>VXAU01005791.1:76641-186921 GCA_013399695.1 Formicarius rufipectus | reverse complement strand
AGTCCCCCTCCCCAAACTCCCCTCAGTCCCACCACAGGTGGCTCAGTGCCCCCTCTCAGTCCTCCCCTCACAATCTCCCCTCTCAGTCCCACCATGGACATCCCCTCTCAATGCCTCCCTCACAGCCATGCCCCTCACAGCATCTCTTCTCAGTTATCCTCATTCCCCTCTCAGTCCTATAAATGTCCCCCCTTGCTCTCCCCTCACAGCAACACCCCCCCAGTCTCCCCTCTGAATTTTCCCTCAGTTTCCCCTCAATCTTCCCTCAGTCCCACCACAAATGTCCTCTCTTACTATCCTCCTCACCACCTCTGCTGCCAAGCTCCCCACTCAGTTCCTCCCTTTTCCCCCATGCCCTCAGAGCTGACCCACTCTCACAACAAACCCAGCCTCACTTTCCAAACACCTTGTGCTCTGTCTAGACAGACTTCCCCAGCCCCAAACAGGTTTAGAAGACTGGAGCTCGTACACTTCCATGGATTTCCATACTGGCTCCCAACCTGAGAAGCAGGTCATATCAGCGCCGGTGACGTGTCGGGCAGCAGAGCTCCTTGTGCCCAAACGGGTTGCTTGGGGCTGTTTTCATCGCCTTCATGTTGGAATGTCCTCAAAGGGCAGCCACAACGAGAGGAGAGGCTGGAGAAAGGCACTGAGACAATGCCCAGGCTGTGCTGACAAGCTCCAAAAGCTGAGGTGGGTTCACCAGCAACAATGTATTGGTTTAAAGGGGATCTATCTTCCTTTGCGAAGAGTAAGTCTGCCTTTTGTTTACTGCAAAACTCGAATTTACTTCTACATTTACATGCATTTCATTACATTTACTTGCAAATTCTGTATTTATTTACATGGTGCCTGTCCTTGCTGAGGTCTGGCTATAGTCACATGGAGGTCTCTTACAGGCTTCTGCTTCCATCACCATATTCCCCATTAGTTACACAAGTAAGGGCTCCCTGGTTATGCCTGCTTTAATTTCCTTCAAAACCAGCCAGTTCCCACCTGTTTCGGGATGTCTCAGCATGGGATAGGGTACAGCAGCTCCAGACACGAGAGCAAGAGCTCTTGCCCAGCAGTGTTGCACTGTGATAAAATGCATTTATCCCAGTGTAGGTTAAGGGAAGATGTTTTGCTGAGGGTGGGAATCAGGTCAGACTGTCAGGCACAGCTGAGGACAGCAGTGCCCTTTGCTGGCTGCTGCTTAGAGGTTTTAACAAATTTGGTTGGTGTGTTTTGAACTGCAGCTTGGATCACTTTGTTTGGCTTTCCTTTTACAACCTGGGCAACATGGAGCAGTGAAAGCTGTCCCTGGCAGGAGGGTGGAATGAAACAGGCCTTAAGGTCTCTCCAACCCAAACCAGTCTGTGATCCTATGATTATGTCACTCATGGAACTGCTGGAGCAGCTGACACCAGGAGCCCCCATAGCACTTAGCTCCCCTTCCCTGCTGCTGCTCTAACTCTGCAGCTCTGGCATGAAGTCAGGATGGGGACAGGTCCTGAGGGGTCTCACAGCTACCCGCCCTGGCTCCAGAGGCTGTTCATGATGCCAGTGACACACCGGTGTCACACCAGTACTGTGACTCTGACCACACAGCCCCTGAACAAGGGACCCTGGCAGCCCCATACTGTGACAGGAGCTGCGGTGCCAGGGCCTGGGAGGGCAATGCTGTGGACTTGGTGTTGGCAATGGGGAGCAGACCACAGGACAGAGGGAGGCTGTGATTCCTCTTCTATTAGTTGGGAGAACTTCTCCGTCTTTGCAGCAAGTGCCAGGCTTGCCATGCTGGGGAAATCAGAGCGGGGCTGGGAGTCCCAGGAACAAGCTGGGAGGGGAAGGAGGTGCTGTGGAGGGAGGGAATCCTTTACCCCAGCCAGAAGGGGCAGAGGAGGAGGATCCTATTGCTGCTGGGTCCTGCAGCTTCCCTGTGACAGGATGTCTCTTCAGGATGACCTCAACTGCCCCTTGCCATGGGATCAGAACAGCACTAGGACGATGGCAGGAGGGAGAGGAAGACTTTGGCTCTTATCTGCTGCTCCTGGAAACAGGACTGATTAAATACCCCAAAACCCCAAGAGTTCTGCAGTGCCCAGGGTACCACAGCCCTTTGGTATCAGTATTGCAGGAATCAGATGGCCTCACCCCCTGGTAATGCCAAGCACATAACGAGCTAAAACAGAGCAGGAGGATTTTGTGAAAAGAAACTCTTTGGAAGACACTGTATCACAAACACACCAGGATTCCCAGTTGGGACCCCAGTGCCTGGCTCCCTGCTGCCTTGGCTGAAGGGCTAAGCCCCTGCCTGGCTTTCTGAGGCCTTCCTCCACGGTGCTCAGAGTGAAGCAGGTGCTTCATGGCTACCTCCTTTATTCAGGGACTAGTTCCAAGAGAAATTGCATAATAAAATCTGCACTGCTGCAGCCCATAGCCAGACTTCCTGTCTCCAGAGCTAAGCTGCTTAAAGACACAGTTCCTGAGATCCTACCTTCCTTCCCCACCCAAAACATGGAAGTATCATTTCTATAGCTTGTGACCTCAAAACCTCCCAGCCAAACAATTAGCAGGGTTTGAATAACTTCTGAGGAGCTCTGCCCTGTAACTTGTAGTCACCATGGCATCCCCAGAGCAGTTCCCATTGGGAATGGGAGTCTGTTTTTCCTGCTAATGTTATGTCCCAGCACCTGGATGCTTTGCCATCCCTGTGTGCTGCCAAAGCTGTCCCAGGAGAAAGAGAAGCCCAGAGCCTGTTGCCTCCTCTCCTCTTGGCCACCGCAGAAGGTGCTGCCTCTTCTTTCTCCAAGCACGTCTGGTTACACATACCCTGCACTCATGGGATTGTGGAGCAACTTTCTGTGAAATAACTGTTGTTTCTGGCTTCTGATCTCCATTGTATGTGTGAATTCTGTGGTGTTCAGGAAGTGGTGGTAACCCAGGACCGCAATCACAGCCCTGCTTTGTGTTCAGCTGTATGTCTGCACTTCTGCAAACCCTCAGCTCCATGAGCTGTGGAGCCTCATGCTTGTCCCAAAGGGTCCCCTTGTTTCATTTGATGCAAAAGAAAAGTGTTTGCAGGTGGGTAAACAAATTATGGAAGTGCCATCTTATCATCTAATGCTATCTAGCACTGGTCAGATCTGATTCTGCTCTGCTTTTCAGTATGTATTCGTTAATTCAAAGCCATTTCCTACTTACTTGTTGGAAGCGTCCAGTGGGGACTGGGTGCAGGCTTGGGCTTTACTACTGCTCAAATTCCTGTCTATCATCTGGCAAGCCCATCCTCTCTACAGGCACCACTCAGATATGGAGGAATCCCCCATGTAACAGGTAAGGCTGCCTCACAGAAGTGAGAATCACAGTTCAGGAAAACATGTAGTCTCCTGTCATCAGCATAATCAGAGCTGTCACTCTCAGGGGTCCTTCTTTCTTATGTCCCAAATGTGAAGCCTTTTGGCTGGAGTTGGCCTGTATTTTTGCCATGCCTGACAAATTATTGAGAAAAGTCTGTATTAACCTGTCTTAGCACACTCACCCTGGGTTGTTGCTCGATAAATCATAGTTTGCACTTTGTCTGAGAGACAACAGTCCATTTGTTTTATTTTTCAAGTCAAACTGCTGTGAAAAATGTCTGTCCTTGGGCTGTGCTACATTATGGCTTCTCATCTGTTTGACACCAGCTCATACACAGCCCCACAATCAGTCTAAAAATCATATTTCTATCCATAAAATAGTGATCTGGATAATCTGGGCAAGTTTCATGTCTGCCCGCTCCCTTTTAGCAGTTGCAATTAGTGGTTTATGGGTGGTTTCAGCCAACATGGGCCAAAAGAAAGACATGGAATGTTTTTTCCCCTTCGGGTTACATTGAAAGATCCTTTCCCTGAGCACACAGAAAGGCAGGATGCCCATGGATACATTCCATTTGTGATGGGAAGATTCCAGTGTTTCCCACCTCCCTGCCTTGTCCCTCAGTTAAAGATTTGGCCTTCCCCATTACACCAGCAAGAGGAGGGGCCATTCCCAAGCTCTTTGGGGGCTGCTGCTCAGAGCTTGGCATGAGCTGAATCCCAGATGAAAGGCAGTCCAAGTTCAGGTGCTGAACTGTGAGCTCTGGCAGTGAGCGTTGCTCACACTCCCCTCTGGATCCCCACAGCATCCATGTCTTGGAGAAAGACCTCGTCCTTCCCTCACAGCCGGTGCCTCACTCCATTCATTGTCCTGTTCTTGCAGCTCAGAGCAGTGGCATGCAGCATCTTCAGACCAGGGGGCTTGGGTGTTTCCTCATTCCTTCCAAAGTACCTCCAGATCCCTCACCCAATTCTGCTCTCTGCTCTTTCCACCATGGCATTGCAGAGACCTTCCAGTACCTGCAGGGACCATATGGGAATGGTGAGGTAGGACTGTGTACAAGAGCATGGAGTGACAGGACAAAGTGGAACGGGTTCAGACTGACTGGATTAGATATCAGGAAAAATTCCTCACTGTGAGGGTGGGCAGGCCCTGGCACAGGGTGCCCAGAGAAGCTGTGGCTGCCCCATCCCTGGAAGTGTCCAAGACCAGGTTAGACAGGTCTTGGAGCAACCTGGGCTGGTGGAAGGTGTCCCTGCTCATGGCAGGGCACTGGAATGAGATGAGCTTTAAGGTCCCTTCCAACCCAAACCATTCTATGATTCTATCATCAAGAGCTCAGCATGTCTGACCACACTAAGCACTGCTGCTTTTGATCCAAGGCCACTCAAGCATTTATTAACTCATTTGGACACACTACACATGTCTTTTGTGGAAGTAATTCATTACTCTAAATCTCATAGTTTGGTGTTTTTTCTCTCTCTGCATATAGCTTTCATTTTTTTTTTACTGGTTGCAGTGCTCACAGCAATGCAGCGACTTCCACATAAGTGTCAGGGATGACATTTGGAAACGCCCTCCTCGTGTTCTGGCTGACAGTTCTTATTTTTTGCTGCAGAAAAATCTGGTGTTCCCAAGAAAACCCTGCCCAAGCTTGTAGGCTCACCACCATTCTCTGCTGAGGCACTGCAAAGCCAGCCACGAGGACACTGGTGGCTTTTTCACCTGCTCTGCCACTGTCATGGCTAGTGGAGGCAGCTACAACAGTACAGCTCTGAAGTTCCTCCTGCTCCACTCAGCCTTGCCTGTTCCTCTGCCTCTTCTCTTCTTGGAGTCACTCAGGTCTTCAATGCAAGGCTTTGGTCATCTGTAGGAGCATCATTCCTGGGGAATTCTCTATACCTTGTCAATGTTAATTTTGGCTGCCCCACCAACCTTTAACTTTTTGCTGTGGGTTCAACTCTTAAAAAACTTTCTTTCTCATCAGAGACTGTTGAACTCCCAGAGTCACCAGCAGAGCAACTCCAAGCTCTTCTGCAGTGTCAACCTCTCTCCATCACCTGGGTTAAAAGCCAACTGTGAAATGCTTTGGTTTTAGGTGGCAGGCAGGTCCCTCACCTTCTGCCTCAGGTCCCAAGGGTTAACACTGCCCAAGTTCTTGGGGAAAGGTGCAGCCTCAGAGGTGGCTGCCCTGTCCTTGCTCGGGCACTGCCGTGTGCCATCACAGAATCATGGAATGGTTTGGGTTGGAAGGGACCTTAAAGCTCATCCAGTCCAACCCCCTGCCACGGACAGGGACACCTTCCACCAGCCCAGGTTGCTCCAAGCCCCATCCAACCTGGCCTTGGACACTTCCAGGGATGGGGCAGCCACAGCTTCGCTGGGCACCTGTGCCAGGCCCTGCCCACCCTTCGAGGGAAGGATTCCTTCCTGTGGACTGTGCACTCCTCCCATGGAGGGAAGAGCCCTCAGCAGTGACCAGGAAGCCTTTCTGGAAAACTGTCCTGCTGAACCAGTTCCAATTTGTATGAAATTCTTCAATATTCATCAGGGCAGGGAGCACACCGAGCTGGGCTGACAGGGGGAATGCATTAACCGCCCGCTTGTGCCTCCACCCTTTCTCTGCCTCCACCACAAAGGTCCTTTCCTTGTTTTGGGCAAAAAAAGGGCAACTTCCACAGGAGTTCAGAGCTCAGTGCCCTCTGATTTGGGACCAGTGGTAAGTGGGAGCTGGCCCAGCCCCACAAGTCAGATGATGATGGCTCTTTTCCTCCTTCTAACAGATAACAAGTTTGTGGAAAACGACCTTATTCATGGGGGTAACTGGTGTATTCAGGGCTTCAGTGAGTATTCAGAAACCCACTGAGGCTTCACCTTTTGGAATTTGGAAAGCACTGAAACCTTCTGATCTATTAATTGATAAAGAAAACATTTAATTTCTATGCTGTGTGAGCAAAGCTTTAAAAACAGATTTACCTCTGAAACTGAGGAAGTAGAAGGCATAAGAAAGGACAAAGTGACCAAAATATATCAATCCAACTTTCTCCTCACTGAATTTTTCACATCAGTTTGAGTCAAACCAATTTCCTTTTTCTTGTTATGGCAACAATCAGTTCAAAGGCCCCACTAATTCTCCAGCCCTCTGGCTCCTTCAGAGAGCTCCCTGGGTACGGTCTGGCTCTCAGGCATCCCACTGTATGCATCTTGCATCCCTCCTATCACCTTGTTCCTGCTGCCTGAACCACACCTGGAATCTCCTGGGTGCCCAGCATGGAGACAGACCCAAACCCTTCCTGGTGATTTAGTCCAGAGTTTCTCCCATCACAGCATGAGGGCTTTAGCTGGAAAACCTTCTTTCAGCAGAGATCATCTTTTGCCATAAGTTCGCACATAATAAATAATGGGCTCAGGTGAAAGTAGAACTAATTGTTGTCATTATGACTTCTATCTCACAGAATCATGGAATCACATGGTTTGTGTTGGAAGGGACCTTGAAGCTCATCTCATTCCACTCCCTGCTCATTGTACTCCATTCCACTGGACCAGATTGCTCCAAGCTCTGTCCAACATGACCTTGAACCCCTCCAGGGATGGGGCAGCCACAGCCTCTCTGGGCAACCTGTTGAGGTTAAGGGGGTCAGAACAGGGCAGCAAAGTGACTGTGGTGGTGGTAATAATCCACAAGGAAGAACTGGGGTCATGTCCACTGGAAAATCTGTGTGAGAATGACTCCAGTGAGAAGCTCCACTCTGTTGCTTTCAAGCTTGTCAAAGAAATGATCCCCCTCCCAGCAGTGATGTCCCATTCTGTGACATTAGTGGCAGGGAAACTTAGAGCTGAAGGAATGTCTTGGCACAGTATGTAATTTATCTGGCAAAATCAGTTTCAAAAAGGAACAGAAAGTTAAATACTGTTGCTGAACTTAAATGAAGGTGAACAATTTTATAGCCAAAATAATATTTTTCTATGATAACTTATGTAGAAGGTGGGAGTAATAAAATGTCATGCTCTAGGGTATAAAGCAATCCCTGTAAAGGTCAGGAAACTCTTTTACTGTACCTGCACATCCCTCCAGATGCATTTTAATTTGTTTAGATTTTGTGTCCTTGATTGGACACAATACTTGTCTCGCCTGGAGTTCCTCAAGGCCAAACACCTTGTTGGGTGTACAGAGAAACCTTTCCCCAGCTCTCTCAGGAGGTTGCTCCATCCTTTTATGCATGAGGCAGAAGATTGTTACCCACATCACTCCTGCCCCATTCCTGCAAGACTTGACGCTGGTGGCATCTTACCCTCTGGCTCATGACTCCACAACTTTGCTGTGACAACACTGTCTCTCATTATATCAGGATTAAATTTTCAGCCCAAGTGGTCCACGTTGGGCACGATGCTCAGCTCCTGCCAAGGGGAGTTCAACACGTTGGCTGTTGAGGGGCCCTGTGCTTCAGTCTTGCAGCATATTTGGCTTTGAGAAGAGAAACTCCTTTTTTCCTTGCTTTCCTTCCTGCCCCACATCAGCCATTAAAGCTTTTCCCAGCCTTGTGCTTAGCAGGGGAGTGGAGCTCCACATCACCCAGCCTGCATGTCCCACCACTGTCCTCCTGAAGTGGGGCTTGACAAACTGCTGCACCTCACCTCAGCCCCCAGCTCCTCCACATCCAATGTATGGTCACACCTATTAAATAAGCCCCTGAGCAACCAGTCTGGCCCCTCTGTCAGGTCAGCCCCACTCCCCATGGCCCAAGCCCACATCCGCCTGCTTTACCTGAAGGCTTCTCAGCCGCCTGACAAGTTCCTCCACACAGGACAACATTTGGTGCTTATTTAGGGAAAGTTACTGGGCTGGTTTAAATATGAGAACTCCAAAATTTATTTCACACTTGTGAAACAAACCCAGCCCCAACCTCTCCACACCAACTGTCAGTGACGCTCGCAGCACCCTGGAATGCCCATGTGGAATTTGCTTGTGAGCTTTGTACAGTTACCTCCTGGGAGAGAGAAAATAGGGGAGAATTCAAGCTAGGAAAGGCAATCTACATTCTTGAAGGGTTAAAGCAGGACAGAGCTGTTATGTCAAACATATTATAAAAGCAGTCAAAGACTCCATAAAATACAGGATTTTCATAGAATCATGGAATGGTTTGGGTTGGAAGGGCCATCCTGTTCCACCTTCTGCCATGGGCAGGGACACCTCCCACCAGCCCAGGTTGCTCCAAGCCCCATCCAACCTGGCCTTGGACACTTCCAGGGATGGGGCAGCCACAGCTTCTCTGGACACCCTGTGCCAGGCCCTGCCCACCCTCCCAGGGAAGGATTCCTTCCCAGTATCCCATCTAGCCCTGCCCTCTGGCAGTGAGAAGTCATTGCCTCTTGTCCTGTCACTTCAGCCCTTGTCCCAAGTCCCTCTCCAGCTCTTCTGGAGATGGAAGGTGCAGAATACAGATCAGCTGAGGCATCTGCAAAGCAGTACCAGTAACTACTGTAGTCATGACATGGCCCTACTCTCCCTCCAGCCTGTGACCAGAGATGCCCAGAATGATCTCTACCTCTTCCAGAGCAATGACAGCTCCATCTCCTCCTTCACCTCTCCTTGAGCAACCAATGACCCTCTGTACCCCCATGCCAGGGCGAGTTCCCACTGTGACACTGAGACATCTTCATGGCTTTGGTTATGAACTTGCATCATTGGCTGTGTTGACACCAATAAAAATACATCCCGGAACTGTCTGGCTTTGTATCTTCCTGGAGTTTAAGTCCAGTTGAAGCCACTAGATAATTCTTTCTCTATTTTTGGATGCCACAAGTCACTGCATTCCAGGTGAACATGGAGCCCTGTCACTCAGGTCAGATTAAAGTCTCAAGAGACCAGAGCTACTGTCCCATAAGATGGGAAGCAACAAGATGCCAGCGCAACCCCAGCACTGCCAGGGAGGGTTTAGAAGTTCACAGCACCAGCCTGGTGCTCCAGCCTGAAGGAAGGGGGACAATCCAGACACCCCAAGCCCTCTCCCTCCCCAGCTCTCACACCGAGTGAGCTCACAGGACTTGGGCAAGGCAAGAAATCCTTGTGGTTTCACGTCCCAGCTCCCCACTTGTGGGCTGAGCCCTTCCTCCCAGACCCTGAATGAGGGGCGTGCAGTGCAGAATGAGCTCATGTTGCTGTTGAGGCTGCCAGGCCCAGTGTGGGCACTGCCACAGAGCTGCGCCTTGCTTCATGGGTGGACTTGTCCAGCTTCAGTCCCTGGGACATTCACATCCCTGGAAATGATTTGGGGATACTGCAGATCATTATAGCAGAGCTGTCGCTTCCCTCAACCTGATCCCTGGACAGGAGCTTGGTTTTTAACACTCTGATATTGCTACATAACCCCTTCTTAGTAGCCTCTGGATTTTTATTTAACATTAAGGAAAACATACTTTATTTTCAAGCTTTTCTGTGCAACTGCAAGGACCAGATACTCTCCTTAAATGACAAGAGCTGAGAATCTCGTGCACTTGCACGACCACAATGATTAAAAAAATTCCTTAAACTAAACCACTGCCCAGATCTTCCCAAAGATGTGTGAGGCTGATGTACGTGCGGGCTGCTGACACCCAGCGCAGAACACACGAGCTCTAAAGTACCTAAAATTATCTCCTATTGGCTTTTGAAAATATGTCTCCACCCTCCATTCAGAATGACAACTTTTGGCAACAACAAGAAAACAGAAATGACAGATGGTAACAAAATCTGGTACACAAACATGACAGTAGGCAATATAATGAACGTTTCACCCACTCCTTCATTTATGCTAATCGGCGCTTTTGAGCAACCGGAATTGTTCTGCCAGACAGGCTCGGATCTGAAGCATGGCAGAGACAATCTCAGAGGGCCACCAACCTGAAACCAGGGTAAAACCCACCAGGCAACTCGTGAATTCAGTTAAAGTACCACTAAACTCCAGTCTGCTCCGATGGACACCAAAACATTCCTTCTGCTCCTAAAAAGCACAGCAACCTCTCCTCCTGCCTGAAATCCCTGCCATGAAAGCACCATGTCCACAAAACAGAGGCACTCTGGGTTTCCTATTACCTAAAGCTTCACCAAAACTCAGAGGAACCAGCAGACCTAATAACTAGCAGCCTTGCATCAAGGCCTATTGTGCTACCAAAATGTATTTGTTACGGTAACAAAAAATTGTCTTTAAAAAGCCCTTTTCTCCCAGATTCAGCTCTCTGGGATGGACTCTGTCCCTGCGGGAAGATGGTTACTCTTCCCTTTGATGCCCACTTATCTCATGCTGACATTCTCAGTGGAAGGTGCAATGTCACCCACAGACCTCCTTTTATTTCCTATAAAAATGTAAATCAGCCCATTTTTCCCCCCCAACAACCTTATGTAATGAGCAGTGTCCTTGCTCAATCGTTTTGAAGATGTGCTTTAGCCTCTATTTTATGCAGCAATCTGCAAGACTGAAACCATTCCTCTTCTCCCTTCCCTGGTATTTCAGTGCTTGCTCTCTTGCCTGCTGATGCAAAGCTCTATCACTGTTCCTGGGGTGGGCAGGACCTAAAGACACCTTAGAGGCCAACAGCAACACCCTTATATTTTTCTGAGGGTATAAAATAATTTCCCCCATAAATAAATTGCCAGTGCTTTCAGAAAAAAAGGGACAAGCTCGAGCAATTGCCCTCAGAGCTGGCTGGGACATGTAATGGTACAAAACTGTGTATATTTGTAATTATAAATGAGACCAGTCTTCCATGATGAAGATTTCCAGACACTGCCCTTTGTCGGTTCCCATTTCCCTTTGCTGACTGTGCTGTCAAACATCACCCACAGCAGATGAAACATTTGCTTCTGGGGACAGAATCACAGTGAAAACTCACAGGAAAAGCAGCAAATTTTGTCCAAAACATTTCTGTTACTTTTGAGGGGAAAAAAACATACTATATGGTGCTGGTGTGTCTCCAGTAACTAGGTCTGTGCTCAGTCCCAGGAGAAGGGGCTGGAGCTAATTTTTATGTCAGCAGTTCATAGAATCACAGCTCTCCCATTGCCCTCATGAAGATCCACCCAGAGTTTTCTGACCTGGCAAAAACTTTGCTTTTCTTGCCTTCTGTTTTATTCCCTTGTGATGTCCTGCCCTGAGTGAAGCATTCTAGACTGCTTAGTTGTTCCTTAGGTGAAAACTACTCCATTTCTTTCATTACCCTTGTTGCCCACCTCTTTCTCTTCAGGCCCTTCTGTGCAAAGCCACATACCAGTTTTGAGCTGAGGGAATCTCAAGAGTTGGAGCAGAAGCCTATTATGGATGGAGGCATGGCAGACCAGGGCTTCAATCTCAGTCACTCCCAGAAATAATGCCCCAGCCAACCCCCAGGTTGACATGCTGAAGCACTAGCAGGGCTGGGACCTTCCAGAGACCCTCCCACTGCAGCCCCCCGGTGCTCTGCAGTGCAGCAGCGAGAGCAGCTCTGCTGATTTTGGGTGTGCATGTCCTGTCTAATGACCAGCAGCTCAGGAGTGACACTGCTCACATTCAGCAACCCTGTCCTGAAAGAAGGCTGCCCAGAGAAGCTGTGGCTGCCCCATCCCTGGAAGTGTCCAAGGCCAGGTTGGACAGGGCTTGGAGCAAACTGTGCTGGTGGGAGATGACCCTGGCCATGGCAGAGGAGGTTGAGACCAGGCGATCTTTAAGGTCCCTTCCAACCCTGATTTGGAACCAAATGCTCCTGCTCAGCTGGACTGTGCCGGGGGCCAGCTCCCAGCCCATGCACCATCTGAACTGGTGGCAAGAAGACATTGCTCAGGCTGGCTTTCCCAGGCCTGATCCCATCTCAGACCAAAGCCCTTTCATGAAATAATTTGGGTTGGAAGGGTCCTTGAAGATTGTCTTGTTCCATCCCCTGCCATGGCAGGGACACCTCCCACCCTGTCCAACCTGGCCTTGGACACTCCCAGGGATGGGGCAGCCACAGCTTCTCTGCCCAACCTGTGCCAGGGCCTGCCCACCCTCCCAGGGCAGGATTCCTCCCTAGTATCCCATCTATGCCTGCCCTCTGGCAGTGGGAAGCTATTCCCCCTTGTCCTGTCCCCCCATCCCTTGTCCCAAGTCCCTCTACAGCTCTCCTGGAGCCCCTTTAAGCACTGGAAGGGGTTCTCAGGTCTCCCCAGAGCCTTTTTTCTCCAAGTGAACCCCCCCAGCTCTCCCAGTTTGTCTCCAGAGCAGAGGGGCTCCAGCACTTGTAACATCTTTGTTGTCTCTTCTGGACTCCAGCATTTCCACATCCTTCTTATGTTGGGCACCCCAGAGCTGGAGGCAGCTCTGCAGGTGGGGTCTCACCAGAGCACAGCAGAGAGGCAGAACTCCCACCCTCTCCCTGCTGCCCATCTCCTGGGGATGCAGCCCAGGACATGGCAGGCTTTCTGGGCTGCCCCTGCAATCTGTAGGTACAAATGGTATCTGTTAAAAGATAAGCAAATCCTAAACTTTTTTGTTTTGTTTTGCTTTGTTCTCTGTGTTTTTTCCAGGGTTTGCACAGACACAGGCTTCTCATCCCCTCCCCTCCATACTCCCATCTTCCTTTGCCCGATTTCAGACTTAGGAAGCCACACATGATTTTCCTTCTCTGCAGGACATGGCGAACTGGTTGGCAGGTTGTCTGGTGAGAAAGGATCTGTCCATGGATGTTGTGAGAAAG
The DNA here is from genome assembly GCA_013399695.1 of Formicarius rufipectus. Taxonomy (NCBI): domain Eukaryota; kingdom Metazoa; phylum Chordata; class Aves; order Passeriformes; family Formicariidae; genus Formicarius; species Formicarius rufipectus. Next base: position 173,898 of record VXAU01005791.1, on the reverse strand, counting down.
TGGGAGCTCCTGTCTGTTGTTTACCATGCTGAAACCAGGGAACACCAGCTTGAGACCAGGTCCATCAGCATGAGATGCTGCTGCTCTGATGCTGCTGTGGTTGCAGGAGGCTTCACCTCGAGTGCTTGGCCACGCAGGTGGGCACCCAGGGGTCTCACAGCCAGGGCCTTGGGACACCCAGCTCTGGCATGGGTGGTCTCGGTGGCTTTGCCACAGTCCCTGGAGCCAGGACCCCGACAGTCTCCAGCCGTGCCGGGGCCGTCGCCATGTCCCAGCGGGTTTGGGCGCTCGAAAGTTCACGGCGCTATAAATACCCGGAGCGGCGCTGTCAGAGCTCGGGCAGAGCGGGAGGGCTGCGCAACGCCGGCGGCCTTTCCTTCCAATTAACCCTCTGGGTGCACGGGTCACCCCTGAGAAAGAGGAATCCTCCGACTCGGAATGTTTCTAAAGCCAGAAGAGTGCAGCAAACTCCTTCTGTGGGCTGCTTCCTGCTGGGAACAGCCCTGGGATCGGTACTGGGATTGGAGGAGCACAGGGACGCTGCAGGGAATGGGTGGTTTGTGGCCAGGCACATCCACAGTGTGACCCCCACGGCTTGGGCAGGACCTCGTCTTGGGGCCGCGGTGCTGTGGGGACAGCATGGCTCGTGTTGCCCCCTAAAGCAGAGGCTGCCTGTGCACCTCACGCTCCCCACAAAGCAGGACCTCACGCTGCACAGCCCCGCACCCAAATGGCCCCACAGAGTACGACCCCACACCCTGCCCCATATAGCCCCACACACTGCAGCCCTGTACCCCCAAGCGTGCCCTGTGTCCCTGGCCAGGAGTGCAGGTCTCACTCCAGGCAGGAGGGCTAAAACATGTTGAAAAGCCCCGAGTGCAACAGAAACGCTCTGAATCAGGACAAGCTCCACCAGCGGCTCAGGGATGACCCCAGACGCGGAGTTCCCGGCGGTGCCAGCTCAGCCGGGGCAGAGCCCGGCACGTCTCCGGCTGCGGGCTGTGAAGGGGCTCCCCCTGGAGAGCCAAACACGTCGGGAAACCTGTACTACCCCCCTGAAGCTGTACAGGATCCTTTCATCGTGTCTTTTTAACCATTTCCCTCACTAAACCTCACCCTGCCGAGAGGAGGGACAAACCAGTCTCCAAGAAAGAGTCTCTTCCCCCTTTCATCCTGTTGAAAGCACGGGAGATGGAAAGCTCGGAGTGAAGGCAGAGGACAAGCCTGCAGAGCAGAGCCTGGCAGGCTGACTGTGACTGTGGCTCCCACTGGGACTGGACACAGTGCACACATGGCTCAGGGACAGGGTTCAGGACTGAGCAAGGTCCTTACCACCCAAGATGCCACAGCACCCAGGGCTGATCCCCAGCTCCACCACTCAGCTCCAGTGGGGCTGGGCTGCCCCCAGCATGGGGCCAGACACCCCCAGGGCCCCGCAGGCTGGGTGAGCCTCTCCTCACTCTCACAGTTGTGATGGATCCTTCACCTCAGGCCTGGTCAGGTCACAGTGCTCTGCTGACCCTGCCACCAGAACAACCTCATTTCAGCCTTGGAAATGTCACCTTTTGGGTCCCTTTTGGGCCAAGCAAAGGCACTTTCATCGCTTCACTCTCCATCATTTCCCTCTGCTCCCCATCACCACTGCAGTTTCCGGGGATGCCAAACACCTCAGCACTGTTGGATGCTGTGGCTCTTCCTGACACTGACTCAAGCAGAATTCTGTTACCCAGGTCACTCCTCCTTATGCCCCATGGTTGTGCCCTGCACTGTGCCCTGTCCCCCATGATCCCTGTGCTGCTCTGGGCCGTGGTCCCCCCAAGTCCCCGTGGCCACCGTACGGCATTGCTGGACCCCGTGCATGAATCCAGAGGCACTAGGGGGAGATAAAGGCCAGGACATGCCGACCCCTGCGCCCTCATCAGCCCCTCCTGTCCCCTTGTCCCCAGGGCCACCCTGGCCCTGGCTGCTGGTGGGGACAAAGAGCAGAGCTGCAGGTTTCTGCCTGGCATAGTCCCGTTGCCTCGCAGGGTCTCTCCTGGCATCTTCAGTCTTTGGGAAGCACCTCTGACAACGAGGGGCCTTATGGCATTTATGACTTCAAGCAGCAGGTATAAAAGCAAGAAACCACCTTCTCCCACCTGCAAAGGGCACAAGGGCACCCCAAAAACTCATCCAGGAGGAAGAAGAACAGCATACAGCATCCAGAAGAGGCACCAGCAGGAAAGGAGGAATCTGGGGACCCAGCCTGGGAGCAAGGAGTGGCACACACTGCCAGACCTCAGCCTGTCACTGCCCCAACTCCTCTTTCCCAATGCACCCAATCCTAGGTGCACTCAGCATTGGCAGAGCTGTGACAGCCTTCACAGGACCCCAGAACCAGCAAACCAGGCACCTCCAGGCCTAGAACCCATTTCAGGGGACATCTGGCTGTAGGCACCACCCCGGTATCCCACCAGCCCTCCTGCACAAGCTCCCTGCAGCCCCTCTCACCAGGGATGGGAGGATTTCACTAGGCATTCCACTAGGGATGTCCTGGGAGACAAAGCCAAACCAGCAGGACCTGTCCCCAGCAGGGTTGTGTGTGCCCAGCTGGATCACACAGGGCCCCAGGGGTGCAGCCACAGCTCCTGCTCATGGATCAGTGCTGGGTGCTGGGGCAGGCACAGCATGAGAGCAGCTCCGTGGCAGGAGCCATGTGTGGAGGGCCCTTCTCCCTTGTATTTCCTATGGATCAGAAAGCAAAATCTTACCCCCTTTTTCCAGAAGGAAGGATTCAGAGCATGGCTGGTACGGAGCTGCCACCCCAAATGCTGTGATAAAGGTATGTGCATTGCCTGGGTGCCATCAAGTCATGGTGCCCTTGGGGCCTGTGCTCACCGGGCACACCCCTGAGCTCCCCCCAGAAAACCCGCACAGCACCTACCTCCAAAGCACCAACCCGCCTCAAACTTGGGTTTTCTCTCCCACTCTGCACTTTGGTCACCCCGTGGCATTGCTTGCCCTGTGGCCACATCCCTGGTTTGCTCACATTCACTGTTATTTAGGGCTCCAGCTCTACAGTTTTCAAAACTCTCACTCCCGAACTGCTGGCGCCAGAGGGGAACAGGGCGGTTGGAAAGGCAAGAGGGATGTTGGCCTTGGCCCAGGAGGCACAGGGAGGAAGGCACAGGGGTGTCTGGGCCGGGGTGTTACTCGAGATCCTCTGTCAGCACTTTGCTATGCGCTGTACTCCCCACTGCCCATTCCCCAGACACCTCTGCCCAGGGCTGCTCACTCTGGGTCCTCGCTGCCTCCCAGGCCTGCAAAATGTCATGTTCTACTTCAGCCTTGTTACAAACACACGGCCAAAAAGCAGAGCTTTGGTGCCTCTCTTTGGTGCTTCTCCCGTGCCCTGAGGTGAGCGAGGCACACACAGGAGCACCCGGTGGGGACCCCACGGGCTGAGGGTGTGCTGACAGAGGGGGCTCTGTATAAAAGAGCTGAAGATTTGTGCTCAGCCCCCACCACAGCCCCTGAACCTTTAGGGGGCTCTTGCATGAGCCTGGGGTTTGTGCTGTCTCTGACCCAGTAGCAGATCCATGGATTCACAAGACAACCTGGAAGTAGAGGCTTGTTTTTTCTGGTGTTTTTCAGTAACATTAAATAAGGACAAAAGCATTGCCTGGGACTGCTTGTGGCACCCAGTGCTGTGACTGCTCCCCCACTGCAAAACACACCCTGTCCCACCACGGGACCCCAGTCCCAGATCTGCAAACAGGCAGGGATTGGGGGTTGTTTCAATCGTTTCCATGCTGGTGTTTTGCTTTTACCCAATCATTCCTAAGGTTGTGCCATTCCTGTTGCATGTTCTACCCATTCAATTCCCATCTCCCAGCTTGGACACAGCCTTTGAGAAAGGACATTTTACTCCCGATGCATCCCCAGCAGCAATCCAGCCCCTCCACAGGCAGCGCTGGGCTCTCCCCAAAGCTCCCGCTTGTACCAAGCCCAACGTGGTCACTTGTCTCAGTGTCAAGTACAAAGCATATGCAGGACAGATGGGTATGAGGCTTACAAGATAATTAAGACTGTTAATGAAGTTCATTTGCATCTAGCTCTTAAATTCCCATAAACTCCACAAAGCTGGGAAATGAGAATGGCTGCTCAACGCCACAAAGCAACAGAAGTTTAGTTAACAAAAGGAAATGACAATTAACAAGTTGAGATGGGAAGTCATCAAGGCCCCTCAGGTCCCCATGGCAGAGCCGTGGCACTCAGTGCCACCGGGGCCACACAAACAAAGTGCTGATGGGCTTTGCTGGACTGAAACGTCACAAAAATGGGGAGAGGAGAGGGAATTACTGCTCCAAGGAAAAATCTGATCCAGGGATGGAGGCAAAGCTCTCTGAGTGGTGCGAATAGGAAAGCTGGTGGCTGGTGTGGGGAGCCAGGTGAGAGCACTCGCTCTCCGTGGGCTGGCCCTGAAACAGCACCAGGGCAGGGCTCTTAGGTGAAGCCTCAGCAGTGGCACAGCAGAGAGAGGCAGGTGGGTGCCCCTCAGGGAGGGGTTGTGACCCAGAGAGAGCTGGAGCTGTCCCAGGAAACCAGGGCAACAGCTGGAACTTGGGGATGCCCAGGGCACACCCAAGGACACCCGAGAAGGAGAGCAGGAACTGGCAGATCTGCCCCACCCACACCCACCTTCCCCAGCGCTGGAGCTGGGAGGGCACTGGGGGTCCCGGTACCCAGCCAAGCCCAGGCCAGAGGTCACCTGCAAGTCCTCCCCTTCCTGGGAAAGCTGAAGTATCACCTCTGGTTCAGCAAGGAGGGCACAATCCAGGCAGTTTGAAGCCATCCATGGACCACAGACTGGGAGACAGCTCCAGCTGCTGCAGAACCTCTTACCCCCAAGCTGACAGTGGTTCCTCAGGAGCAGAGACCATGGGACAGAGCCTGGGACCTCCCACCACACCAGTAAGCCCTGGGGGGCAGGTGCCACTCACCTTCCCAGCACTCAGGACGGTTTTGGAGCACACAGGAGGAAGAAGCTCCTGCAGAGCTCTCACTGCTGCAGTGCCTGAGGTGCTGGATTCCTGGGAGAGGTGGAACAGCCTCGGGGTTGGCTCTGCTGTACCAGAAATCCAGGCCTTTTGGGAACTGCTGTGAAACACATCCAAGAGATCTTCAGGCTTTGTACTGAAAGCCCCCACATAAACTAACCAAGCACAGGGTGGAGCAGGCACCCATCGCTGGTGTACAACACATCCTGACCACAAACCAAAGCACAGAGAGGGAAGAAACTTTGACCATGGAGTTACCCAGGACAACACAACACCAAACTGAACACAGGAAGGCAGGATTTATTTGAAATACCTTGGTAAGATTTATTAAAAAATACCCCTTGGCAGTTGACAGTCACCATGATCCACAATTGGAACATGACAGGACAACGTTGGAACAGAAGGTGAACACCCAGGAACACTCCAGGAAGGCCTGCACAGCCCTACTGGCATCAAACACAGAGGAGCTCAGGGCACCAGTCACACCACAGGCATTACTAGTGCTCCAATACTTACCTGGTCTGTGGGGAAAAGTCAACTATTTAAAATATAGGGAAAAGAATTAATCAGAACCCAGAGAAACCAGACTCCACCTCTCCATGATTCCAGGAGGACAAAGCTCTTGGTCTCGCTGCAGCTGAGGAAGGGCAGAAAAATGGGAACTGGGAGGTGTGACTGGACTCCTCTAGATGCTGTGGCTGCCCCGTGAGAAGGGTTTAGTGCCACAGGATGTGGTGGCAGCAGGTCACTGTTCATTGACAGGGAGCAGGATCCAGAGGAAACCTCAACATCTTCCAGGTCAAACCCTGGCCAGGCAGGGCTTCCTTAGGAGTTTTGTCCCCCAGTGAAACCCAATGAACACATAGTGAGATGTTTATGAGAGACACTGAGGGAGGCAGGGGGAAGGTGGGGTGGGACAGGCAGACAGACACGAGGTTAGCTTTTTGGACCAGATTCTGATTTTGGAAGCATCGAGGATCCTCTTCTCGACCAGCCACTCCCACTCAGCCAGTCCTTGATCTGTGGACACTCCCTCCAGAATAACTGTCTGGCTCCCCTTTCCAAATGGACTGAGGGGATCTGAATAAGACATTGGTATTCCAGAGTAAACCATCCCTGCTAAAGAGAAAAAAACAACTACTTCAAGTTCCTCCCCAGCTGTGGCCAACAAAAGCTCCCTGTGGGGAAAGCTCTGCCGACACCTCCATTTGCTGCCTGGCCCTGCCCAGCCCTCCAGGCAACACCAGGAAGGAGTCATCCTCTCACCCAGCACTGGAAACGGGAAGGTCATTTACCATCAGCTTTATGTGACAAATTCCTCTCGTGTTTAAAACACCTCCTGGACATCCACCTGATCAAAAATTAACTCAGTGGCCTCATGATTATCAAAGAAACATCATCAAAAGACAAATCCAAATGAAAACTCTTCTGTTCCACTGTTCCTCTTCCAGACCACACGCAAAGGGCTCTGTGGCTGCAGCAAAAATACAAAAGCAAACCGGTTTGGAGTTGACATAGTGTATTGTGAGTTACTTCGCAGTTTTTCTACATCTAAGAGAGCGTGAAATGATCGGCCATACAGTGAAACAGTTCAATATACAATTGATTACAGAGCCGCAGATAACACGTTGGAGCTATATACACACAGAGCTTAATATTTCACAGACACAACTTTTTTCCATCTCGATTTTGTCCATAAAGCATTGGCAGAGTATTTACAGGGAGGCCTCTGCGAGGAAGACCCGTCCCTCCGCACAGCCCCGGCCAGAGCTGCCCGAGCAGTGGGTGTAAACAGAGCGGTTCTCTCTTCCTGCAAGGGAGGGACAAGGTGGGGAACACAGGCTGTGCTGGGCAGGAGGGAGAAAATAACCTCCAGCTAACCTGGAGGCTTCAAAACACTTTGATTTGCCTTTTAAAAAATGTTTATTTTAACTGGAAACTGTTCTTAGTTAATTTTCATAATTCAATAAGGTTTCGATGGCGTTTTCAATTAATGCTTTCGATCTGTCTGTATTTCTGTTCATCCCCACGTGTGCTTGTGCAAGGACAGGCAGTGCTGAAGCTTTGGGTCAGTGCTGAGGCAGCTTTTCAAGGAAGTAGGGCATGCTCAAGGAAACAGGGGATGCTTGGGGGTCTGCACTCGCTCCCAGACCCACCCCCTGGCTGAGGCAAACCAAAGCCAACTCTGGTTTCAGCCGATCGCTCCAAAAATAATCCCTCTCAGGTTGTTTGCAGTTGGGCGCTGCTGCCCCTCACACCCAGGGATGTGTAGGTGTCACTGTGTGGACAGAGGGCAGGCCAACCCAACCCAGTCCCCATGCCCAATCCCATCCCCAACTCCAGCCCAATGCCCATGCCCAATCTCATCCCCAACTTCAGCCCCAGCCCCAGGCAGACAGCAGCACTCTAATCTCTAGTACAGGGTTTCAGCAACCAGCTGAAATTTGCTCCCAGAAAAAACCCCAAGTGAACCCACGGGCAGGAGGTGCATTTACAAAGGCATCCGTGAACTGGCTGCACGGAGCAGGAAGGGGATGTTGTTCTGGAGGAAACCTCCCCAGAGCTCCAGTGCCGTGCTGGCAGAGGGGACACCTCGGCTGGCAGAGCTGCTGCTGCCGCCTGGGCACCGCTGTGGCACCGACACGGCAGCTCCAGGGGCACATCCAGCTCCTCCCCAGTCACCCACCTCTCCCATCGCTGACACCTCTGCCTCCCCCACCTCAATGCTGAACACAGAAAGATCCTGAGGGTGGGCAAGGAGGAATCCGGTCCCTGCATCGGCAAAGAGGATGTTTTATGCCAAGTTAAAAATACTGTTTCATGGAAAGAAGGAGCTTTTCTGGACAATGCAACACCTAAAGCCATCCTGTGGCACTGGGGGAGTGAGGTGACCTTCCTGAGAGCACAAGGGGGGAGCCTGTTTTCCTGGGGAACTCAGGGAGGGTGGCCAAGGTCCTCCTCATCTTTGGGTCCTGCTGCTGCCTCCTGGCTAACATGAGACACCTTCTACTGAGCAGGAAAGGATCCCAAATATTCAGCACAAACTTAGACCCGTGTTGTTTGTCTCAGCAGCTGTTGGAGTTGTTAAGGCTCTTGGCTTTAAAGAGTTTATTACTTTGGAAGTTTAAAGCTGTACAGTGGCATGTAACAGGCTCTGTCCTAGCATATATATTGTGTATCTCTATGTCTCAACAGGGTCTCTGAAACCAGAAGCAAGTAAACTGGGGAGAGGGTCACTCTGGCAGCTGTGGGCTCCTGAACTATGACACAGGGAGAGGAACATCTGAGGCAGGAGTGCTGCCACTCCTGCCTTTGCACATGATGGAGTGGTACAGTCAGCCCTGGCAATAAATCCTAAACACAGCTCTGGGCTCCCTGAATAAAGGCAAAGCTTCAGAGACACTGAGGAGGCCCTTCCCCTGGGCACACATGGACCATGTGCCGTGTCCTTCCCAGCCCAGAGTGAAATCTCTCAGCACAAACCGACACAGACCATCTTCAAACTAATACAGAGCAGGTGCATTAAGGTAGAAACAAAGAAAAGAGTGACCAAGGGAGGAAAATAAGGAAAAACTCCAGAAAGTTGCTTTGTTTTGACCCATCTGGATGAGGATTTGGGAACTGAAGCTCAAATCAGGGATATGCAAGTGGTGGCACCGGTTATACCACACCCCTGGCACTGAGCTGAATGACAAACTGGTCAGAGCATCACTGATAAAAGCTAAAATTTGACATTTTATTAAGTGTTCCCACCCATGACCTTCTCTGCAGTTCTTCAGATTCAGTGAACACTGAAATTTCTGGACATTAAAATCCACTCCAGTCACAGAGATGCTCTGGGGACTGAAGCAGATGTGCCATGGAGACAGGCTGGGAGAGCCAGGGCTGCTCAGCCTTCCAGGACCTAAAGGGGCTCCAGAAGAGCTGGAGAGGGACTTGGGACAAGGGATGGAGGGACAGGACAAGGGGCAATGACTTCCCACTGCCAGAGGGAAGGAATAGATGGGATATTGGGAAGGAATCCTTCCCTGGGAGGATGGGCAGGCCCTGGTACAGGTTGGGCAGAGAAGCTGTGGCTGCCCCATCCCTGGAAGTGTCCAAGGCCAGGTTAGACAGGTCTTGGAGCAACCTGGGCTGGTGGAAGGAGTCCCTGCTCATGGCAGGGGGTGGAATGAGATGGGCTTTAAGGGCCCTTCCAACCTAAACCAGTCTATGAAGTTGTTGCAGCGAGCCAGAAAACAAGGAGAGAAGGCAGGACAGAAGAGGTCAAGAGCAGCCTTGGGGCCTCTCCAGGAGTGTAAAAAATGACACTGATCTCTGACTCTGAGACAGGCACATGGGGCACCTCCTGCAGAGGATGTCCAATTCCAGCTGTGGAGCAGCACATGGGAAAGCAGTGGGCACCTGCCTCCTGCTCCTCACCAGCCCTGGGCTGGGCAGCTTGGTCAGGGGAAATGTTTAACAGCTACAATAAGGTACCAGGGGGAAAAAAAACCTTTAAGTATCTTCTACCAATCTCTTTTTCCCAAACTAGTCTTCCTTCTCCCAAGCCAGTATTGACTCTTGAAGATGAGCAGTGAACAGTTCTGCATGTGCTGTACACCCAGCCACTCCTCAGGGCTGACACAGAAGTTCAGCTCATCTCATAAAGACTTGGAAAATGATTTCTATGGAGTATTTGCACCTTCTTTCTATCCTGTGTCCACAAAGCACATCCAACCTTCTCACCATGGCGCCCTCAAACTTATCATATCCCTGTTAAGAAAAGGCAGATTCTACCCCTATTTTACTTTCTTCTTGAACCTCTTCAGAGCCTGACATTTGATTTTAAAAGAAACCCAGTAAAGGCAATAAGCTCCTGGTGTCCTATTTTCACCAGTGAAATTCTCTGGGCAGAGTTCAGAGGGCAGTATTAATGCATATTTTAATAAAATCAGCCTATTTTAAGGCACCTTCGTGCCCTCCCCAGAGCACAAACATGGCTCAGCTTCACCCCCGAGACACCCTCCCCTACAGGCACAGACATCACCACACCTGGACACACAGACCAGTCTCTGAAGCCACCTGACCCCTCATTCCATGCTGTGTCCCCAACTCCAGGACTGGGAACACCCCTTTCCACACAGAGCCCCCCTGTCTCACCCAGAGCTCTGCACTGAAACAGTCAGAGCACCACAGCTCCCAGAGAGCTGCAGCTCCTGCAGGGACTGCTGGGCCAGGGCTACCAATTCCCACTCTTTTACAGGACGCTGCAGGATCCCCCCACTGCTGCAGGAACAGGGCAGTCTCAGCAACTGAAGCTGGAAGCCAAACAAGGACTGCCACAGCCTGTATAGGGAACTCCAAAGGGAAAAAGCCATTGGAATAGATGACTTTCCTGCCCAAACTGATGTTCCACAGGCAGCCAGTCGACTCTCAGCATCACCCTGAAACCACAGCTGGGTTTTCACAGCTGCCTGGGCATCGAGATGGCAGCACCAAGGCACTGGGGGACCCCTGAACCTCCACCAGCACTGTGTCCACACACAAATCATTCTGTGCTTACAGTCAAACCACCCCTGTGACAGTTCCAGCAATTGGGAAAATCACATCAATAAGTAACACCTGCCTTTGTAGCAGTTCGTTCTTACATTTAACTGCCCGCTGCTCTTCTGTCACCACCATAATGATGAAGCTTTGAGGAGGCAAAATGGACCAAGACAGCAAAGCAAAGTCTCCCTTTTCCATGAGGACACAGGGAGACACCAGCAGGGACAGCAGCAGAGCAGCTCAGACACTCCATGCACTGAGGAAGACAAAAGGTGAGGAGAAGGGAGGCAACAGCCACTCATGTGTCCCATCCAGACAGAGCAAACAAGGCCACAGCAGGGAATAAGGGAGAAAACAAGGTAGAGTCCTTAAATTTGGCCAAAAGAAACCCCCAAGCCAAGGTGAAGAGCTAAGCAGCTGATGGCATTACAGCCAACCTCAGGCACCCTCGGCCTCTTGAGAAGTTGCCAAATGAAGACATGAAGTGACTTAACTGCTCCTTTGCAACACTTCTGGCTGTATTCAGAATGAAAGTTTTAGAAATTGGTCAGTTACCAATTTTAAAATGCTGGAAACCCTAAAAGCTTCGCTTTTTACTTAGGAATAAGCTGCTCTGTAGCTCAAGCTGCTATGGGTACTTGGTTTGTAGCTCCTTTCAGTTTTGCTCCAGGAACCTCCTTCCTGTGTTTTACCCCTAAAGTAAGAGTGTCCAAATACTTGTGTTGTAAAGCCCTTGGAGAATCCATCCTCTCCTCTACCCCAGAACCTCCCTGGGACACAGCAGGAGCCAGGCAGCAGCACTGCCTGCTCACAGCCCTCACGTTACCTCCAGCAAAGGGGAGTGATCCCAAATCCTGGGAAATAACAGGCAAATCCACCTTTCTCAAAATCATAATGCCAGGCATAAATCAAGGGGAATGCCATTTACCTGCTCCTCAAGGAGAAACCTCTCACAGGAGTGGCTGGGAGCAAAATAAGCATTTTGGTGTGTTAGCAACAGGTTAAGATCTCACTGCTGCCAATATTCTTATTCCTCATGACTCTGCACTCCAGAGTAGGTCCTGCAAGTGGCGGAAGGACACATGGGGATGACAAACACTCAGCAACCTTCCCAACCTCCTTCTCTGGACCATTTTAAAATCATCACCATTGAACCACACCAAAGACTGGCAGTGCAGCAACACACTGGCTGTCCTTGTGGAATACACCCCTGGTAGAGCCCTCCCTGTCCACTGGCAGGACTGTGCTGGCACCAACAGCACACACGAGCATTTTAACAGAGGGAGTGTGGCACGTGTTGGGAATTCTGCAGCACAGCTGCACAATCCCACCACAAACACCCCTGGAGTCAGCTCTGTGCTAGGACATACCTCCAAAGGCAGAAAGGGAAGGTGTAAAGGCCCAACTCCCAGTGGTTTACAACAGAAACAAGTCTCTCCTGGCTCCTTGTGCCTGGAAAACCTCCCTCTCCAAATTACACACCACGAGCTGAACCTTTTGATCTGATCACTCCACTGCATTAAATTTAATCCCCCAGAGAGCAGCAGCACCAGTTGGGGAACCCCTGCTGCTGTCCTGGCAAGGAGCAAAAAGGGCACCGCTGCTCTCCCAACCTTTTATGACTTATTCCAGCTCCAGAGTTAAGGCAGAGGAATGTCTCCCCAGAGCAGACAACAGCCCTTGATTCCAGAGTCCACTAATGCCCCTGTCCCCAGTCCCTTTATTTGCTCAGTACCAACACCAAGACAGCCTGGTGGGTTGTTTTGGTTTCCTGGTGTTCCCACAAACTCAGCGATCCCCTCGCAGCCCCCCACGGCACACGGGAACGTTGTGCACTTCACAGGCTGGAGGAGAAGGGTTTTGCATCATGCAGTGCTTGAACAATGAGGAGGAGGGTGCTCTGGGCCCAGGGCCCCACTCCAGCACCTTCTCCTTTTGGGATTAACCACAGAGTGCCAACCTCTCCTGGGGTGCAGGGCTGGGACTGGTGCAGGTTTGGTTATTGTGCAGGGTCCCGACTGAGTCCTGCCACTGGAAACAGCTGAGCAGGGAGAGAGGAAAGATGGGCAGGATCTATAAAATGGGGAGAAAGAAGTGACAGGGAGAAAGGCTGGAAGGACTCTGAGACAAAAATGTAACACTAGAAGGCATGTAAACAATTCTGGATTGTGTTAGCTCCTCGACTGTAGGAAAAGGAATACTGACACACCTCAACCGAACTGAGAACCCTGCAAATGTTTCAGGAATACATTCTTCGGATGCAAGAGGTATTTGCAGAATTACTACCTGAAAGTTGGAAGTGCAGCTCACTACGGCGGGGTGGGGGGAGTTGTAACCTAGGGAAAGGGAAGCTGCTGGAAAACTGTGCACTCACAGACACCTCACGGTGCTGCTCACCAGGAACAGCCTCCAAACAGGCACCAGCACTTGTGGCAGAGGGATTTGGGGATGAGGATGAATTCTGAATAGCTTTCCTATCCAACAGAATACTGACGTGCATGAACAGCAGCTTTTGTGGGACCGGCGCACAGAGTCCTGTTTGACTGAGACCCAGAAATCCCACAGGTTTACATCTGAGAAAGGCTTCAAGGGCTTCATGCTGAGCGTGGAGATGGATCTCCAGCAGCTGAATAGGAACTCCACAACAGGTACACTTGTTACTCATATCCCAAAAATCACATGGGGGTTAGAAGAAGAATCAACATATTCTCCCTTGAGTTCACACGAAAGAACCAACGCCCAGAGCCCCGCGCAGCGCTGCCTTCCCCCAGCTCCTCCCAGGCTGAGGAACTTCTCTGGGCATAAAAATCCTTTATTTGGTGTCACAAGGAGTTGACTGGATGGGAACAGTTGAATAGTCACTATTATCCAAAGCAGGGCATCAAACACCAGTGAAGGAGGTGACGGAAGCAGAGGTCAGAGCGGCACAGCCCGAGGCCCCCATCCCACAGCTGCTCCTGTGCAAACAGCCGCTGTGTCCCCGCAGGTGCCGCTCCCGGGGACCCGCAGGGAGCATCGCAGGGCCGGGCAATGATTGTGCTTCTCGGCTCTCTACAGGGACTCCTCCCCCTGCTCCCGCCCTCAGCCGCGCGGGGAGCACGCTGTTCTGTTCCCTGCTGCAACAGCACAGTGTGTGTGTTGGGGGGGATATCCTGAAAAATATTGTGCAGCACCATTGGTTCAGTCCAGAGGGAAGCTGGGATACTCAGCTGCGGCGGGTGGCTTCCGAAGTGTCGCCAGCTTGGAAACAAATATTGCCTAAGGTAACATCCTCACAGTGGTTGGTAGCTCGAGGAGGCTGAAACACCGTCTTATCACTCCCGTGAAACCCCCTCCTCGTCCCTTCCGCACACGAAAATCCCCAGAGAAAACAAAAAGGAAAAACCCAAACAGCAATAAAATAAATAAATAAATAAATGCATTCCCAAAACATTTATTTTGCTTCTCTCTCTCTCTGAGACACCGACGTCACCTACCTTGGCCACCTCAGCTGCGTCCAGTGCGACACCGGACGGCGTTGGAGTCGTGAGCCCTCAACTGCAACACTCCTGAGGTCTCTCATCTGCTCCTGGAAACCTGTCCCAAGAGCTGGTGCTGTCCCAACCCTCACTCCATTCCCACGTATCAGTAACTCATTGGCTATATGGAAAAGAAGTGTATCCAAAGCACACGATGGCACGTGGAGGCTGAAGAGAGCACAGGTAAAGGAGAATAGACCTGCAGCAGCTGCTCCTCCTGCCCTAAGCAAGGCTGAGCCTCAGCACAGCTCCTCCTCCAGCCCCACCCAGAAGGGTGGGACCCTCGCCAGGACATTCCTGTGGTGCATTACTGGCACTTTATAGCAGTCTCATATGGTAGATACATGCACATGTCTGTGTGTTACATACAAAAGGTCTGATAACAGTAAAACATTGTTCCGAGAGATATAAAAAACCCAAGGAGCTGCATTAGCCAAAAAAAGTGTTTTGTGAGAAACAACAATAAAAATGATATAACCACAGCTTTGCTTTTCTTTAAAATTAGATAAATACCCAAAGCTATGATTTCACTTGGGGCCTCTGTACCTTGACAGGGAGTCCAATGGAGTATATCTGAAGGCACTTAATATCCTCTACTCAGCTATAAGATGGTTGCACAGGGAGCTGGGGAGCTCGGGGTGTGATTTGGGGCATGGAGGAGAGAGATGGATGAAAACAAGCCCTGAAGAGCCGTGATCCACACAGCCCCAGGCGCCGAAATGAACACAAATGTACAACCCAGGTGTAGAGAAGGTCTCTCTTGAAAAAAGAAAACTGCCAATTGCAAAAGTTTGTGTGTTTCTATGGACAGAGCACTTCATGCAACTCTGACAGTGCATCATACACTCTTAGAGATATTTAGCTTTGTCAGTTCATTGACCTCCTCAGTCCCTGCGTCCTCACAGTCAGACTTCTCCGCGGCTTTGCCAAACCGGCATCTCTCCTCTGCCTTCGCCACATCTTTCTGGAGCTTCTTGGCAGAGGGAAGGATGTCCTTGGTTTCTGAGCTATCCGTGCCATGGGGTATCTTATCAGAATTCTGTACAGAAGGCACCAGGTTGGCAATCTCATCCGTGGGAGACCGCCCAATGCTGCCATCCACTTGAACCCGAATGTCTGGAGATATAGACAACTGGTGATGCGGCACGATCCCGTTGTCCATGCATTTTGGGTAAAGGTAGGTCTTCATCTGACCCTTCCCCTTCACATTGACCGTCCCCCTGTAGTCAAAGTCATAGCCCATCTTGCTGAGGATGCGGTAGCTCTCCTCACTCACCTGGATGCGGCACTCGACGCCGGTGGTGTCCATCCTGCTGGCGATGTTCACCGTGTCCCCCCAGATGTCGTACAACAGCTTGGTGGTGCCGATGACACCGGCCGTGAGGGGGCCGTGGTTGAAGCCGATGCGCAGCTTAAAGTTAAACCACAGCATGTTGTTGTTGAAGTCGTCCACCACCCGCATCATTTCTTTGGCAAATTCGAAGAGAGTCTGCAGGTGCCCGTGGGGGTGGCTGCTGTCCTGGCACTGCGAGGTGTTCAGCCCCGATGCCGCCATGTAGGTGGCCCCGATGGTTTTGATCTTCTCAATGCTGCTGTAGTGGGATTGGCTCAGCAGCTCGTCGAAATCCCCGATGAGCTCGTTGAGGACTCTGTAACACTCCTTGCCTCCCTCGTAGTTCTCTTCATAGAACTCGCTGAAGTTCACGATGCTGGCGAAGATCACGCCGCCGCTGTCGTGGTTTTTGGAGTAGCTCTGGGACACCTTCAGCTGCTCAGCCACGTGGTAGGGGATGATGTTCCTCAGCAGCCAGTCAGCCTGATCCCTCATGCTCTGGATTTTGGTGCGATGGAGATCGGCCTCCACGTCCCCGTGGTAGTGGAGGCGGTAGCTGACCTCAAACTCTCGGTTCAGGAACCAGACCAGGAGCAGCAGGAGGAAGGAAACCAGAACCACCTCCTGGCCGATCAGGTCTGCTGGCCTCTTCGTGTCACTTGGCACTGAGCTGTTGCATGGGCTCTTCCTGGAGCTGCACAAAAGGAAGAACACACAGGTGCATTTAAAACCACAGGCACTGCCACTGCTGCTCCATGGACAGAAATCCTTTGCCAGAAAAGGAAGTGTGGGCAGTGCAGTTACACACTAAATTATAAAACAGGCTCTGAGAACTTCATCTGCTGTTAAGAAATTGCCAAAGAATTAATTTCATTGCTAAGATCACTGAGCACCTCCTTAGCACCAAGTTCAGCACCACAGAAGTCATCAGGCACTGTTCTAAGAACTTCATCAAGGAAACAGTTACTGTTATATCTAAATAGACAACTAAAAGCACCCATGTAAATATGTACACACAATGCTCAACAATGCCTGGGGGTGTTTTCAGATATCTGTGTGCATGTCTGTGTGTGAGTTTTGTGGGATTTATCTAATTATTTTGTTACCTCCAATATTCACACCCATCTCCTTTATATTCCTTGTGCCATTTCCTTGTCTCCTCACCAACAACCTTTGGCATGTGCCTTTCACACTACACATGAAGGGTTTGAAAGAAGGTAACACTGCACAAGACACTTCATGGAGAACTCCCATGGCAGAGGGTTGGAACCAGATGACCTTGAAGGCCCTTCCAACCCAAACCAGCCTGTGGTTCTCTGAACTGCTTGAAGTGGAAAATATGAAGCTCTGGGCTGACAGATTTTCTATGACAAAACCACTGAGGCTCTTCATGGGGGAGACAGAAAGTTTCTCCAAGTGCCAAGATTACGTAAAATAATAAACCCCTCCTGTCTCACATAGATGGAGAGCAGTATTTCAGATCTTTTCCACAGCTCATCTGCCTGTACAGATCAGGAAGTGCTGGTGGAGCATCTGTCAGTGCCAAACCATCCCTAAAGAGGAGTCATCTGAACTCCACAACCTCAGCTTTCTGGAGAGAAGCAAACACACAAAGTCAATCTGAGAAGGCCCCACCTCTGTAATCCTGGAAACGAAGACTAAACCCAGACAGTCTGGCACCCAGTCCTTTCTGGAGACAACCAACTGCATTTTTTGGTGTAAAACGATGGCAAAACTCAAGATTGGATATGAGCAGACACATGCTGAAGTCTTCCACGTTAAGACAGGTTGTTTTAAGGGAAAGCATCACATCAACCTTTTTCCTTGAGAACCAGAAAGGCAGTCCATGCTCAGTGCCTCCATTTCTCTATAAAGGTGTGAAGAGTTTAAAACTCAGAGCACGACTGGAGCAACAGCTCAAGAAGGGAAGGCTGAATTTGTTTAAATAGCACATGATAACATTTCTCAGCCCATTCTGTTTCTCTCTGTCCATGGGGGACAGGCTTCCACTCTGGAAATATTTTAGAACTGAGCTTTATCACAGACAGTTTCTTTCTCTGAATTCCATTCTCAAATACTTAATTGACAGAAAAGTGTGATGAAGCAAAACCACAGCACAGCTGGGAAACAGATGAACGTGCCTCATCTCTGAAAACACTTCTCTGTGCCGCGGTCTTTGTTTCCAATAACTTTTATCACAGTGAGTCTAGAGGGAAAAGACTTCCCTGGAAGTAAAATATTTACAATACAGAGTGTGCAGATTGAATTTCAGATTAAAGATAATGCATTATATTGGAAATTACTCCTTTTGTTTTCTAGCATTAATATACTTCTTCCAGGAAAAGTGAAGGTATATTCACTTTATTTCCTCTTCAGGAGGGAACAATGAAAGGAGGAAATCTGCCCAGCTCGAGGCAGGTCCCCATCATCAGGGTCCTGTTACTGCTGTACCAAGACTCTTTCCTTCCTCCCTTATAACCACTTTTCTCAACAGAAACTCTGTTAATGAACCTCCTTCTTTCCTCCCCTGAAAGACAATTCAGACACTAAAGCCAAAGACGGTTTAGCGGTGGCCTTGGCAGGCCTGGGTTAATGGTTGGACTCAATGACCCTTCAACTCAGGATATTCTATAATTCCCTGATCTTCGGGGTCTTTTCCTGCCTAAATGACTCTATAATTAATGACCAGAATGGGAACAATTCCTGAAATACAATCCCTGCTATCTATTTTGCAGGTGGCAAAACATCCTCCCGGTTTGCTGGGCTTATAAAACAAAATGAGGGGAGGGTAAGTAAGAGAAAAGACCTTGAAAGATCTTGGAAAATAAGAAAAGGTTCGGGAAAGAATCTTGTGTAAGGAGAACAAGTCAGGTTCTTTTCAGAATCCAAGTTTGTTATTTCCCTCATCTTGTGGGCAGAGATCTGTGAGAGGATCTGAGCAATCATTACGTTACTCCCTTGAGAGCACATGTTTGATCCAGATAATCCTCTCTATTATCAGACATCCCTGCCACAGGGATTTATTTAAGTCATTAAAGGTTTTTTATGTACAGTTTTTTGTTGTACAAAACACCCCTCAAAGTACTTTAACCCCTCTCCAATGAATTAGGCGAGCGCCACAAATGGGATGTTGGGAAAAGTGGAAGGCAAGATCCGCTTTTTGGGAAGGAACTGCTGCCTCCCATTCCCTGTTCCTGAAGCTCTGGCATCTGTGAGCTCTCAATCACCTCCTCAGCACTGGCCTGACCTTCTCTGGGCTCCAACCCAGTGATCTCCATGTGCAGGGAGTGACTCACTGTCCTCTGACCTGATTTCATTAATAAGGAAAGGGTCAGGATCCCAAAAAAGAAGGTGCAGAGTCTCCTCCAGAGCAGGTGTTTTTATCCCAGTGCCACTGCTGGAAGCATTGGTATGGAAAGCCCTGGTTCTAGTCTGGAGGAGACAGAGATTACATCACCCTCATTGGGAAAGCAGACCTCTGGACAGCCCAGTGACCAGGCTGCAGGACCTACAGGACTAAAAAGCACCTCCCACGGTCAGCAGTGATGACCTGGAGTCACCCTTTAGAATAAGAAGGAGGCAAAAAACCCACACCTGTAACAGAAAAGGATCACACACCCCAAAGTCTTTCTCAATTCTACTTTTTAGGAGGTGCTGCAGCAGAAAATGAATTTTAGAAGTAATTCATATTGAAATCTTCAGCTGAGAATGTTCCTTTAGCTCAAACTGGTGAAGTGCTGCCTGGCACAGCCACCTCACTATTAACTTGGCACCTCCCTCCAGGCTGTGTGAATATGGAAAAAGTGAGAGCTCCAGAGACAGGATCTCCATCACAAATCAAAAATAATGGCTTTCCACTTAGGGTTTTGGAAAGCCAGCTTGCCTCTGAGCCCTTGTTTTGGACTTGGATGTCTTTGCTATATTTAAGGAGGATGCCTGGCTGCTAAATGTGAGAGGAGAATGCAATGCAGGGATGGTGAGAAAAGGAGATGAAACTGTTGCTTTCGAAGAACAAGGTGGAACTGAGGGCCACAAACGCCTCCCTGCAACAAGTGACTTCAGTACTGCCTGTGCTGAGCCTCCCTGAGCAGACACAGTGGGAAACAAACCCCCCACCTTCTCTGGGGTGAGAAATGAGTGAAAATGAGAAACATTTCCTGCTTAAAAGACAAAGTTGATGGTCACATCCTTTGGGCTGAAGAACTGGGCTGTCTGGAAAACAACGTAAATTCCAGAGTTTGATTTGTGGCCAGTCCAGGGATGAACTTTGTGCTAAGGCTTCATGACCATTACCAGTGTCTCTCTTCCCAGGCAACATCAACACTACTTCAATTCTTGATCACGGAAAGGGAACAGCCTCATTAAAGGCAAAATATTGTTTGGCCCTCTTAGAATACAGGAAAGCTTTTGCTGTGACTGGGGTAAGAAAGGAACCTGATTTACTTAATTCCACGAGAAAAGTGCTGCAAAAAAAGTTTGTTGGATAAGGGAGTTTCACCTTTTCATTAGTCCATCAGCAGGAAGAGGGGCAATTCTGTCTGCACAGCACTAGAGAAATGTGGTATACAATAATTTACAGTAAAAGAGCCCTGAAAAGAGAAGCCAAATTCTGTTTTATGGTAGAAATAGAACAGGATTAAGTCCCAGCACTTGTTAATTTACAAGGCTGGGCAGTGTCAGGTCAGTGGGGCCTGCACTGAAGGAGCAGCTCATGCACATGTGCCTCTTCCCCAGCTAAAGGAGCACAGACAACACACAAACCTAGTAGAGCTCCCAAGAAAAGGGGAAAATGAAGTTTAGGAATGTTTTATGAGTGAGATATTTGGGTCACTGCCTTATTTGGCCTCTGAATCATCAGAAAGGTTAAGCAAAGAAGGCAGAGCCTGTTCAGAGTGACATCCATGGTTTGGGCTCTCAAAACTCTGACCCTCACCTGGAGTGACTTCAAAGTTGTATATTTATGGAAGAAAAAGACTTGCATGCCAACAATGCTTGGTAACTGATCTTTTTCCAGATTCCTGTCACTGAGGGGAAGACGTGGCTGTTAATTTAAGGTTTATTAGTGATTAAGAGCTGGTTGGGAGCCTGTTGGGGAAGGGGTTTACAGTTCTGAGCAGCACAAAAGCTTCAGTGATTTCACAAACTAATAACGCACTATGGATCCAAACCTTCATTGATCCTAAGACATTACTGGAATGATCTCCACAACTAATACTTTGTTCATTGCCTTTACAGCCAGTTCCCTGCACAGTTTGTGTATTAAAAACCCATGAGAAACTCACCACTGAAATAATCACAGTGAATCTTCAATGTATTAATTTATAAGGGGCCACTCATAACCCAGGAAGAGATTTTTGTTTGATTGTTTGAAAGTCTGGGTGCAAAAATGTCCTTTGCCCTCAAACGTATTTTTGCTGTTCTGCCCAGGTGAGTTGAGCGGACAGCCAGTCCCAGACTGTCACATCCCACCCTGGGAAGGCACGTGGCTGCACATCCAGCTTTTCCAGTGGAAGCTCCTCTCCCACAGGGAATTCTCCCCTGGCCAGCTGTGGGAGCATCCAACTCATCATGCTGCTTCTGAATGGTGCAAAGGAGCCAAGGGAATCAAATAAACAGCTTGTGATGTACAGATAATGCTCTAAAATCTGCTACTACCAGAAAAACAGATGCTGGTTTATAGAGCTCTTCCATAGTTCTACTTCCTGGAAATCCAATTTAAAGAGAAAATATCATTACACAGCTCTGACATCAGCTCTGATGAGTTCTGGTCATACCCAAGTCCCCTGTAAAGGAAATTTCAAATATGAGGAGCTTAAACCCAAATTGCTGAACCAAGTTGTTGCATTCCCAAGTTATTACTGTGGATGCAAACTTTTGCCACATATAATTCACTGAAAATGTTTCCATCCCTAAACATAAAGATAGTAAATTCATATAAAGCTTACCTAAAATTCTGTGCCAAATCTAGATGAGGAGTTTCCATGGACCTGAAATTAAAACAAGGACTGACTTCAGAGGGGAAGTTGAAGCAAGAAACAAACCATCCAGCAGAATTTCAGAGAACGTTCCACATCTCTGTTCCACACACCAGTAACTGCATCTCACACCTGCTCAGCTCCAGGAAAGCTTTGTCTGAGCTCTCTGCACTTCTGGAGGGGAGAAAGGAGGAACCAGCCAGGGATGCAAATCCCTGTGAAGGGAAACTGATGATTCCTGGAATGAGTACTTGCCAAACAATCCCTTATTATTTGGGAAACAGGGACGAGCAAGCTCAGAACTCTGAACTCTGGTTATGCCTCCACCTTATCTGAGAACACAGACAAAGATTTTAAAAACAGGAAACCCCTCCAGACAAACAAACAAAAATAAATTTAAAAAATCAATCAAAACCAAACAAAAAATCCCTAACAAATAGAAGATCCCATTACAGAAAATAAGTACTTCAAGCACTTTTTCAAATGTTATTCTGAGGATTAGTTACATCTGTAAAAAGAAGTAAAGAAACCTGCAGGATGGATGCATCCATGGTGCATTCAAACCTGCAGTTACCTCTGTGACAAAAAATACTGTCCAGCTTCATGGCAAGAAAGGAACAAAACATGCTTATTAACAAACAGAATTTTTGGGTTTCACTTATTCAGCCTGTATTAGCTTTGTGCAGGATCAATTCCATCCAGCACCTTTTCAGACCTGCAGTTGAACTGAGCTCTATCACTGCAAACATTTCTTTTTGAGGGATGAAGGGATAGCATGTTCCATGATTACTGAACTGTCCTCATTACTGGAGGCCACTGTTCGAGCCACAGGTGGAAACACACCACCACGAGCACCATTTGTGAAAACAATGGGGTTTTTACACCCACAGAACCCCCCAGCAGCCAGCAAAAGCAAGCAAGGTCTCCACTTCTGTGCTTTGGAACAGCCTTTCCCAGGCCCTCAATGAAGTGAGTGAAAACCCCCAGGTGGTGCTCCCTTCTGCACAGAGCCCCAACAAGAGCTCGTGCCCGGGAACATTCCATGTCCCCGTTCCAGAGGGCTCTGCCAGCACCCAGCAGGTGGCTGTGCCATGTCACACACCTGGCATGGTGGAGCTGAGGTTGCTGCAGGCACTCATGGAATCATGGAAAAGGAACCAGGGAGTCAACAACTGGCACCAAGGGCTTGCTCTTCACTGACTTCCCTGAAGAACCAAACCTGGTGGAGCCAGGAGGGGCTCGGGCTCTGCTCCCAGGGAACAAGTGACAGGACAAGAGGGAACAGCCTCAAGACGTGCCGGGGGAGGTTTACAATGGAACATGGGAAAATTTCTTCATGGAAAGGGTGGCTAGGCATTGGAACAGGCTGTCCATCTTCATCATCATCCCTGGAGGGATTTAAAAGTCATGTAGATGTGGCACTTGGGGACAGTGGGTCAGTGGTGGCCTTGGCAGTGCTGGGGAAGAGCTGAACTTCACGACCTCAAGGAGGCTTTCCCAATCTAAAGGATTCTGAGATTCTATGATCCTCAGAGAAGTTGGAGGCTGCCCAGTGGGAGCACCAGTGCTACATAGGGAAAAATCAGTGGGAAAAAGTCATCTTTGTTCCTGGGGAGGGTCCCTCAATTCCAGAGGACAGACAGCACTGGCTGCACCAGGAACCTGAACCCTGTGGGACAAACCCAGGAGGAGAAAGGGCAGTCCCCAGAACCCAGACACTCCTTCCCTTCACTGGGGCTGGAGAGAACTGTTCTGCCCTCCTTGTCTGAGTCCTCTGCAGACTGACAAGGAAGGGATTTTTCTTCAGTCCAGTATGACCTAGAAATCATCTGCCAACTGACTCCAGCTCCCAGTTGTTTTTTCATAAGGAAAGACTTTCTTCCTACAACCCTCACAGCCACCTCCCAATCACAGATGTGAATATATATAAGGGGTGACTTTTATGGTCCCTTTTTTTTTAATATAAATTAAAGCAAGATTAAAAGAGACCACTGAAGATATTTCAAGAGGGGATTAAAGCTACATACTCACATAAAACATGTATCTACCAACTCTTTTTTGCTTATTTGGAGTCTTTTTCATGTTTTTCACCACATGATTCAGCAGGTCTCTGAAGAAGGAGAGGAACTAGACTGATGTAGCAGCAGACCTTGCAAAGTCCATCCCAGGAGGACCAAAGGCTGTGAGGTCTTAAAGCCACTGAGAAGTGCAAGTAGATTATAAAATTTTGCCAGCAGGAGTGGAAGGCTGGAAGACCCCCTT
The DNA here is from genome assembly GCA_013399695.1 of Formicarius rufipectus. NCBI lineage: Eukaryota > Metazoa > Chordata > Aves > Passeriformes > Formicariidae > Formicarius > Formicarius rufipectus. The sequence goes on along the minus strand of VXAU01005791.1, from coordinate 150,242 downwards.
GACTCTCTTGGGAAGAAAAGGAGAGGAGAATACCACAAAAAACTTCTCCTTGGGGAAAACTGCTTATCAGAGGAAAACTGAAATAACTTAAGGTTATGGCACAGAAACTGCATTATCTTGATTATTCTGGTTACTGTCCTGCAGCATCCCTTGAAAAGGTAGGAAAGTGAGCAAGGAAACAGGCTGTTAGAATCCCATTAAATCTAAACACCTGCCTTCCACATGGAAAATGCATTGAGAAAGGTGGTGGAAGTAAAACACATGGTTCCTGAGAGCAAAAATAAATCCAGAGAGGTGTGGGGGAACAACTGGGCTCCCTGGCACCACCAAATGCCCGTGAAATTCCTTAATAAAAGAGATGTTCAAACTACAGGTGAAAGGCAATTCTGTGGGTCTGATAACACACGTGTGCCCCAGAAGCACAGCAGGTGAGGACAGTGTGTCATACAGGAGAGGGCCCTCAGACACCATTCTGAAATCCTTAGAAGAAATTAATAATGCAGAAATAAAATCACTAAAGTGGAGGTGGTGGAGAAAGGCACGGCAGGAGGTCAAACCCTGTGCACGAGACCCTTGTTTGAGAGGTGGAGGCACCCGAGTGTGTTCAGTGTGGTGCTGAGCTGGGACACTCACCTGTGTGGGCACAAGGACACGTAGAGCAGGATGAGCAGCACTGCTCCCACCACAGTTGCCAGCAGGGACCTCATCCAGGAGCTGAGCTGGCAGAAGTTACAGTACTGCACAATGGTGATGAGAATGGCACAACACATGAACATGGTGTACTGCAACAGAGAGAGACAGCGAGTCAGCGGCTGCCCAGCCTGGCCCAGGGAGCACAGGGGGCTGATGCCAGCTGTGCCAGGGGCACAGGCAGTAGCCCCTCACAAGGCAGCAAGAGGCAGCAGGGGAACAGGGACATCTTCCCCTCCAAGAGCAAGAAAACCTCGAGCACAGGTCCCAGTTTTCCCCGGGTGGAGTTTTGCACCACTGCGTTACACAACTGCTTCAGTGACTTCCAGTGCCTCCAGCTTACCTTTGCAAAAAGCTCAGAGCCTCCTCTTGTTAAAACAACATCAAATTAAAAAACAAAAAGTAAATACTCATGGCAACCTCCTCTCTGCTGCTGCGGTTAGATCCTGTCTGTTTTAAACTGAGCATCAAAATTCCACTGCATTGAGAATGTGGAATGCAACTTCACCCACCTGCTTAGTTTTAAAAACCCTTCTCAGAGGCCACTGTCAGCCTGGTCAGCAACAGGGGAACTGGGGTAAGAGAAGATGTGCCTTGCTAACAAAGGGCAGGTCATTGGTGAGAACAGGACCACTTGTGCCAACTCGCAATGCCAATTTTACATTTTCTGTTCCAAAGGCCCCATCTAAAAACTCCCTGTCCCTTTCCCACAACTTTACTGGGTAAAGGAAAGGAAGTGCAGGGCAGATACACTGCCCAGAATACCTTCATTCCCCCGAGGTACAATCCTACAGTGCTCAAAACTCTCAGGCTGATGTGCCAATTCTGGTTTTAGGCAGAATATTCATGACCATCCAAGCTCAAGCAGAGACTCCACACTCACATGAGGGAGTTCTGTTCTAGCTTTATGCTGTGCTTTACAGCATGAAATGATCATCCTCTCCCTTTCTCCCTTTTTTTTTAGTAACAACCTCTTTAATAGTCTCTTTTTATTGTTAATTTTACATTTCCTGTACAGCTGAAGCACAGACAGTGCAATCCTATAGCATAGCAAGCGAATGTGATTCAGAGCAGACACAAAGTATGGGAAAAAACCCCCTTACATAATTGACCATTTTTAAACCACAAGCACAGTTGCTGGTTTTTTTAAATGACTCAAAAACAGATAAAAGGAGTTTCAGAAGTGTCCACAAAAAAACCCCCCAAAACTCAAACTTACTTTTTTCCCCCCGTTTCAGGTCTCCTAAAGTGGCAGAGCACTGGTTCTCACTCCAAGTGATGCCCCAGCATGAAGCCAGCCTGTAGAGGGTCAGGATGTGCTGGATTTTACTATGGATGCATGGCTTTGGAAAGTTTTTTTTTTTTCATGGCTCTTTTTGTTAATTTTCAGATTAATGATTTTATATCCAGGGAGGGTATAAAATGCTATGAATAAAAAAAAAAACTTTGCAAAACCATGTCATAGTAAAAGAGGACACTCACCTGACCCTCTATAGACTGACTCCATTTCCTAGAGCTCCGTGAGTGTGGAAACACTGAGCACAAGCCGAGTTGGGACATCTCTTGGAGAGGGAGCCAACAGCCCCACGACTCTGGAGGACCTGCAAGAGGAAAGAAAGCAAAGTTCATTCTCAGTTTGGTGATGAAAAGCACCATTTTACTGCTAATGCCTGAAGTGTTTTGACTCAGCCTGATCTGGACAGGTATTAAGAACACACCAATGAAGTTTTTTTAATTATTTTTAAGCATTTGGAGAGGTGATCAAGGATGGTGATGAATGGGATGATATCAAAACCAACAGACAGGTTTGAAGGTTTTTGGGTCCCTTCAGTTTAAAGAAAACAAGAAAACATTCCTACAATTAATTACTGATAATCATGTAAGAAAAAAGAATCATTAAACTGAATTAACAAAAAATAAATGTAATGCTTAAAAATTCTTAACTAAAGTTCCAAAAGTTAGAAGCTGCAGAATGGCTTTAAACATGTGATGTGATGTAAGAGAATGTCAAACACACCCTCCTGTGACTGTGATAACCATGGGACACGTGTTTAAATCAGCAAGGACCAAAAAACGTGTGGTCAGGTGTTCCCATGGAGCAAACGCATCCCAGCAGCCAGGAATAAGGTGTGATGGAAGAGTGAGGAGGAGCTGGGCATTACCTACACCCAGGGCCCTGAAATAGCAAGAGTGTCATGAGACAGAATTCCCTGAAAATCCTGGAAAGGACCACTGTGGGACCGAAGAGAAGCTTGCACAGAAACAAACTTTCATCTCCAGTTTGAGGCCATTTTATTCACAGATTTAAGCCTTGATTTTATGCCACAGTTGCCCTTTAAATTAAACTGTTCTTCCCCCTTCTCATCACTGCCCATGGCAGGGGGTTGGAAAGAGATGATCTTTAAGGTCCCTTCCAAGCCCAACCATTCTGGGATTCTACAAATTCACAAAACTGATGTGAGATTCTGTGACTATTTAACCCCTTGCTCTCCCTCTCTGAATGCACACCAAATCCCCTGAGGATCTCTGTGTCTGGGCTAAAACATGCCAGTTTTGTTCTGTTCCTTTCCAGAAGGCAGTTGTCCCATTCCTTTCACCACGTCCACAGCCCCTGCAATGACCATTTCTGGGTACAGAGGTCTCTCTCTCTCTTCTGAGTTCCTCCATCTCATTCTGCAAAGCCAAAACACCCACCACTAATACTGTTCTCACTGCTGAGATTCACGGGTGCAGTGACACAACAGGTCCAACTACAAGCTCCAAATCCAGCCTAGATTAATGAGCCTGTGACAAACTATCTGCATTATCTCCAATAAACTCCTGCAGAAGTGCTTGGTCTAAGGGAAAAAAGGTGGGTAAGTATCAGGCATTTCTAGGCATGGCTCTCCTCTCTTGCCTGAGAGTTTTCCAAGCCCTATGACTGTATTTACATAACAAACTAGGAATTCCATGATGCACAAAGCCCTCTCCTTCCAGGAGATCCCTATCAGACAGATGTAAAGCAGGGAGGTGGAGGGAGGTGGCAGGCAAACAACTCAAAACATCACATTACCCAACGGAGTTCCACAACTTACATGTATATTTGTTTCGAAATCAGAGGTGAAGTGTGAAAAAACTGCGAGAGCTGGGAGAGAAACCAGGATTGCACCGAAAAAATGCCGAGGCAGCCAGCCAGATATCACCTCCAGGAGACGCTTGGTGCAAGCCATCACCTCCTCCAGGAAGAAGGCCATCCTGGAACACAGGGAATCAGGACGGGGCGTTATCGCAGAGCATCACCTCGTGCCTCGGAGGTACCTGCAGGAGCTGAACTTCACATCCTCACTCGGGCTGGGCCGGGGTGTTTCACACGCACAGCACCTGCTGGTGACTCCAGGGAAGGACCCACCTCTGCGGACACCACTGGGCGCTCGCTGTGGTGCGACTGGAGGAGACAACCCCAAAGCCAAACTCCACTTACTGGGATGGTTAAGCACAGGGAAGACCTCTCTCCCTCCACAAATAAAGCTGGGAGGGAGAGGGGAAGCGTTCACAAACTGAAATGACTGACAGTAACAGCAGGAAGGTTTGAAAAGCGCTGCCCTACACCCCACTAAGAGCCCCAGTACCCAGCGCCGCGCCAGATCCGTCCCACCGCAACCAAAACCAGTTCTCCCAGTTGCAACCAGCGCGCCTGCAAGTTCCCTCTCATTAGGGAAGGGGAAGAGGAGCGTGGGCTGAGCTCTGGCAGCAGCAGAAGCACTGGGGCTGAGCCACTCGTGGGCCAGCTGGCACCCAGCCCATCCCTCGGGAGCCAGCACAGCATCCCAGTTGGATCCCACACTGGTGAGGAACAGCTCCTGCCTTGAGCTGCCGACACCACCACGGCCAAGAGCCAACCGGGAGAGCTCTGCAGAGCAGCTTCCCGGGGATGCTCCTTAATGACAGCAGCTCTAATTGCTTGAAATGAGTAAGGGAAGGTAGAAGGATGCTTAATGCTCAAGGGCATTGCATGGAAAATTATTATTTATCCACAGAAACAAATCCTTGGGATAACTTCCTTCGCAAAGCTCAACATTAGTCACTTGAGAAAAATTGTTAACTGCTGCTCAAGTGCCTAATTATTTTTATGGGGATGGAAAAAGGTGGTGCAGCACAGTTAGCTGCATCCAGAGCCATTCATGGGATGTGTGGAATTATCACTCAGTCCAGGTAGGTACTTCTGGACAACAGCAGAGCCCAAACAGTACAGAATGACACCTTTTTTTTCAAACAGAGATGGTCACAGCTAAAAAAACCCCTGTAACATACACTAAATATGAAATTCCCAGTCTCCAAAGTGACATAAATTACCCCATATCACTGTATCTTTAAAAAGAGAAAAGCAATACACTTATTTTTAACCCTGAAGTCTGAAATACAAGGTTTTATGCTGGATGAAAGCCTGAAACAAACCAGGCAGAATTTAAATTTCTTTATGCAAATTAGACACTCATTCCACACCTTTAAATATTCAATGTTGATAAATGATATTTTAATTATCTGGTCTGGACTCCTGTGAGTTCTGCGACCACAAGCATTTTTTTGAAGCATCAAGAGCTCTTCTCTAATTTATTTAACTTATTGTGGTCTGGAAATTACCCTTAAATGCATGAAAAAAGATAAATTTGGGATGGAATCCCTGTAATACCCGGGGATCCCACGAGAGGGTGCTCTCAGATCTGCCAGTTCTCACTTTAGTGGCCTTCCATCCACACCAAAAACCATACCTGTGTTCCATCAGGAAACAGACTTTCCAACGAGGCACTGAAATTTAAAAACTGAATATAAACCAAGATAAAATAAAAAAGAAAAGCAGCTCTGCAGACTAAGAACTGGGGTTTTTGAAGGGTTGTGAGCTGCCCTACCCCGAGGACAGCCCCGTCCCCGTGCTCAGGGTTGTTCAGCTCTGAAATGAAGCTCCCACCTTCGAAAACAAAGTGCCACCGTCCCGAGGAGTTGGGATTGGGATCTGCATGGCTGAGCTGGGAGGGAGGGGAGGGAATGGGGCTCCCTGGTCTGCCCTGCTCTCTCCAAGGGCAGCTCAGCAGCTCCTCTGGTGGCTCTGGGTGCCATCCCACCCGGCTGGCACAGCACCCAGTCAGCGCAGGTGCCCCCGCAGCTCACCCCTCTCACCCCACCCCACCCACCAGGGGCTCCACTGCTCCCCTCGGCCAATTAGCAGCACCAATTCCCGGGGATGCTGCAGGAACACCCTCCTTGGGCAGCCCTGAGAGGAGCCGTGTGCAAGGCAGGGCTGTGTTCCCAAAGGGACAGCCCAAATTCCGGGGCAATGCCACGTTTCTCCTGAGAATCTTCACCTGCTTGCATTGTTTGTTTGTTTGTTTTTCAGGCTGGCAAAGCTCTATGCTCCGGGATTAAACCGAATGCCCATTCCAGCAGGGAATGCCGGTGGGGACAGCGTAGGGAGTGGGGAGGGCATTAAATCCAGCCCGGCAGGGAGAGCTGCAGACAGACAGACAGACAGACCGAGCGGCTCCGGGGCAGCACGAGCAAATAATGCAGTGTCAATGGGCAGCTCAACGAGGCTTCAACGCTGAGCCCTGTGAGATGTTTAAACGAGCTGGAGTTCAAATTAGTGACTCTGACATAAATGATTAATGGCTAATGGAGACTTTTACCATCATTTCTGTATTTACGGGCAGTTTCAAATCAATTCCCAGAGTTCAAATCAAAAGCTTTTGGCACAGCAGCAGTTTGGTGGGATATTAAATACCAGATGTTAGAAATAAATAAAGGCAAACAGACTCCACTGTTATTCCCAGCATCAATATTCTGTATCAGTCGTGTTAACAGATCTGGGTCATTAAGCTCCAGTTGCAGAAAACAATTTCTGCTCCTGGTCATTGGGAATTCAGGAAGATCCAAGTGGATCTTGGCTGTGGACAGACCGTGGGTGGCACTTCAGCAAGGCTGGGAAGGTGAAGCAGCAGGAAAAGGGCAGTCCTGCTTAGTCAGACAACAGCACAACTTCCCATTCTAGTGTTGGATTGCCCTTGTTTTCCTCATCCAGGAGATAATTTGTTTTGCTCTCTGGAAAGGTCCTTCTAAATTCATGAATCAGCTCGAAGTGCTCCCACCTCTCACTCCTTTGAACAGGTTTCAAACACCCACCACTCTGCCCTCAACTCTTCACCCACAAGTCTTCTCTGGAGCACTTTATCAAAAAGCAACATATTTTTTGTAAACAAACACTTTTATGGTCAGTTTTACTCCAGAACCAGATGGTAAAACTACCTAGTTAACAAAAATCCTGTATTTAAACAAAACCAGTGGGCAACTTGCATGTGTATTCCTGCAGACCCACTCCTCAGACTCCCAGGTGAAACCTTGCACTTGTTTTATGTTCAGTGACATTTCCCAAGTTTTTTTCATAAAAAAACAGAACTTTGGGACCTCTTACACTTCAGCTGAACTTGTGAAAGTCATTACGTTTCAAGTGGGCAGAAGGAGATTCTTTACAGAGCATTTACAGAGCAGGAGATGACATTTTCCACGTGCTCCCAAATAAAGCACCAATTTTTGTGTGCAGTTTTATACAATTAATTTTCGAGTGGCTCTTAACAGTGGGATCCTCATCTACACGTACTCCAATAATAAGACACTTCAGAAAAATCAAAACATCCATCTCCCTCACCAACTTTGCTCCATGAGGACTCCTGCTCCTCCAGAACTCAAGCTGTAAGTTGTTTCTCATGGCCCAGCTGGACCGAGGGCTGAGCCACAGGAGCCAAGTGAGTCCTTGCTAGGCTGAGTCCTGGATCTAATTACAATTTAGACTGATTTAAAGACAGGGTGTTTCACATCATGATAATGAAAATACAATGTGAAACTTAGGCAAGAATTTTCTGCTCTTAAAATAATCCCCTTTCCTGAAATCCTGGGATTGTGCCCAGCATTGTAGCCTGACCTCCTCCCTGCAGATATCTTGGTGGTATTCTGTGATTGTCATTTGGGATGACATTTCTGCACAGGAAGTTCTGCACTGTTTCTGTGCACAGTGAGTGGTCAGAGGGAGCAGTCCTCACTTAGAAGAGGATTTGAAGAGAAAAAAAATGATTTTATTCTTTCTGCTCAAGGGAACTGTACAGCAGTGTGTGCCCCAGGAGACTGGGGTGGCCCAAAGGTCTGTTTCATGTATTTACTATAAAGCAAATACATATTATAAATTCAAAACAACAACAACAAAGCTGCCAAACCCAACCAGACACCTTTTCTCACCAATGCTTCACCTAAATACACCATTGTTATTACATTTAAAACTGAAAACAGAAAGCTGCTGAGATTTCTCACCTACAAAGCCTGCTCTTTCCAGGTGAGGCATGAGAGTGTTTCCAGGCAGGCAACCTGGGTAGGATCTGCTCAGACCTGAGATGATCCTGGGTCTGTACTGTAAGAGATTCACTCAAGTGTTACCTTAGATGGGATGATCAGAGTTAAGGCAAACAAATTCTATCTCTTTAGCAGAGGAAGGATCACAAATGTGAGACCATGGGAACAAGTCCAGCCAGGAGCTGACTCAATGACCCTCGTGTGTCCCTTCCAACTCAGAACACACAGCTGCTGAAACAGGGAGTGATTTGCAGACACTCAAGAGATACCTGGTGCCTCAACTCCTATGTCCCTGCTCCTCTACTGCTGGTTTGACAGAGAGGGCAGGGAAGGGCAGCTGTTGCTTCTCCCATCCAGCAATTCCTGGTTCCCAAAGTAACCAGGAGAATTTGTGGGGTCTTCAGGTTGACCACACAGTGCTGCAGTGAGGCCCAACCCCTGCACAGCCACATGTGGCTCAGGAAGGTAAAACTACTTTGCCAGTTTTTGGCTGTATAGATAGACTGAAAACAACAATTTTCCTTCTCCTTAAGAAACCCATAAACCACCAATTATAGAACAGGACTGCAATAAAACCTTATGCATCTACCTATAAATATTTCTAAGATTATAGCAATGATTTTTTAAAATGGACAAAACAAGGAAAGCCTTGTTGGAAAGCCTTGGGAAAACAAGTGGGAAAAACAGTGAACTGAAAAATACCAAAATGAAGCAAGAGTTCACCTGAAAAGTGAGGGAACACAAATGTTCTCCGGATGGCAGAAAGCAGCTCTTCAGCAAAGTTGGGGGTTGAGCTGTTTCCAGTTGACCAAGTTCAGGGCCACCAAACCCAGAGCACCTGCTTGCCGTGGCTGGTGAGAGGGAAGAGCTGCCTGGGCACGCTCAAGGGTCAAAAAGCTTCTCCCCACCCAAACCAGAGTGCAGAGACTACTGCAAAGGGGAAAATGCATTTCTGATGCAAGAGAGAGGGCACAGCGTGAGTTAATCCAGTTTAGGATGCACGATCAGTTCAACAGCTCTTAACACCTTCTGAATGCCTCGATTTTCTAAAAAGGATTCAAATTGCAACAATCAAATGCCACCAGAAATACTATGCTTAAAAGCATTTCCAGTTCACACACGACCTCTCTCCATGCCAGCTTTGATGTAAATACACTTCCACACATTTACAAGCCCACTGAGCTACAAGCTTCCTTCAAGTGACTAAAGCACTAACTATGTTTTACCTTGGCCCTGAAAAGTCAAAGCAAGAGTGCACACTGGCATCTCCTGTTTCTCTTGAAACGGCACAAGAATTGCTTCCAGCTTGTAATTACAGAAGCATTTTGACTTCCACACTCCTGACAGGTTGGCAGCACCACCAGTGGGGACACCCCACCCTTATCATGCCCTGGTGTCACGGGAAGTGTGGCTGAGGAGGGCACAGTGAACCTGCTCCCACACGTCCACACCAACAAACAACTTATTAATAGCTCCAGCATCTGGGTTAATTACAGGCTGCAGGGGCACCTGCAGACATCACCCAACACACCCAGGGCAGCAGCAGCTCTGCTCAACCAGCACGTACCACTGCTGGTTGCTACACATGGGCGTGGGAGTAACCCCGGAGCAGCTGCTACAGGTGTGAAGCCTGAGAGTGCCCTCAGAGCCCAGGAGACACATCCTGGGGGTGACTGGGTACAAATAGGGAATGTGGAGTCGCTGGTACACAGCTGAGCCTCCCCTCCAAGGCCACAGGAGGGGCTGAGGGGCAGGAACTGCAAAGCACCACCCCCTCCACAGAGACAAAGCAGTGTCCCCTTCCCTTCAGGAGCAGTGCCTGTCCCCCAGCCCTGACTCCAGGGAAATGCTGAACTCCAGTGATGTGTCAGACAAAAAACACAAGCTCTTAGAACACTGACCCATGAAACTTTAAAAAGAAACTAATTCTGGACAGATGCAACACGACTTGAGCAATTTTTCTTCCTTTTCCCTTTGAGGGAAGCACCTCTGACACCTGACTTCAGTTTTAACCCCAGAACAACTTATTTTATCTAGGAATTTTGGGGTGGGTTTGTTTGAAGGGTAGATGAAAGTTTTCAGCTCGGGTTCGGATGGCGCTGTGAGGGGAGGCTCATGGGGCACCCTAAGGAGCACTAAGAGGTGCAGGCAGGGCATGCAGACCCCGTTTCCCTAAGAGGCCACCAGCAGGGCCACACCAGAAGGGCCACACCAGAAGGGCCACACCAACAGGGCCACACCACCCCTCCAGCCCCTGCAGCCAGAGCTCTCCCCACGCAGGAGGTCCCACCTTGGCTGCGCTAACGCTGCTCCTCCAACATCACCCGTGGGCCAGATGAGGCCCTGGGGTGCTGTGAACCCCGATGTGCCCCACCCAGCCACCCCCTCAGCTCCCTCTGGGCCTCCTCCCGACCTTTGGTCCCCTTTACTCACCGAATGGAGACCACGAGGGACAGCACTTCCAGCAGGAGGGCGACGACGAACACGGCGACGGCCGCGGGCGGCGGAGGCGACGCCACCACGCCGTGCCTCAGGAAACACGTGATGGAGAGGATGAGGAAGACCGTGGTGGACAGGAACACGTCCAGGAGGGAGCTGAAGGTAGCACTGGCAAATGTCTTCACTGGAGCATTCTTCATAACCTGTGTGGAACACGGGGAGGGAGAGGAATAAATGCCATTTCGCTGAATTCAGTTGGGGGAGAAACAGCAGCTCACGGCAGTAAATCGAGGAATAAAGAGGGTCTGGCCACTTTGTTTAGCCAATGTATGGCTGTGTGGACACAAGAAGCAGAAGTGGTGCCATGGCTTCTGCCCTGAGAAGACTGTTGAAAGAAAGCACTGGCAGCACAGCTCTCAGGCCTGATACTAGGATATAGAAATAACATGAAAGTTATCTATTCTGTGCAAAGACACACAAATATGGTTACTAGCAGGTAAAGCTGTGAGACATTTTCTTCAAGGATTTTAGTTTAAAATAGTAATAGGTTTTACTTTTTTGCCTCGATGGGTTTTTAAGGAGACCCTACAAGCACCTTCCTGCAGTAACAGCTCCTGTGGGAGGGTTCCCATCTGCCTTTCAGACCATTAAAAGCAGCCACTGGGACTTTGTGTAATTCCAACTGATCAGAGCCCAGGACACCAAGTCCTGCTCTCCCATAACCCCTCACCACACATTCCCACCCCACCTTGTCCTGACCCAGTGCTTGTGCAGTTGACAGCTGGAGCTCCACATCCCAGCTTACCTGGATGAGCCCAGTCTGAGGACTGTCTGCCTCTGCCCAAGGGACCACTGACAGCAAGTTCCAAAGGAAAACAGAAATTATGTGGCCAATGTCACCACGGAGTGCTCTGGTTTAATCTGGAAGTTTCCTTTGCTCCTCAGAACACTTCCCGCACTCAGCAACACTGGGAAACAAACCTGTCTCTCATTTGTGCCTCTCTGCAACCCACAACACTCAGCCAGCATCACTTCAATGCCCAAGTCACCCTGGAACCTGAAGAGCAGCGGAGTTCTGCTCACACTCAAAGTCCCACCAGTTGAATTACGAGAAGCAGCACTGCATGCCCAAGGGACAGCAGCAAAGATGCTCTGACAGTGCTAAGCAGTGCCTTCATTTCCAAACCAGAGCAGGCCAGGTAAGCTCTTGGGAAGTGGAGCTGCCTCTGGACAGGGATCACAACCCAGGCATGGGGCTGGCACTGTGGAATGAGAGGTGAATTCAGAGGTGCTGGAAGTTCCTTTCAGAGAACCAATTAGAGAACCAGGAGTGCTGACAACTCTTCTCACTCTCCAAGAGATTCTGTTGTTGTTTTGGACCAGTACTCTGCTAATCGTGAGGTTTTGAAAGGTTTTTGCCCCAGTGCTGCAGAATTACTATTAGAGAGTGAAGATTCCCATTTCTAGGGAGGTTTATATAAGTGTTCAAACTCACAGCTTGCTACTAACAATACACAGGTCACATTCATGCCCCTTCTAGGAATTCCCTACATATCCACATTAATAGATCAATCTGTGTACGTTTGACTATCACTACTTCACTCCTCTTTCCAGTCTTTTCATTGGAAACAACTTGATTTTTTCTGTAGAGTGTGCACAGTTTTCAGGCTCTATCCCATGGGGACTTTCTCCCTGTTGTTGCTACAGCAGCTTTATGCAGATATCACCAGAATGTTGTGCTGCAGGATGAGTAAGGAGTGAACAGACTGAACTGCAACACAACTGGGCTTTCCTTTGGTAAAATAAATGGAGGTCTCACCTGGAAGTACTAGAGAACAAGCAAATAGGTTGGCTATTGCCAAGGAGAAGGTGACAATGCTGCCCAGAACTGAAAGTAGCAGAAGCGGAAATCCCACCTGCTCTCAGAGGGAGGACACACAGGGAAGAAAAGAAACCAGTTCCTACATTTACCTCGATGCCATTCTGCAGCTTGATCAACCAAAGAAAGAGCTCCACACTGCTAGAAGGAAAGGGCCCAGTTCCCTTTCTGCTCCAGGACACTTATCCTGGGCTGGCTCTGGCACTTGCCAACCCTTCCAAGAGCTGCTGGTTCAACAGCAGAAAAAAAGAGCCATGGAAAAAGAAAAGAGCTCCAGACAGAAAAACAAATCATGAATATTTCATGCTGGGCTAGTAAATGAACTGCTCACAGCAGGGAAGGCTTACAGGCACCAGAGCCATTAGAAGGAGCAAGGAGGAGGAGGAGAAAGAAGGACAGGACAGAGCAATTGCCTTCTTTTGGCAGAGATTTTTCAGCTACTGGTGGAAATGCAGCCTCAGTTCTAACTGACACTTAATGTCACTCTATGTAAATTGAAGATACCTTGCCAGATCCTGTCAGCCAGGCAGGAATATCCACTGACATGCACAGCCTGTGATATTATTAGCCCCCAAAGAGAACTGAGGACTTGCCACACTCAGTGCAGACTCCTGAAGGAAGTACTGAGTTCCTTACAACTCACTCACTGCTCCTTACAATTCCACAGTGCCTGTGAGTGCAGCACACCTGTGGAATAAGGACATCTGACTTCACCACAGGGCCATTCATGGGGCTGTGACTGGAACAAGAACCACATTCAAAGCTGCCACTCTCCAAGCTGGGATATTTGATGAGAAGGCAAGTAGCATTTGGTCCTTTACATCCCTCTCAACATGGTTCTGTGGCCACCCCAGAGCCTTACAACATTAACATGGAGAAAAGGCAAGGGAGAAGGAATTAGTGAACCTTGGTGGATTGTGAAAAGGGATTTCCAGCCCAAATGTTGGACTGGGTTTGGGGTATGGCACAAGACATGCTGATGCTCCAAGGGATGGAGTCCCTCTGCTCTGGAGACAGGCTGGCAGAGCTGGGGGGGTTCGCCTGGAGAAGGCTCTGGGCAGACCTGAGAGCCCCTTCCAGTGCTTAAAGGGGCTCCAGGAGAGCTGGAGAGGGACTTGGGACAACGGATGGAGAGACAGGACAAGGGGGAACGGCTTCCTACTGCCAGAGGGAAGGGTTAGATGGGATATTGGGAAGGAATTCTTCCCTGTGAGGGTGGGCAGGGCCTGGCACAGGTGCCCAGAGAAGCTGTGGCTGCCCCATCCCTAGAAGCGTCCAAGGCCAGGCTGGATGGGGCTTGGAGCACCCTGGGCTGGTGGGAGGTGTCCCTGCCCATGGCAGAGTTTGGAACAAGATAAGATGTGAGGTCCCTCCCAACCCAACCCAGTCTGTGATTCTGTGATAAACTGAAAGGAGACTGTTTTCAGAGGCAGCAATCCCAGTAGTAAATCACATCTGACATTCCATGAGCCTTCTCATCAACTATAATGAGATGTGTTGGAAAAAACAAAAAAAAAAACCCAAAAAATGACAGACAGTTGCTTAGACAGATTACAGAAGGAAACCAATGCCAGGAGAAACACACCTCCTCCTGGTAGCTCGTCCTATAGGCCATCTCCAGTTCCTGATCCAAGAAGTTCAGGCTCAGCTTGTTAATAGGAGGTTTAAAGAAGTAATCTTTCATGAGGCTGAAAAACAAAAAAAAAGACAATATTAACATCAGTTTGTTCAGCTGTAGCTCCTTCAGACCCCTCTGGTCTGTGGTTGATGTTTCCAGGGATGTTGGACCTTGGCTTTGAAGTTCCATTGGCTTTTCTCTTCTCTGGATCACTAAAGTACCCTGAGTCACATCACTCACTCAGTCCAGGGAAATATTCCACAAAAAAATGACAGAGCAAACTTTTATCCTTTCACGAAGAAACTAACAAGTCCTTCCAGAAACTTAACGGCTCTCACTCCAGATGACTACAGATAATTGTAATATAAGCCAGCAAATAATAAAGGTTAATTGCTGCTACAGAGGCACAACCTCAGGAGACATGTGGCTGTGGGATAGTTGTGCCTCGGGTGGAATTCCACTGCTCAGAGCAAGCCAAGGATGACAAAGGTGACAAATTGTTAGGGAAAGAAACAACATTGTCCATTTTAGAAAAAAAGAGTTTCTCGTTACTTCAGACACTAAAATAACTCAGTGACTCGACTGGGAACACTCCCTTAAGGATCTGGGCTGCAAAGAAATGGAAGCTGAGGAGACAGAGAGCTTCGTTTATTCCTGAAACAAAAGACTTAAAATGACCAGAGTCATCAACAAAGCCAGTGACAAAGGACATCAGCTCAACAGGGCTAAGGAACCCGGGGGCAGCATCTGCCAGAGGGTGTCTGTGCCCTCCTTCAGCTTCTCTTCCAGTGTCAGGTGCAGAAAAAAATCAAAATAAACAACATAAAGGAGGCTTCAATCATTAAGAAGTTGTTTATATATCTCATCCTTTGGAGGAAAAACAGAAAGCTGAGTTTTGCATTAGTTGCAGGAGGTTTATGAATGAAGTCACCCAAAGACAGCTCTGGCACTTGATGTGCAAACTCTCTTTTCCTGAGCTGGTGGCAGAGTTGAAAGGACTTCACTTGCAGATACACATGAGGTCAAACTCTCAGCAGATGAAGAAGCTGAAACATCTTACAGAGCTTCTCTGAGCCTGAATTACTGAGGCTTCTTCCTGGAGTGGGGTGGTTTGGTTATGGTTTTTTGTCTGTTTAATTTCACTGAACTCTTGGCAAAGAGGTGTTTTACAAGTACCAGCTCTCCCAGTACATGCACACAAATGGCATGTGGGAAGCACTTCTATTTTTTGAGAAGCAGGACCATCCAAACACACATCCTTAGACTGATGCTGGAGAAGAAAATACTCTAACCATGAATATGGGCAATACCTTACAAGCTTTAATCATTCTGGTTTGGGTCAATATATTAAAAACATGAGGATACCCTGCAAGAATGACAGGACACATTCACTGGAATTACCCTTCTCTCTTCCATTATCCCTTGCTGTTGTTCCTCCACTCTCTCAGATGTTTCTAAGAGCACCTTACAGTCAGAATTTTGAAAGCTTTTGTTTTATTTTTAAAGTAATTGTTGTGTTTCCTTTCTTTCTCCAGGGAAGCTCAACAGAGGATGGTGATGTTGTGCTGGAGGATGGGAGAGGAGCAATCCAGCTTCCAGTGCAGCACAGCCCAGAAGGTGTAACACGAGGGACCCAGGCAGAAGGAGCATTCCCAGTGCCAATCCAGCTCCATGTCAGCTCGTGTCTGTCCCAAAGAGGAAGGTCCCACTTTACTTGACTAAACAGTCGAGTACATAACGTGCTTCCCAAGGATTTGTGTGTTCCCCAGAAAGAGGAACACTGGGAAGTGGGACACAAACAAATTTCAGAAGTATTTAAACAGGAAGCTGAGGTAAGGAGGGGATGAAAGGCTGCCCAGAGCCCAGTTCTGGGGCAGCTTCATGCACCCCTGGGGCTCTGCTCTGTGAGTCTGGGGGGGTTAGTGGGAGTACTGCCCTCAGCAGTGCAGGAGTACTTGTTTCTTGTAAACCTAAGGATTACCTCATTTCTCCTGGAAACAAAAATCCCCAAAAATGAGATCCTTTGAGGATATCTGCAGTGAAATGATGTTCTAACGTTCTGTACACTTACACTGTAGTTTTCTTTTCAAATGCACAGTAATGTGCAGATTACAATGAACAGTATCTTTATAGTGACTGCAGTAAAGCTGGACTCAAAGCTCAAACCATACCCTGTTTGTCAAATATAGAGAATCAAGATGTAAGAACTGGTAGCTTTTCACTGAAGTATTCTTTCATAATGTACTAATACAAACTAGCCACACTAAGCCTGTCTTCATTATTCTCATTTTAAAGACAGTACTGAGGTATCAGCTCCAAGGTTAAATCCTGGCATGCAAAGAAACTCCCAAGCACACAGCTAAAGCTCCAGAAAGAGACTGGAGATGAAAACCACCACCAGTGCCCAGCATTTCCTCCCAGGCAGCTTCCTAATGCAGTGTCCAGGCTCCTGGAGCCCTCCAGGGGATGTTTAACCCTTCCCAGCTCTACAGGATCCATTTAGGCACCTTATCACCACATCTGGGTTAAGCACTTTCTGTTGCAGGGATGGACATGGAAGTGCCCTGCAGTTCCCTGCCCAGTGCCCAGGGAAGGTTTGCAGCAACATCAAACCAGTGCAACAAAACCCACTGGAAAGGGGGGTTCCTCTAAAATGACACGTCAAGTTCCACACCCAAAGATCCTCACAGATATTTGATTCATCAGGAGCAATGCTTTATAGTAGGGGATCAACAATGATTTTAAAAGGATTTATTCCATATAATTCCTCATTGAGAGATGTTGAAAAGATCAGTGCAAACCAGTAGGCTTAGAGCATTTTGCTTAGACCTAATTAATCAGAAGATTATTTTTGGAAAGTTATGTTTACAGGAACTGAACTCGGTAGAGAAGTTTCCGTGGCAACAAGAAATGGCCCACTTAATATGGTAATGATGATATTTAATTGAGACCAAAAAAGAGCCAGGCTTTGACTGATCTCACATCACAGTCCTGCTTCTTCCTTTTTCCCCCATCAGAGAGATTTCTCCTTGTTGGGAGTGGAGGAGGAAAGCACCAGGAACACAAGAGTATCTGCAGCAGACCCACAGCCTAAATGAAGTTCCTCCTCTAAGTCACACTTCGCAGTGCACTCGCTCCAGTTTAAACAACAATCCTATTTGTTCTTGCTGATTTCTGCCACCACTTGGGACTTCTCCAACCCGACTGTCCTCTAATATTTGAAAATACCAGCCAAACATCAATTCTCAGCCCCTAATGACAGACCACACACAGAGGAAAACAACAAAGGATCCCAAGTTTAAACTGAAGGTGGCCCCAGGAGAAAGGTGAACTGAGAAGATCTGGATGAGAGACTGGAGGGGCACTCCTGTCCCTGCCTCAGTCAGGTTTTCTGTTCAGGTGGTGGTGTCCCTGTCCAAGGCAGCCCAGAGTCCACACAAGCACACAGTTTCAAGGATAGTTAGATTAAAAACTCTCAATTTGAGTGAAAGAAAAATAAGAATAGCCATAAATAACAGCAAACTCAAGTTACCTTATTAGATGCTCCAGTCAAGTCACTCTCATAATAGGGGAGATATGGCTGTGTGTTTATAAAAATCCCACACTACTGAATTTTGGAGAACATTTCCTCTGTCCCAAATAATTATTTTTTTAAAGAGAAACTAACTTTGCACTACCTAAGTAGGCAGTAATTCCATGAGAATTCTCTCCTACTAATTCTGTTTCCAAGCCCAGCATAATCTCCATGTGTTAGTCACACAATGTTATCAGATGTTGTTTTGCTAAACAAAAGTGTGAGTTTTGTGGTTCAGACTCTGTGTTACACCTTAAATTGCAGAGGAAAGTACAAAGTAGGTGCATTTAGATGACATTTGATTGTCAAGATAGAGTTGAACTTCATGACAAGTGATTAAAGAGCAATTTCCTTTTCAAAGACTCGACTGAAGGAGGACTGTTCACCACGGAAGAGATGAAAAAATTGGTTTTACATGTTTCTAAACAGAATGTTTCTGATGTCAAGTTCCTACTGCACTTTGAGCAGAATAAGGACTAAAATCAGAAAACTCATAACATGTTGCATGTTAACAATAATTACTGAGACTAGACAAAAAGCACACAAATAAAGACTGAAGATCCAGGACTCTGGTATCACCTTCTCACCTTTCCAGGATTCGTCACTCCCTTTTCCTTACCTGTCCTCTTTGATCACATCCACAAAGTGAGCATCTGTCTTCTCCCGGATGTTTTTGAACCTCAGAGGGAGGAGGGCCGACTGGTCGAGGCTCACCCCGCCCCACCGGCCCTTCTCCTGCAGCATCTCGTACAGAGACGTTTGGCTGTTGCTGAGCTTCTCCTCCTGCGGGGGGCTCAGGAGCCCGTTCTGGGTCTTGGGACTGTGTCCTCCTGCGGCCTGGGTGACAGAAAGGAGGACACACACGGGGGGTGTCAGTGGCTCAGAGAGCAAACAGGTGGCACTGCAAGGAGCAAAAGCTGAAAGAAGCTCTTCCTCAGCACTTGGGAGTTCTGACCTGACCATATCCAAGACCAAACTCCACCTGCCTTGAATCCACCCACATCTCCTGGGGATGCATCTCCTCCATGTTCTGCAGGCACATCCCTAGTTGGGTGTCTCTTTGCTTTCTATGCACCAGCTTTCCAAGGAGCAGAAAACAACGTGCATTTTCACATATGCAGGGACAACCAACCACAAGCCCAAATTTAATTCACTTCTCTGCAGGTCAAGATTCTCCCACAAAGTTTTTAAAATACCCACTTAAACTGTGCTGGCTTTTCATGGATCATGAGGCAACTCCCTCTGCCAGCCCTTGCTGATCCTTCCACTGCCCACTGTTGCTTTCCCAGAGCTTCCTCCTCTCTCCTACCTGTGGGAACAGTCCTTTTGTATGTCTCATCATCCTACAAAAAAAAAAATCCTACAAATTAACCCACATTTTCTTCACTAACACATACCTATTCTTTCTGGTTTTCTTTTGCCTTTGTATTAATTAAGACTGCAGTGTTTATTCTGACACTAGTTTGCAACAAGGCTTGGGTACACTATCACCAATTCTGCTTTCATTTAAGAACACAAATTACCTTTAACCCAAATTCATTCTGTTTTCATGAAGCCTGAAACTCTTTCCTTTACATTTCACTTGACCCAGACCAATATGCACTGAAGTGATTCCAGCAGAATTAGACAACCAAATGTGCTCAGAACAAAATCGAAGCACAGTCAGTCAGGATCATTTTCAAATGCAAACATGGAGCAAACTTGGCATATTTGAATGTTCATCTCCCCCCTCCACGTCTTATCACTTCTCATGTAGCATTTATCCTCATCCTGAAGCCCACTCATGACAGAAGTTTCTCCATTCCTGCCTGCACAGCACTGACAAGCTCCTCCAGAAGACTATTCTTGGATGCCACTGCGGTGACCATAAATAAATACCATAAATATCATCATCACCACCCCAGCCATGTGCTGAAATATGTTACTGACATTGTAAAATCAACTTAGTTAAAGTTAAAAAATATCTGGCTTCTGGCTGCCTGTGCAGAATTAATTCCATTTCCTTGTGGAGCCCTTCCTGTCAAGCCTGTGAACACAGAGAGGCGAAGGGAAAGTAGCAGGTACAACCAGGGCAGACACCACACCAAGGCAGCAGCAGGAGAACCTCGTGCAGGGAAGAGTCAGGAAGCACTTGGGCTTGCTTCCCTGTCACAGCTAAGACCTCAAGAGCTAAATCCATAACAAGGTGTGTTGGAAGGCTGCCCTGGAGCGACAGGAAAAACAGGAGGGAGGTGCGTTGTGCTTCCCCTTCCTCCCTCCCTCCCTCCCTTCCCGGGGGCTGGCAGGATCCTTGGGCTGCCCCAGTGGGGTGTGAGCCTGAGAGCCCCATGCTGGGAGCCAGGGGATGGAGGGATTCCCAGTGCAGCCCCTTCCAGCCCTCTCAGCAGTTGTTCTGGCCCCTTGCAGGTGTGCAAGGCACAGCAACAGCAGCTGGGCAAGGAATAGGAAATGGGGTGGTCTCCTTGGTGTGCTGCCAAGGCTTTGCTACAGCCCATAATAACCAGGAGGGAAAGGTGATTTCAGCCACACACATCCCAGCAGGGGCAGACCAAGACCACTGTTGGATGGAGAGGTGCTGCCTGGGACAGAGGGACACTCTCCTGTAAGCCAGAGGCACAAGGACTTCTCACGTAAAAGGTCACCATGTTCTTTTCCAAGGGAAAACCTTCAGCAACTTCCAAGCAAGTCCTCTTGCATCCCTACCAGGTTATCCAGGCTGCTCAGAGGGAACAGGGCTGTGGAGCACAAGGAACAGGGCTGGGGAGCACAAGGCATCCTACAGAGCCAGGAGAAACTCCCTGGTTTGGAGAGAAGGAAACCAAAGGGAACTGACCCAACAAGTGGCCGGTGAAGGGTCTTGATTGTTTGGAGGGTTTTTTTTTAATTTACACTAAGGATTGTATCTGCTCAGAGCACTTCCCAGAACAGCCTGAGGCCTATGGAAAAACTGAAGGTCATAGTCATCACCTTTTTTCCCCCCTAATAGTCTTTCTGCTGTTCCTCAGCCCTGCAGCCAGTTGTTACTTGAAAAGCAGTAACTGAGGGAACACAGTTTTTGCCACGATCAGCTCAAATATCACATCCAGACTCCTGTGCACTGTCTGCTCTCCCTGCTCTTCTTCAAGATCATCTGAAAAATGAAGTGAAAATATCTGCTCCTTCAAAGAAGGTCAGCATGGACTTTCTCTTTAGCTCCCTGGCAAAGGCTCAAATCCCCAAGAAAATTCTTTCCTTCAGTCAGCTCAAGGTTTCCCTGTGCTGTCTCCACTCTGTTAATCTTAACAGGCAGGGATTAGAGTGTGAAACTGTTTGTGTAGGAGAAAATCCCTATTTATTAAATGCTGTTAGCTCCAATGTTACTGTGGCTTCTGAAGGCAACAGGCCAGACAGGTTTGCTTGAGAGCTCAGAGACTTGATGTGAGAGCTTCCTCTCATCAAAAGACAGGGAAGCTCCAGAGACTGTTGGGGCCCACAAAGGTCCAAGGATGTGGCTACTCCTCAGTAACATTCCCAAAAGGCAGGGCACACGAGTGCAGCACGGGCCATGGGAAGGGAACAGACTCCAGAGATGGGTATGGCTCTTTTTCCCAGGAGACCCATGACTTCAAGGAAGCTCTGGAAATTAAATGCCACTGCAGCTTTGTGAGTGTGGCTGTTGTTCAAGCCCTCAGTTCAACAGGCATCCCAGAGCCACGTAAGAGCTCCAATCCCTGGCTGAGCAACAACCACTCGAAGGAGCTGAGATTTGGTCTCCACTAACACGTTTCTTCCAGTGAAACTAGAGCCCTTTTCCTCTGCTCTGTACAGAGCTCCCCAAACAGGGTCAGATGACTGGCTGATTCACACACCCAAAGCCAATACAGCTGCAAGCAGAAGGAACTAGGAGGGTAATTCCACTGAAGACACAGCCTGACACCGGGCGGTGGGTACCTGAGGACAATCTGTTTGCAGTGGTGTCCTGCAGACCCCTGGCATGTGGGCAGGGGCAGCCTGGAGAAGAAGTATCTCCTGCCTACCTGCAGATGTCCCAGGTTTTCTGCCTTGAAGTCCTCATGCTGGTTTGAGAGCAGTCCCTGCTGCTCCACCTCCCTCGGGGCTGAAGGGATTATTATTTTATTCTTTTCTTAGGCTGTTTCCTGGGAATCCTGGCACAGAACTGCTGTGTGACACACCCCTACAGGCCAGCAAGGCAGGCCCTGCTTCTGAGCTTACAATTTAAGCATGAGACAACAGGTCATGTACAGACAGAGAGCAGAGAGCCAAACACAGATTAATGCAGTGGCTCAGCAGTGGAATAAGTGCTGGCAAGTTTTTCAGTCAGCTTTATAGGCGAGAAGAGTTACAAGAGAGATGTGAAGAACAAGACTGTTGTCTCACAGTGTGCTTGTGAAGTGACTCCCCAAGGAGGAAAAGCATTAAAGTGATCTGAATATATAACAGGTGATGAGCACTAGTCCCCAGTCTGCATTCAGGCAGGAGCTTAATGCCCAGGAAGGAGAGGAAAGAGCCAGAGCAGGGGCTGGGAAGGCCACAACCACGACAAACAGACAATGTGTGGTGTGGCAGAGGACGAGTGTGGCTGCAGGGAGAATATCTAAGCAACAGGCATGGAAAACAATTGTGGCAGCAGCACAAGGAGTATGTAAGACGTTGTATTTGTTGCTTGGAAAAGAATGCAAACTGACTTAAAGCTGTGAATTTCAGCTGTGTGCATGAACAGGAATGACAGTGTTTAGAGCCGTGATGCAGAAGACATTGGCAAGACAAGTGACTTGAGGTGACACAGTCCACTGGGGTGAGGGATGGAGAGCCTGGCAGCGCTGTTTGTGCCTCTCAGAGTAGCCTCAGCACAACTGAGAAACTCCAAATTTTAGGTCATTCTCAGTATCAATCTGAGCCCGTAAAATTACTAAAAATTCTGAAAATTGAGGTGGGGGACTCGAATTAAATTTCAGAACACAACTGCTCCAAATCAAAATCAGTTCTGCTGCTTAAGAGCTTGAAAAAAGGAATGGTGCTGCAAAACTGAGAAAGCTGAGGGAAGCAGAGAAAGAAGGGAAAAGAAGGGGAGTGAGAAATACTTCAATTACCTTTATACTGTTTTTATGCTCATCCTGACAACCATTTTGGATAGCTCCTTCCTCTATGCTGACATCGCAGTGGGGAGCAAGGGTGGTACTACATGAAGGGCAAGGCTGCAAGGAGACAAAAAAATTTTAGCCAGGAATGTTCTGATGTCCTTGTAGTATTAAGCAATTTGTAATGCAGTCCATTTGTATACTTGCAGCATGGCTAAAAGA
Organism: Formicarius rufipectus; assembly: GCA_013399695.1. Classification (NCBI taxonomy): domain Eukaryota; kingdom Metazoa; phylum Chordata; class Aves; order Passeriformes; family Formicariidae; genus Formicarius; species Formicarius rufipectus. The sequence goes on along the minus strand of VXAU01005791.1, from coordinate 127,371 downwards.
TAAACAAAGCTACAGAAGGGGAAGCATGGAGCAAAATTCGACTGGAACAGAATGCACCATTTCAAAAATAAATCACAGATTTGTGTTTACTGGAGCTAAATCTGACCCAGGAAAGCTTCACCAGGGTAAGATCACAGAGACACTGGAATGGCTGTGCACCAGCACAGGGCCTCCCCAAGAGGAGGAAAATGCTCTTTAGTAGCTGGGCTGCAGTTTCCTTGTGTAAAAACTGCCTGCAGAGGGACCTGGGTGACATTTGGAGTGAAGGCTTAGCATGAAATGCAGCAAAATCCAGAAAAAGCTGAAAAAATGCCACAATGTGTGATGAGCAGCATGGGAAACGGAGAGCAACAAAACTGAAACTGATTAAGGGAAATCCTTTTTCATAAAGGGCACTGGAGCTCAGGCTGTCCTGGGCTGTTGAAGCCAAACACCCAACAAATGTCACAGGGAACACGGAAAGCAAAACCAGGGGGATGTGTGCTTGGTCCAGGGTGGGCATTTTGGATGCAACTGACAATGTTGCACTCAAGGTTTTAAACTAAGCTAATTCCTTCGAGTTAAAATGTGATCTGCCTTAAGGGAATTAACCCAGGAATTGCATCTTCCAAGTCCTTCACTCTTTTCTCCACAGCACAGGCAGGATCTTGCTTAGCGCAGCCCCTCTGGCAAGCCCCCTCCTCTGGAGATGTTCGCTGTCGTCAGGCTCACCAGAGTCTGCTGATGTGTGGGAGGGGATTCACCAAGCATCCTGACCAGCGTTTTAGCAAGCAATTCGAGCCTTCTGTCCCAAACTCAACACCTCATGTTCATTGTAGCTGTGTATTCTGGACTCAGGAGGGACACATTCCAGCCTCTCTAGTCTGTCACTCTCCTGGTCCAAACCCACAACTTCCACCTTCAGGTTCACCCCCAACTTCAAAGACCAGCGTGTTAAGCCTCTTCAGAGCTGACTCTACACCCAAAGCCCCTTTTCTATCTCTGGTGTCACATGAATCACCCAGGATGTTTAGTTGTTAGGAGTTTCTCCCAGCCCACTTTCCCTGCTGACCCACCTCACCACCCACCAGCACCTCCCAAATGCTCTCAGGAAGACCATCAGATCTGCTGTTCCTCAGGGGCACAGTCCAGGCTGGGGCACTGAAATTACTCTGAGTCTCCTAACCTGGCATCAGATAAGCAACTCACATCCAGTTCTTAGCCTTCAGAGTCTGAACAAATACCAGCACAGCTGAAGAAACTACAAAGCTGGTTCTCAAATGGTTGTGTTTAAAAATAATCTTGCACTGAATGCCAAGAATGTCTTGACCACTTTGTGGAAGGCATTATTAGATGGCTTGAAAAATAAATTGGCAAAAGGCTAACAAGCCCTCTAAACTCCTAGAGGGTTAGTTAGTAGATTTATCCAAGGCAGAAGTCAGTTAATGGCAACAAAAACCAAGCACCTCTAACAATAAATAAAGAAAATACTCTCTATTTGATCTTGTTAATAAACTAGGAAGGCCACCTCAAACACTGAGCTTCTGGGGTTAAATCAGGAGACAAAGGTCTTGGAAAATCAGCCTGACCTTTGGGAAGAGGCAGAAGTCCCTCTTGACTTCCCCCATGTGTCCAAGTCAACATCATTAAGTTCCTTCTCTATTGCAGGCACTCCCAGCGCTCTGTGGGCTGTGACCTCGTGGCCATGAATAAAACATTAATGCACTTCCAGCAAACACCCAGACAAGCAAAAGGACTTTCTGTTTTCATACCAAGCGATGATTAAAACATTCTTATAACAGCTTATGATTCCCTGTCAAGTGAGGCATTTCATAAAAGATAATAGGGAAAATAAACTGATACAAAACTGCTTAAGCAGGTTACAGTGTTCTCATTCAACACCCAGTTGCTACTACAGACTTACCTCAGTTTTTAACCTCTGTCTTCACCATTTTAATTACATACATGGACTTTATTGATATCCACACTTATTACAGTTTGCAGTTAAATGACCTGCAGATACACCAGAGGAGGAAATATAGCTCCTTTCACGGCTCAATCCCTGTTGCATTCTCCCTCCTGACTTCCCTTTACATTCATTCAAGCCCCAAATGTGAAATTCATCCTTAGCACCCTTATTGCCTTTATAGCAAAAATATTTTAACTTGCCTGCAATTCTGCCCCTCCTACTTAAGTCTCTTTTGCAGAGCTGGAGTCATCTCCTCCTACACTGACACTGTTTACAGCTTTGCATTTCAAACAGTCGCATGGAAGTCATGATTCTTCTGCAAATCGTTATCTCCAGACCCTACCAGGGAGCTGCAGGCTTTAAAAAAAAACCCACAAAACCTCAAAAGCTAGAAAAAAAAACCCCCACTCCCTCTCAGGAACTGTGCATGATCTGTGATTAAACTGCAGTCATTCTTTGTGGGGATTTTTTGATGTGCATATGTATTTAAACCAAAAGAGAGCAAATTTAGATTGGATATAAGGAAGAAGATTTTTACAACAGGAGTGGTAAAACCCTGGCACTGGTTGGGCAGAGAAGCTGTGGCTGCCCCATCCCTGAGAGTGTCCCAGGCCAGGTTGGACTGGGCTTGGAGCAACCTGGGCTGGTGGGAGGTGTCCCTGCCCATGGCAGGGGGTGGGATGAGATGAGCTGTAATGTCCCTTCCAACCCAAGCCATTCCATGATTCCATGACTGGAACAGCAGAGGGAAGGTGGGTGCACCTCTGCCCTGGACAGGGTGCTGGGGAGTCTGGAACGTCTGCAGTGGCCACGCTGGGCAAGGTAAGAACTCTCTGCACTCCTGTGCTGAACTACCCTCAGAACACATTTTCAAGCCTGTGCTCAGCACCCACAGGATGACTCCATCACTCCACGGCACCCACCACATGGATGCTCACCAGACCACAGGGAAACCTGGGCTGGAGTCATCCAGAATTCACTCCAGCATCTGAACTGTGGGGCAGCTCAAGAAACCCCTGGTCAGATGTGCAGTGCTGAGGGTGATGAATAAAACCAGGCACCCATAAACACAAACTCTGCAGTAGCTGTGGCACAACAGGGTATCCAAGGCAGCTGAAACTGAGCTGGAACTTGTTCAAGATGCTCTTCTGAGCAGCTTCTTTTAGCTTCTCCTTGCCTCACTCAGACCGTCACCCTGGCACTTCTGCACTGTACAGACCATCACTCAAACACCTGAAGAGCCAAGAGCTGGACTTGGGTGATCCCTGTGGGTCCCTTCCAACTCAGGATATTCTAAACAGCAATTAACACCCAGCAACAGCCCCAGAGCAGAAAACCAGGGGCACGGCAGCAGACAAAGCCTGGTGGGGCAGCAACGTGCTCCACATCACACACCAGCTGCTCTGGGATGGTGGTGTCTCCACCTGCCCTTCTGCAGAGTAGGCACCCCATGGTTTAGAAAACACAGAGCTGATCCTTAACAACAGGGTTCACTTTGGACCTGGATAGTTTTAACAAGTACCACTGTAAGTCTGTACATAACAACTTTACCACAGGTGGTAAAGGTGGGTCAGTCCTGTCCTTTGCTGTAGCCTCAGAGCCCTCAGTCACAGCCTCCTCTGCTGTCTGACACTCCCAAGGCATCCTCACTGTCCCTCAGAACAGCACCCTCAGCTTCTCTGCTTTGTTTCACTCCTCCTGGTCCTTCACTGCTTGAAGTTCTGGAGTTTCTACCCCTCAGTGTCCCCCTGGTACACGGCCAGGCACTGGGCAGCACTCACAGGTTCATTTGCACAGCTCCCCACCAACTCTAAGATGTGTTTTCCTGCCTTATTTGCTGGTGCTTTGGCTGAAAGGCAAGAGGGAGATGGAAAGCTGGTGCCTGCAGGGTGCCAAAAATATTCTTTCTTACACAGGAGGGGGAATAGAAACCTATCACCAGCAACTTGGATGCTGTCAAACCACACACAGTGCATATTTTGGGGTGGAATAAAGTTGGCTACAGCTACCTTCTGTAGTCAAACAGGCCTGGCTTGCTCTCTGAGGAGCTCGCTTGACTTTGGACACTCCAGCTGATCTCACTTTTGCTGCAAAACACAAACCCATGTGCAGAGGCAGGGTAAAGGTGCCCTACTCTCACTATTCTAATCCAGACAACAAAAAAGCAAGCACTAAAAACAGAGTAGCACAAAAATCACCCCCCCCCCAGCAACTCCACCAGCTCCATCTCAGACCTGTGGTGAAGGGATGCAGCCAGGACTGAAGTCACTGAAGCCTAAGGACAGGGGCTCTGTTTCTGACATTTGTGCCCAGCTCAGGCAGCCCAGGATAAGGAATTCTTAGCAGGAAAGAAAAGAGAGAATAGACATCTGTTGTTTGGGAAACCTACTCTGAGCTGGAAGATGGAGAGTAACAGCACAGCTCTGAAGCAATACACATTGTTTCACAGATTGCTGTGTGAAGAGATCTTGGGAGAGGTGTGAACATAACAAAGTATCATCACTCCTCCAAGCTGAATCCATACAAATCACTGCCCTCAGCTCTAGATATAGGTTTCTAGAGCAAACAGACATAACAATGTCACAGCCCCCTGGAGCATTTTCTCCCACTGCACAAAGAATCCCATTATCTTTTTGCAGGGATGTCTGTGAAATACTCCTGGAAAGGCTCCCAGGTACACACCCTGCACGGCAGAGGAACGGCAGAAGCAGGAAATCACACAAGTTACAGCAGCTGCATAAATGACATTCTTTCCCCCCCCAAAAAAATCCAGACAATTCCAAAAGCAGCACTGACCTCTGAGTCCTGAGATATAAAAGGAAACACTTATTTGAAATCACCTTTAAGAAGTGCTCACCTTCCTTTAGGGATTGCTCTTCACTTGGTGAGCAGAATTTTACTTGGTAATTTGTTTCCTCCCTCAAACTACATTTTGTCACTCTGTATATACGCACTTACATACATATATATATATAAATAAAATATATCTATAAGCATTTGTCAAGCAGAGCATAAACAAGTCTGAAAGGTGCCCCCATGCCTGGTTTGCCTGGGCTGAGGTCTGTGCTGCAGGTCTCTGAGGTGAGAGCTCACCTTTGGTTTCTCCACCTGTTTGGGAGCCTTGGCCGAGTCCCCGGAGCTCTCGGCCGACGCTGCTCCCGCTGTCCTGGCCCCCTCTGTGGCCTCCAGGCCAGGAAGCAAAGCCTGGGAGCAGCTGCACTGGGGCTCCTTCACCTTCTGGCCTGAGATCAGATAGGTCTTCAAACCTGCAGAGAATAGAAAGGAGCAGTCAGAAGTGCAGAAGACAAAGATAACACTCCTTTGGGCTTCTCAGATGCGAAATCCAGTGACTACCAAAGCACTGCCAGGGCTGGGGAATCCAGCACACAGAAAGGGGCAGTGGCTGGGAAGAACAACCTGAAACGTGAAGATGTTCTCTGTAAAGTGGTGCCATGCAGGGTTACCCAAATCTGCTGTCCAGGCACAAGGGGCAGTTGGAACACACAGCAACAGCCAGGATGGAAATGTACTTTCTTTATTCCATTTTCACTCATGTACTGCTGAAAAACACAGCTAAGACCTTAAGTATTCGCTTCCAAGTTGTAATTTGAGCTCTCACATTAACCCTTTACTTGTGGAAAGGATTTTCAGCCTGGTCTTCACTGATATCTGTATTAATATTCTACTTCTGAAAGCCAGCATGTATTCCTCCACTTGCCAGGGAGAAGTTGTTAACATTGCTTAGTGCTTGGAGCACACTGAGAAAGGAAATGGCATTTAAGTGCTAGAAATTCTGATGGGTTTTCATAGTTAGTGCAGACTTCACATTTTTAAAGAACAAAATCAATCTCCCTCTCTCGCACGTACACCCACACACGCCCTCTGCAACTGGTGCATGAATTGAAGCATAATTGGAAAGCAGATCCAATATTAAAGGCCAGGCTGGTAAATAGCAGGTTGTATCAAGCTGAGCTGTATCAAAAACCTGTTCAAAAAATGAAAGATCGGAATTTTGTTCAGCATATCACTTATTTCACTTCCTTGAACTTCCCCTTGTGATGTTCTGGGTTATTTCTAGACACAAAGACTAAGAAGGAGCTGTAGGATTCAGAGTTCATTTTATTGCCACTGGAGGGGCAATCTCCTGCTCAGGAGGGGTCCTGGAAACGTGCAGCTCACCAGGGTGCAGATGGGGCAAGGGCTTGTTCCTCCATGGTGCCAGATCCTGCTGCCCCTGGCTCATGGGATGCTGCTGGTCCCCATGTGGGTCAGCTGTGTCCCCTCCCTGCCCTGGCACTTGTCACCTCCAGATGCTGCCAGGCCCAACTGTGGCAGCCACTGATGGCCTTGGCTACCTGAGATAAACATGCCAAGGTGCAGCCTCTGGTAAAGGGCAGATTTCTGCTCCCTGGGCCAAGGTGCCTCTCTCAGAACCTTCTTCACATCCTACAACCCTTGGGTTGGCTCTGCAATGCACAGCACGGACCACGCTTTGGACATAACCCGTCCAAGGAACAGAAGCCAGGCACACCAAGATCAGTTGTGCAGCTTCTCTGTGTATTCCAGTAGCAACCTCAGCTCCTGAGCCCTCCAACCAGCACAGGACCCCACATCCATCCCCCTCTGTGTCCCCCCCCAGGCCCAGGAGCTGCTGGGAAAGCTCCGCTGCTCCCACGCAGTGCTCCCAACTCCGTCTCACTCCATCTTTGAGATGGTACCCCACAGCCAGCCTTGATTTTTAAAACCATTTATAGCAGTGCTTGGATTTTATTTGGCAGTGCTGCTTTATAAAACCCTGAGCTGCTGCTGGCTTCCAGATGTTGGGCTCTCTCCTTCAAACTTCCACTGATGGGGGCTGCTGATGGAGGAATTCACCATAATCAGCTTACAATTATATGTTTTCTGTGGTAAAAGCTGAAACAGTAACTCACTAATTCTATTTTAAAAAGCTACCTTAAAGCAACAGGATTATTTCCATACTCCTATTACTCCTTCCCCCCCCCCAAAACAAATATCTTTTCTTTGTTTACTCTATTCTTGAAAAGGCACTTTTCATGCCTTACTGTGCCGTGCAGAAGAATTATCTGGTCAATCTGTTGCATGAAGTTTGAGCTCCACATCAATAAAAAAAGGGAAAAGGCCACAGTAAACCAGACACTCAAAATGGGATTGGGAAAGCAGAATCCACCACCTTGTCTTCTCCTTCCCTGGCAAACCCATCAGCCTGCGGCCACACCGACAGCACCTACTTTGTCCCCCAGAATTTGAAGTCAGTTAAATGGTTGGGTTTAGGCACCAAGGCCTCCAAAAATCTCTTTATTCCTTCCTCATGCTCCCCAGTCCCACCACAACACTGCACAGCAAAAAGGGTAATTGGAAATGGGACAGAGAAAGGCCATTATCCTGCAGAACCACAGCACATGTTTTGTGTGGAGCCAACAGGAGAGCAAAAAAGGAGAAAAAGGGGGTTTTTTCCAAGTTTTGGAAAATGAAGAGGTGTAAAAACCTTCCATCTCCACAGAACTTTACCAACACAGTCTAACTAATATTTTGTTTGTTATCAAATCCTTCTTATGATAGGAAAACTCAATTTGCTTCAGTATTCCTTGGAACTCTGTGACACTCCACAAAGCAACTCCTACGCTGAGGCTGAAATATTTTGGTATAAAAAAGGGTCATTAATGGAGCAGAACCTTGATGGGGCAACTAAAATGTATTACTTGAGAACAGTATTCTCCCTCCTTCTCCATCCCCAGGGAATTAGCACCATCAGCACTGTCATTTCCCATACCAGAGCAGTATGGAACAACATCCATAGCACCATGCTGCACCTTGAAATCCATGAAGTGATGCAGTAATAAGAAATGAATAAGCAGAGGACCTGATATTTGATGTGAAAGTGCAACTTCTGGGGTGTGTTGCTGTGCAGTGAAGTAACTCAAGACACGGCAATGAAGAAAGTGCTACAAGGGGTTTACGGTGTTATTTCTCAAGGTCAAGCTCAACCTTTTACTACTCTCCTCTCCCCATATTTATTCAAAATCAATGCTGAAACACAACCTCGAGGAGGCTGAGAGCAAATCTGTGCTCTGGCAGGTTTCATTCTGAAATTCTGCTTTTTTTGGCTCCTGGGAGCAAAGACAGTGAACAGCTACAACAACCCACCTCCCAGCAAACTGATTTAATGCAGACAGTATTTTCTGCCCTGGAGAAAAAATGAGCTACATCACATCTCTGAGAAACACAAAGCATTTCCTTCACTGGTCTTCTAGGTATGAAAACCTCTAACTGCTGCAAAGACAAACAACTCTGAGCCAAAACACTCATTTCTTGAATTCAGCCACTCTGAATATTGACATGGCAGTGTTTGTAAAGCATATTTTGACAGAACAACAGGTGAGATGTCCACAGAACGGCTGTGGGTTTATTAGTCCTGGATTTCAAAAGAATCAGTAACGTTCTGTACTTGGCTCCTTTCTTCAGTTTGCTTTTCTTGTATCAGGAGTTGCTGTTATGCCAATGTAATCCCATTTTTACCTCAGCAAAGGACATCCCTCCATGGATGTGGCAGAGATGGCATGTCCTCCTACAGGAGCCAGGGGATCAACACAAAAGACTGACAGCAATTCCTTCACAAAATAACATCCCATTTTTTCAACACACACATTTTCAACATTCATTTTTTCAAATAACATTTCCATTTTCGATGCTTCACCTGTCTGGAACCGAAACTTTTATCCCATTGTGGGCAGCAGGCAGCAAAGTTCCCTTCTCTCTTATGCTTCTCATGCCTCTGTCTAATGAAATTTAAATGCTTTTGAAACCCTGTATTGTATTGATTACACTCCTTTGTAATAATGCTGCTCCTTCACAGTTCATCTTTCTATCATTTCTCTTAAAGTCCCCATGCTTTAACCATTTCATCACATCTCTTCCCAGATAATTACATACAAATTTACAGAAATGCCTGAGCTCTATTTTCACACCCACTACTTCTGCAGTATCTTACCTCACAGAACCAATTTCCATGAAACCTGTTCCACTGTGAGAGCCCCAGTGCCCGTCACTCCCAGGGCAGGGCAGGGCAGGGCAGGGCAGGAGTCACTGGCCAGGATGGGCAGTGTTAACCCTTCCCCTTCAGCAACTGAACATCCCATTTTATGGGACTGACACAAACAACCAGCAGGGTCATCACAAGGGCTCTGCAGTTCAGGACTGGCTCGAGCTCCTTCCTGCTCTGAGGGGTAACTCACTCCTGGGTTGTGCTTCTCTGCAATCCACAAACTCTTCCCTTCTCCTTTTAAAAAGACTGTAAAAGGTTTTCTCCACACCTTTAAAAGACTTCCTCTCTACACTTTGCCAAAACTCTGGGAGTGCAAGTGTTGATACTCAGGCACTGCCACTCCAGGGGAAAGGAACATTCACAGCTGCTCAGTTACAGAATCATGGAATGGTTTGGGTTGGAGGGGACCATAAAGCTCACCCAGTGCCACCCCCTGCCATGGGCAGGGACACCTTCCACCAGCCCAGGTTGCTCCAAGCCCCGTCCAACCTGGCCATGGGCCCTTCCAGGGATGTGGCAGCCACAGCTTCTCTGGACACCCTGTGCCAGGGCTGCCCACCCTCCCAAGGAAGGATTCCTTCCCAATATCCCACCTACCCTGCCCTCTGGCAGTGGGAAGCCATTGCCCTTTGTCCTTTAACTCCAGGCCCTTGATCCAAGTCCCTCTCCTGCTCTCCTGAAGCCCCTTTAGGCACTGGAAGGTGCATAATACAGATTATAAGATGCACCAGAGATCAACTGAAGCATCTTCAGAAGTGGTCTCCAGCACCCAAGCTGAAGGTGGTGCCAAGGCATGTGCAACTGTAAATAGGGGTCGCTATTTATGTAAAAATATTCTCTCTCCTATTCTGCAACCTTGATTTGTCAAAAGCTTGTTACACCAGAAATAACTTCAGAACGTTTTTCCCCTTAAAGCCTCGAATAATTCCATGATGAAAGGACATGTGTAAGCAGAAATGAAGAGAGAAGCAAAAGCTCAGAGAAATGTCCTTACCTGGACAACAGGAGCTGGTCAATGGAAACCAGGGGCTGTGACATCCCTGCAAAACATCTCCCAAGCACTGGGCTGGCAGAGCCGTGGGAGCAGAGACTGCTCTGCCTGTGACTCCCAGCACAGCCCACTGAAGTCACTCTGACTTTGCAGCTCAGCTTTTTGGCTTTCAGCAATGCTCACACACAAAAGCCTGCAGGTCATATTTTTCATTTCAAGGAAGCAACTGCATTGTAATCAGACTGTCTGAAGAGAAAACTGCAGTCAGACATGGCAACAAGTGGGGAAAACCAAAGGCAATGACCAATTTGTGCAGCAGCCCAGCACTGGTGGGGCTGTGCAGTGCCACAGGCTGTGCCCAGAGCCTGCTGCCAGGGCAAGTGTTCACAGCACCTTCCACCCAAAGGGGCCTGGGCAGGTGGTCAGACACCCTGAACAGAGAGGGCAGAGCTCACACAAGGTGCCCCAAGAGTGGAAACAGTGGCCAAAGCCCAGCTGTGCCCCAGGGCTGTGCCAGGTTGGGTTTTACCTGGTTTGCTAATGGAACTACCACCAGCTGTGGTTAAACATCACTGGGCACAGCACCCAGAACAGGCTGGTCTCCCTTCATCCCTCAAGAAAGCCCATGGAGAAAGGAGGGAGCACTCAACTGGCTATCCTGTCTTTGCTCCAGCTGCAAGGCTGTCACAGCTTCCACCCCACATACCCACAGGTGCTGCTTTTCCTTCTTGCAACCACAAACCCACAGTTCCCTCTTTTTCACTCTTCTAGACCTTCACCTTTTTCACCCCTTTCCCAGATAACTTAACCAGCTTTTCCTCAGAGAGGATTGGAACATGTTCCCATATCCACATGGCAAACATACATTTAATTCGTTATCTCAGAAAAAAACCCAGCTGGGGGGCTCCTCCTGGGAGAAAAGGAGGCTCAGGGGGAACCTTCTGGCTCTGCAACTCCCTGAAAGGAGAGCGGAGTCAGGGCGGGTTGGGCTCTGCTCCAGGGAACAGGGACAGGACAAAAGGAAGCAGCTACAAGTTGTGCCAATGGAGGTTTAAATTGGACATCAGGAGAGATTTCTCCATGGAAAGCGTTGTCTGGCATTGGAAGGGGCTGCCCAGGGAGGTGGTGGAGTCACCAACCCTGAAGGCTCCAAGGAACGACTGGACACTCAGTGTCCTGTTGCCAAGGTGGGGATGGGTTACAGGTTGGACTCGATGACCCTGGAGGGCTTTTCCAACCTGAATGATTCTGTGACTCACTTGTCTTTCAGGCACAGCCCTTCCCTCACTGTCCATCCTCCAGGCACGAGGGGAGCCCCACACCCCGAGCTCATCTGCAAACCTGGTGCTGGCAGAGGACCATGGGCAGAGCTGTCCTGCCTCACCCAGTCCCTTCCTCCTGCCCTCCTCACAAGGAAAGCAGAAAGATTCCTTCACGTAAAACTAAGGAAGACTTTCATGTTAATAAATCAAATAAAATGGGTTGATTTATAAGCCAAATAAAATGCTGACCAGTTTCTACTCTTTCTGCATGAGGTATGGTTTGTATGTGACACCACACACACATTTAAATATTATCAAATACAACCTCAAGACCCTCACATCACCATATCTATCCTTCCTGGAAAACAGTGGTGGAAGCACCAGGAATGGCAGGCACAACACACCCGACTGCTCTGAACAGCTACAGAGAATAACATGAAAAAAAATCATAAGGGTTTTTTTTAAAAGCCCTACAAATACTCCCCAGAGTTGGAAGTGAATTCAGTCTTTTACCCCCAAGTATTTATTTCAGTCTTATAGCTGGAAGCCAGGAGCACATCCCTGTCTTTTATACCAGCAGGTTGGTCACACTGCAGGACTTCACAGGAAATACAAGTCATTTTCCTCAACCTGCAAAGCAATGAAGCAAGTCCCACCCTCTAAGCTGCAGAAACCACTTCCAGCCTAGTGCAAATAAAAGCACACAACCCAGAACACCTGGATTCCAACAAAATTTCCAGCCTACCTGGAAAAGCACTTTGAATGCATGAAGCAACATTTCCTGGGGCTAAAATGAGAAAGGGAATTTCTGAACCAACTCGCTATCTTAGGTCTCTGGAAAGCAGAAACAAAGATAATAAGGAACAGAACTTTATAGACTGGAAAGACAAAAGAAACTGCAAAAACCAAAATCCCAAACCTATCCTCGTAATCTCCACAGAGACAGAGAAACCAGAGGCATCTTCTGCTTTATGGAAAACCACTGTTTTCCTTATGCCTCTTTTGTTGAGCAAAACACTCACTTTTGATCAGCTACAGACAACAGAGGGTTTGGAAAATGCTGATCAACAACACATGTGTCATTCTGGTATTCAACATCTGCCAGTTTTAAGTGGGGAATCCTGGACCCAAACCTGCAATTTACATTTATAGCTGAACTGCAGAAATGAAGTTGCAGGCTGGTGGTCCTTCAGACCCTTTTATCTTCTTCTCACCTGGATGAGACAAAATAACCCAACCAACCATAAATCATGGGGCAGAAAAGGCCTGGGCAAATCCAGCACGGACATGCAGCTCCATCACACCGGTCCAGCTGCCACTGCTGGTTCAGAAATACATTTACATCAGGGTTTTTAAACCCTCCAGGCAAATGAAAGAGGGGCTGAGGAGAGACACTGATCCTCATCCTGGGGTTTACCACTGCCCCTGTTTCTGTTCTGCCCTGTCTGTGCCACCACCGTGGCCTGAGTGTGAACAGCAGATGAGCCCGTTCTCTGGAACAGCTCTGGGCCTTGAACACGTTTCTGACCTCAGTGCAACTCAACTCACAGCTTGGGGGCTGAGCAGGAAGGAAAAGCAGGTCTGGGGAAAGGTGAGCCTGGGATTTTGCAGTGCTGCCAGGGGCAAGAGTGTGTGGCACAAGGGAAGCTGCAAACTCAGTCACCTGCTGCAGAAGAAAGGAGTCTCCTCTCAAAACCTAAGGAGATTTTGAGGATCAAAAACCTAACAATCTTCCTACATTTAAAGCTAAAAAGGGGCCTAATTTCAGTTCTAGGATACTTGGGATTAACTGGTAAAGATATTGTCTGGCTTTTACTGACACTTCTCAACCCTCCTGTAAAACTCTCACAGCCCGAGCCATGAACACAAATTCCATGATGCAATCACACGCCTGAAAAGGCATCTGCTGTTATTATATTGACATTATTTTTCACATTTATTGACCCATCCCTTTGCCATCTGTGTTAATTTTAACACCTGGAGAGGAATAGGAGGAGAGAAGATGAAGTGTTTGAACAATGCAGCTGGGAAACCAGAGTGGCACGAGCCCACAGGGGCACAGAGGGTTCCAACTGCTTCCAAAATTGTTACACTCCTACCACAAAGCACCTTTTCTGAAAACATACTCCAAGAATAATGACCTAGAAATTGAGTTTAACCAGGAATACAGCCTGTTGGTGTTTCTTTCACTGCTGGATTGGGAATGAGTTGCCAGCACTAAAGAAACTGCAGAGGTGGAGGAGGAGAAGGATGGAGCAGCAGGGATGGAAAGCAAGAGCCTCAGCCCCAGCACAGCCACTCTCCAGCACTGGCCAGCCCACTGGGGTGCCCCCTGCAAACTGGGAGCTGTGAGATGGAAAGGTCCAGCCGGTGGGTGTGGCTGCAGTGATAGAAAGCAGATGTAGATGTGTTTGAGATGCACAAGGTGCCCGTTTGGGTAGGCCAGGGAGTGCTCTTTGAGAAAAATGATACAACCACAACATTGCAAAGTCCTCTGAAGACATTAAAGAGAGAATTCTTTTCTTCCAGTTTTGTGTTCACGATGCAAATGTGGGTTTGGAGTTTTCATAACTGACAGGAAGATCCCTCAGAGCCCAAAACCAGATGGCCAAGGCCATAACCAACCCACACTCGTCCCTTTTAACAAACCCAGGGCGATGGATCAGCCCTGGAGCTACTCCACAACACACATCCCTGGATGGACAGCGAATTCCTGCTGCAGGGAGACAGCACAGAGTCAGTGGGATGACAGAGGAAGCCTCTGGGAATAGCTCCCTGTACAGCCTCTTCAATCCAAGCTTTTGGGCAGGATCTGCCTGTGCTTCCCTGGTGAATCTGCACATGGGGGAAGTTCTGACATTCCCCATCGCTCCAAGAGTGCTGCAATCCTTTGGGGATACAGAGGATACACTTCCCAAACTTCCCTTTATTATAAACAACAAACTGTTTCCCACTTCAAGCTACGTTTTACTGTGGGAGGCAAACAGGAGATCTGAAAACTGCATGGGGAATATCTCTAAGGCAAGGACTTCAAACAAACTGTTTTAACAGCAGCATTATAAACCAGAGATGCAGGGAGAGATAAGGATTGCTCAAGAATAATTCCACTGCTGTAGACGGGACAATTATACAAAGCCACAAACATTCCAGAAAGACATCATATACATTACACTTTCTGCCCACAGAGTGTCTGGCACACCTCAGGAACTACAGATGGCCGTGCCAAGCTCTACTACATGCTGCTGGAATTAAAAAGTTAAAGACAGAGAGACTCCAAGTGCAAGTTTTCTCAGCTCTGGGCTCTCAGGAATGGGAATTTTTTCCTTTTAAACTGAAAACAGGAGGCCAGACTGAAAGCTGTTAGTTTCTTAGAAAACCCACCCAGGAAAATTCCACTTGGGGCCAGAAGATGCCACCTATCTTTTTGACTGATACTTTGGAATGGATGAATAACAAACATGTAGGATGAAGGAGAGGCTTCCAATAAAGAACAATAGTCTGATGCAACTGCAGCCTGCTCAGCCCTTGGTAACAGAGTGAGCTATTGTGGCTCTCTGGACTAACACTTCTTAATAGAATCCAGACCCAATTTAAACAAGCCTTTAGCAGTCTATTTTGTGACACCAGTGCGATCTGTGTGTGCTGACAGGACGACAATCAGGCACATTCCTTCCCTCTTGCAGAATGCAGGTAGCTGGATGTGCCACGCTGAGTCAGCACTTTGGTTAAACCAGGGCAGCCCCACAGCCCCACACACTGCCCTTGCTCTGAGCTGAGGCTGCACCACACTCTGAGGACTCACAGGAAAGCAAACCCAAATCAGGTTAAAAACCACGTGCAAAGCTGGTGGGCTCTGCATGGGGAGCTTTTTTTGGCTGGTCACTGCTAAAAATTTAGAGTCCAGCGTTGAAAAGGTCATCCCGTCACCAGCAGGTTTTGGCTTTTTTTTCCCTGAGGCAAGTGATGAAATAATATTGAAAACACACAGCAACACCCATAGCTTAACTTCTGTCAAAAAAAAAAACACGCAATCTCAGGCATCTTTGTGACCACAAATAAGGAAACTGTAATTCAGATGTTTCTAAATACCCATCACACACTGGTAAGAACAACCCTCCTCATGGAAGATTTCCTCAGTACTGCTGTCCGCAGGTGCCACTTGTCATCTCCTCCCATGACAAAAAGCTGTAATAAACTAAACCAATAACCTGAGAGGGCAGGGCAGGGCAGGGCTGTCAGAAATGAACCCCCTGGCTCTGCTGCTCAGCCACTACAAACTCAGCCAGCTTTGCTCCACACACCAGGGCGTCTTTATAAAGATGATCCTCACACTCTCCAAGTAACCTTAAACACTTCATTAAAAAGAATGAGACACAAATGTTCTCCAGGCAACAAGAATCATTCTCTGGTTCCATGAAATAGTATTTCTGACTGTTTCTAGGAGAAATGTTTTATGAAATTTTACTGAAGTACATTCAGTGTTGCTACCTGGAAGAACACCTCTTAACTTGATTAAACTAACTCATACTCAGAGAACATAAAGAATTTGACCTTAGGGGACAGAATTAAAAGAAATAAAACTGTATATTACAGATAATTCCCACATTAAAACTAAGAGGACATGAGGTTTTTAAAGTTACATCTCTGTATCAGTGGCCAAAGTAAAGAAAAAGATCATCTGGGGTCCCCAGCACAGGAAGAATGGAGCTGCTGCAGTGAGCGCAGAGGAGGCCACCGAGATGGTCAGAGGATGGAGCAGTTCTGCTGGGAGGAAAGGCTGGGAGGGTTGGTTGGGATTGTTCAGCCTGAAGAAGACTTCAGGGAGACCTAATTGTGGCCATCAGAAAGATGAAGAGAGACTATTTACAAGGGTCTGCAGCGACAGCATCGGGGGTGGGGGGGCTGGCTTCAAACTGCCAGAGGGCAGGGGCAGATGGGATACTGGGAGGAAATTCCAACCTGTGAGGGTGGACAGGCCGTGGCACAGAGTGCCCAGAGAAGCTGTGACTGCCCCATCCCTGGGAGTGTCCAAGGCCAGGTCGGACAGGCTTGGAGCAACCTGGGCTGGTGGGAGGTGTCCCTGCCCATGGCAGGTTTGGGGAACCGGATGATCTTTAAGGTCCCAACCCAAACCATTCCATGATTCCATAATCATCTTTTCACCTATCCTCACAGCCTACCAGCACAGTCTGAAGAATTAATGTTTAGGTCAAATGCTTGTTAAACACATTTCATTATTATTAAACCAGTTACTGATGGTCTTTCCCCCCCCACCCCGAGCTCCGCTGCCCTTTGGTCAGAAGTGAGGAGTGACACAGTGAGCAAGCACAGCTTCAGCACAGCCTGCACAACACGCTGCTCACCCCAGGGGCTGGAGCAGAGCCAGCATTTGCCACCACACTGGAACTGTGACTGCGACCAAAGAGTCAAGGAATCCAAGAGAGACTGACGCTGGTGTTGATCTTCAACAGCAGACAACAGCCTTAAAGATAAAATAAAGACTCTCTCTCTCAATAAATATATGTATATATTGATACGTGAGATATCGATCTTACGTAAGGAAATGGTATGGAATGGTATGGAATAAGGGGTGGAGAATGTGGTAGTTTGCCTGTTTCCCCCGAAACTGGGGACATAACTAAGGAGGTAATCCATATCATTCCGTTAGGTAATCAGGTGGATAAAGACAGGAGGGAGTTTCCTGCCTTGGCTCGTTCCTCTTCTCTCCCTGGTCGGGTGGACACAGAGCCGGCAGCTCTCGGTGTTTAGGCCTCGGCTGATCTCTCTGAGCTCAGACCTGGCTGAGGGGTGTTGTCTTTGTCGACAGAGGAGGGAAGGCACTCACTTCTCCTATGGGAAGTTGGTGAGATCTTCTCTGTGTCAGTTGTTCTACTGAATGAATTCCTGGGATTTGATTGAGTGGGATTGTTTTGTTTTTACCCTTTTCGGTCCTTTTCCCCTTCCTCTTTTCCCCTTTGGGGGGTGTTTGGGATTTGTTTGGAATCCTTCTATTATATGTACATAGTATTTAGCTGTATATATATAAGATATCTATAAATATATATATATTTCTTTACTAATTTTGCCTTTTACTAGTTTTTTTCCTTTTGTTGGGAGTAGGGTGGGGATAGCTGGCCAGCTCACAGCTGTGTTTGGCGGGGAGCTGAGCAAACCCGACACACAATATGGAGCAGGGGGATAAACACTGGGGAGGTGCTGAAGAAGGAATTCCCAAGAGCAGCCACCACCTAAGCATTCATCCCTATCCAGCTGTATTTTAACTGGCAAACTCCAGTCACAGAGTATTTGCAGTGTTTCAAGCTCAAAAGAAGATTAATTTAAGAGCCACTGCTGAGAACAGCTACTGGGTGTTGTGTCTCCTCCAAGCAGAGGATCAGCTTTGCAGTTTATTTCCCTCCTTAAGTAAAATATATATATATAAAAAGCATCTGAAAGCATCAAAACAAGGTTAAAAAGGAGATATTTCCAGCACTATGTCTATTCACACAGTGAAAACATCTCTAAAATGCCTCCCCTTTCCTCAGTGTACAGCACTGAGACAACCTCTCACCCTGACACAGCGCATTGACCATCCCCTTCCCTTTCCTGGAGCAGCCCCAGTTCCGGGTCCCTGCTCAGATCCACAGCTCAGATCCCTTTAGCCCAGGCCATGGCAACAAAGCCACCGTGGAGACCCACCATGGAGACCCCCCAGGTGCTGCTGTGCATGGAGCAGACACCCCAGGACAGGGTGGCTCCTGGCAGGGCTGGGTGCAGGACAGCTCCCAATACCCTGAGCTCTTGGCGAGCCTGGGAGAGGGCAACAACACAGCCAGCACTGGAAGAGTCCTGTCCAACAGCTGATCCAACTTTTTTTCAGGCTGTGATCCTCAGATTCCTGCCTCTAAGTGAGACAAATCACCCACACTCAGAGGAGTCTGCAAACCAGAACAGCTTGGAAATCACCACAACAAAGGACTGTAGAAAAGCTGAATGTTTTGGGTTGGAAGGAACTTTAAAGCCCATCTCATTCCAATGTCCTGCCATGGGCAGGGACACCTTCCACCAGCTCAGGGTGCTCCAAGCCCTGTCCAACCTGGCCTTGATCTTCCAGCACATCTTCCACTGCCCTCTCCCACTCTGTCACTGTCCAGTGGAGCTTGCTGCCTCTCATTACTAGAAAACAGCATGATGGGCAAGAAGGGTGATGACACCCCCCCCCTCCAAGTGCAAGGACAGAAAACAAATTCTCTGTCATGCTGTTGAGGGTCTTCAGTCCATCCCCTTGAAGCTCCCAGAACAGAGCAGCCAAACCCCTGGGTCAGGAGGCTTCAGAGCCAACACAAGGATCTTGTGCCAAGCCTTACACCATGTGTGGTTACCAGGGTGCTGGGCACCCACTTCAAATCCTGCATTCCTGCACAGTTTAGCAACTTGTACTTCACAAAAAAATATAATGAATGGGTTGTAAGGCGATTTGCACCCATAAAATACAGAACTTATGCAATGAATTCTTTTGTGTATCCAAATGGTGATGCCACTTGATGAATATTGTGATTTGTCACTTGCTGCTTAATGGATTTGCTTGACCACCATTTGGTCATGTCACTAATGGGAATGACATTAAATAACATACAGTTAAATGAACATTCTCCAAATGCAACTCCACTGACTTGTTTGACATGAGTTCATCCCCACACTCTTTGCCAAGTGCTGATATTCAAACCCAGTTTTAAGAGCAAAGGAGACACCAACACCAGCTGAGAAGCAAGTAGAAGTCTTTCAAGCGACATAAAAAACATATGGGTAAAATCAGCATTTCTGGTCTACCAAGGTTTGAATATTCCATAAATCATCTATTATTACTCTCTGCATTTGGTCCAATCCTGGCAGCTGCTTCAGAGCAGAGCCAGCCCCCAACAACCAGCTCTTCCATCAGCTCGTGGCCCAGGTTTGATTTCTTCATCCTCTGCAAAAACATTCTCAGCATTTGTGCTAATAACGAGCTGATTACATTTCAAACCCTCGGGCTAAAAGTTATTACTGGGGAGTGTAGGAATGTGTCAGGAATGCAAAAACAACCGGGGTGAAAAATCAGTGGGCTCTGAGCTGGTATAAATAGAGAGTTCACTGCGGAAACTCTTCCCCTCTCGAAAACCCCAAAACAAAGACCCACTATCTCCTGCAGTTCATCTACCAGAGAACTGACTCAGCCACTCTCCCAGCTCTTAGGAAAAGACATGTCCTGTCTACACAAATCCAATATAAATAATGTTTCTGTTGTGTTTGCATGTTAGACAGAGAACCACCCTGCCTAATCTGTTGATAAACTCACATAAGAGACTAGTTTCGTGACATGCCAAATGCCTCACAAAGAAAAGGGGGAAAAGTTATTCTTAGGGAAGCTTTCTTCATGGTTAAATGATACCAGGTTTATTGACAGAAAGTTTCTGTTGGGAAAACCTCCTCTGATCCAAGCAAATTCCTGCATCACCCTCCACCTGGCAGCTCAAGGTGAGTATGAAACTGTGGGCTCCTCGAGAAGGGCTGGTTCCTCTGCCCAGGCTCTGCAGAGGGTGTTCAGCTCCCAGCAAGGGAGCAGCCCCAGGAACAGCGCCAGGGATCCATGGGATCCATGGAATTCAGGGGATCAGGCCTCTCCTGAGTCTGAGTTGTGGGGCTTTATGCTGTATCTGTGTAACTTACACCCCTCCTCGTTGGGATGTGGAGTTAATGGCCTTGAGGTGGAAAGGACTCCTTGAGGGGGAATGTAAAGATTTCAGCTCTCCAGAAGATGTTTGTGGAAATGACTTATTCAACTGCAGCCATATTCTGCAGAAAAAAAGCTTTAAAAAACAACCTGAAAACTGGAAGTGAAAGCACAGAAACAAAAGAAATACTGCCCCCTCCCCATCACACCTTAAACAAAAGGGCTTTGGTTACACTCAGCAAAACTGACAAAAATCAAACCAAGGCTAAATATTTTCCCAACCTGTGCATTTGCATCTCTGTTGGTGTTTCCTGCCATAACTTGGTTAGAATTGGATGTGGCAACTCCAAGGTCCAATTTCTCTGTACTTCTACTGAATCATTTGCCTAATGAAGTCTTTCATGACTTATTTGAAGATCCAAGCATTCAAAACCAAAACTCCTGAATGAAGAATGAAGTGTTTTGTGGGATTACTCTTTCCCTGAGGTTAGGGATCAAGGTTTCTGAGAAACACAATGAATCACAGTGGTTTGAGCTTACTCATCTTAAAAAGTGTGGGGTTTAATCTGATAACAAGCAATTCTTTTTTCAAAAGTGTTTGAGAAACACTATGAACTTGTTTGAATAAGAAACAGACTATGCTTTTTGTTACCCTCACACTAGTATAAACTCTGTTAGGTAAAGGGAGGATTTCATAACCAACCTCTGACACTTTTTAGTGTCAGAACTGGGATAACCCATAGGACCTCTTGCTGGTTTAGAAGCAACAGCTTACCTAAGAGCAGAGCACCCCTCAGAGATGCAAAGGAAGTTTCTAACCAGAAAAGTTTACAATGCTGAAATCACCCTTCAATTTGCAATGTCTTCCTTTCAGGAAATTGAAATTAAACCAACATAATGAGATTAAAGTCACTGCTGCCATGCAATGGTTTTAAACAAAGAGCAGGACTTACAGGTGAACTCACAGGTTAGTCAGTCATACGTTCCCTGTGCCAACATTAGAACTTCAGTCACACTGGTCCAGATCTCAGTTTTCACATCATTTTTCTGTACAGTCAATGTCTGGTCTTTACATTTTGTCCCCCCAAGTTGACATCAGCCCTCACTTGTCCTGTTGCTCTTGCACTCTCCTTCCTTAACTAGCAGTACACAAATTATAAATGAATTTGATGTCAAAATAAAGAGCACCCTCCCAAATGATTAAATCTAAATAGCTTTGTTACTAAACTTGTTTAATAATAGTTTAATTTTTACTCTTCTTAATAAGAAATGTACTGTGAAAATAACTTTTCATATAAAGGAAGACATGTCGGTGCTGTGGGTGTCACAGAGGAAAAGGAGATTTTTCTCACTTAAAAAATATCATCTAAGGTTATCTTCAAAACCCCAGGAAAATCAGAATGGCAAGTATTTTATGACATATATAAATACACAAATATACATTGCTAATACAGTGGGGTTTGTTCCACTTGGGACACTTCCCTAAGCTGGAAACCTCCATTCATGGCTCTTGGGAAAACAAGGCTCAAAATGAACAGCATTATCTTCCTGCAAAGCACAAAATTCCACCTAAACCAAACTTTTTGCACTAAGCCCATAATCCAATGTCTTTCCCAATTAGCTGCCCAGTCCCAGAGAGGACATTTTAATTTCAACTGATCCATGCCACTGGAATTTCATGCAAGAGTTTGCTTGGGGAACTGGAGCAGGAACATATAAACTCACAGCTGAAAAAGGAAATTCTTCTCTCATCGTTACTGAAGGGCTCCACTACTCACAGCCACCTACCCCAGGTATTACACAACAGCTGGGTGTCCTCTTTGCAGAATACAGAGTACACAGAACGTGGAATTCATATAGTATTGCCTAGAAAGAAGTTCTCATATGAAGCCAATACAGTAGTTTTAATTTTCCTTTTCATTTTTTAATTTATGACGCTGCCACAATCTTAAGGAGGAAGGTCTGGTTTTAAAAGGAGGTGTGCTTTTCATCTTTTCTGTCAGAAGCTTAAAAGTTGTTTACTTTAGAGGGAAGCTGATTATTTGAAGTCTGCTCTCCCATTAGCACCACAGCACAAGCAAAGCATTTGTTTTTCCAGCTGGACCTGACCGTGCACACACATCCAGAGTGGCTGTGCTTTCCCTCCCAGGCAAACCAACAAGCACAGAAGCCTGGAGGGAAAAAATATTATAAAAAATTAAAAATGCAGCTGTGTTCATTGAAGCCCAAACCTGATCTTTTAGTGTGAAGCCTGTGCTGCTTTTAGATTGCCACTTTGGGTACAGGAAGCTCAGGAAAAGATTTGCCAACTCCAAGAGGGAACCGCTGTGAGATCTGTCACTGTTCAAGATAAGGGGATTTGGGGAGTTCAACTGAGGGGGGGCCCAGAACAACATCAGACACCAAGGAAGAGCTCACATAAAAAAAAAAAAAAAGAACCCACAGCACTTCAGGAAGACACAAAATAGTTGTTGCAAACTAAATACAAACACTGTGTCCCAAGGTGACGTTAAGCCCTTTTTCAGTCTGATGCACCAGAAGTGCTGGGAAGAGGCTGATCCCAAAAAAGAGGAACATGAAATACAGAACCTGCCCTGAGAAACCAAGCCTTCCAAAGGCTCCCCCTTCCAGGTTTCTCTTCTCTGGGAAGAGAAACTTTGAGAACATCCTTCTCCAGTCCAAACCAAAGAACCCCCGACCTTCCCATGGGCTCCTCATCAGTGACAGACCACGTGGCCAGAGCAGTGCCCAGCTCAGCCCAGGCAGCTCAAGGAGCCCCAGTGGCACTCCTGCTCCTGGATCCTTCCCAGGGTCAGCATCTCCTCATCCATGGATGTTCTGAGGAACACTGATCCACGCTGTGCCTGCCCAGAGCCCCCAAGAGGAACCCCTTGGTGGAAAGTAAGAACAGAAGATGCTCCTTTCCCTTCCTCTACTTTTCTTTTTCATCAAATGGACCCGCACATCTCCATATCCCATGTTTTTATCTTCTCTGTTTCATTCAAATGAAAAGAGATGGAGTCCCTCTTGTAATTACATTTTGGAACCATTTTTCCTGAAAAAGGGGAGATAAAACCATGGGTTTGTGTTAAACCAAACACAGAGGGGAATTTTCAAGTCTTATGCTTCTTTCAAGAGACAACACGAGGCAGATCCCATAAGAGAGGAGTCCCAGTTAGGCTACAAGCCAGGCAGTCCAAAGGTAACACCTGGTCAACTTCTTCCCTGGAGACAGGCCTGGACCAGCTCAGAGCCACCAGCAGGTGAGACAGACATCAGGACAGGCTCCCCAAGCGAGGCAATGTCCCCAGGGTCACTTATCCAGATGCTCATTGCCTTCTGAAGATCCTTTCTGCAAACACGTGCCCACAGGACCACCAGAAAGGTCCTGGATGGCCAGAAATGAAATGTCCCACTGGCTCCAGCAAACCCATGGAGAATTCCCTGCTGTACTGAGCAGGCTCAGCCCACCCTCTTGCTGCCAAGAAGGGCCACAAAGCACAAGAGGGTCTGTGATGAAGTTCTCCAGGTGCATTCTGGAATCTCTCCACCATGAGCAACCAGATTTCACCAAAACAAACACTAGGAAAGAGTCCAAGTCCTCACAGAGCAGCTAAAATCCACCACACAACCTGCAGGAAGGAGACTGATTGCCCTCTCAGCTTCTTCCTCTGTGCTTGCCTCCACATGGACGACTCGCAGTGGTTATGGACAACAGAGTCCTCTCTGCTCACAGCTGTCTCCACATGGAGGCAAGGTCTGAAGGCTGGGTCTGGTGCTTCCCCTCCCTGTTCTGCTGTGCCTCAGAAAACATAAGAGCAAGGAGAAGACAGAGCCAGGCCCAGGGATGAAGACGAGTTACAGCGGGGGAGATGCCTAAAAACCAGCTCCAATTAAACCTCTGTTGAGCTTGAGTTTGGACAAGACACTTTCAGAGGTCCCTGAATAACCTGATCTGCTGTGAGGACAAATGACTGCTGCACAGAGAACTACAGGGAAAGTCTGGTTTGCCTCAAAGGTCTGCTGGGTGCCTGTTTGGTGCAGATGGTCACTCACCCAACAGAATACATGGGCTGGAGGAAGTTTTCCAAGTTTTCATCATATCTGACTTAAAAATTCCACTGTATGCCCTAATTTTCACAAAGAACAGTCATACTAGATGACTTCTTTCAGTTCAGGTAAACATGAGTTCCTGTGTGTTTCTCACTTGAAATCCTTCGACATTCTTCTGTTGTTTCTTCAGAAACAGCAAATGGATTAGAAGTTCCCACTCTGACTGAGGAATTTCCACCATAACCTCACATGACCCTGGAAAACACTGACCACATACATTGAAATTGTATTTATGCACTGAAAGCTGCATAAAACTCCTTCTGCAAGATGTTTATGGTGGGGAAAGACCTTCTAAATCACACATGATCCACAGGGATAAACCAAATTTGGCGTCTGGTTGCTGAAAGGAGGAAGACTGGAAGGGCTCACCTGCCTCAAAGCATGAAGGTTCCAGCTGCAAATGCCAAAGGAGTTATTGCTCAGTTAAAGCAGGACAGCAGCACTGATACTGTGAGGTGCTAATGCTGTTGCAATGCAATGGGAATCAGCAGCTTTTCCAGGAAAGGAGATGAGCAGTTTCAATGCTGCTTCACCTCTGCCAGGAGCAGCTTCAACCACCTCCCGGATACTCCAAACCCAAATTATCTCCAGCACCTTCCTTCTGCCAAATACACTGAGTTTTCCTCTCACCACCTAACAAGTTCCTCTCCCTCACAGTCTCCACAGCTCTTCCAATACAAGTTAACATCATGAATAAAAAATATGTGGCATATTGAATTACCCCCCTTTGTGGGAACAGCTCTCCCCGTGTGGCTGTGCCGGGCAGGTTTGGGTTCACACAGCCACCCAGCCCAGCAGCACACCAAGCTCTCAGCAAGCCCTGCACTCCACCCTCCCAGGTCGACGGAGAGTCCAGACCACAATTTAATGCAAAGTGATTCCCATTCTCACTCTCACAGCCGTATTTTATTGGTAAACAATTGAACTGCTGTGTTTAAATTGCTTTCCCTTAGAAACCTGCAAAATCCTTGCGTGTTGTGGCGGGGGTGGGGGGGGAAAGAAAGGGAAGGAGAAAACCCAAACAGTGAACTCATGTAAAGCCTTTATGGCAAAATCCTTTTGAATTCCAGTTCAGTTGGAATATGGCAGCGTCGGAAATGATGGCTCTAAACCACAAACAAGCCAGGGAATGTTTAGTAACCCCAAGCAAAAATCCCCTGGCCTCGGTAGCAGCACAGCTCCAGCCTGAAGCTCTCCATCTATTTATAGACTGGGGCACATATCACCACAATAGCTGATTGTGCTTTGCAGCTGTTTTGTGTATCTAGAAGGGCAGGAAAGAACAGGCTGCACTTTGATCTTGCCCTTTTCTGGAGTAAAAACAACAACAAAAAAAGGCCATCAGGAAAGACTCAACAGTGTGGACTCACAAGGATCCAGGCTCCTGAAGCCACAGCTTGCAGCAGGCATGGAGCAGCATGTTCAATTGTTTACTGGGATTATAAATCCAGCCTGCAGACAATATTTATTCTAGAAGCATGCAAACTATTTCACCTCGCATGAAAACATATGTCAAATCTAATTATAGAGTCTTTACTCCCCAGAGCAGCTGCGAACTGATACACAAAGAAAATGAAGATTCAACCTGAATGCCACTGCATCCTAAATTAGCACTGCAATTACAGAAATTAAGCATTGCTCAAGATAACACTGGGTGATAAGAATTAACTGTGCACAACCTCTAAGGTGTGTTGGGATTAAAGCTTTATAAATTAATTTATAAATGTAGTGGAGCTAGTGCTGCTAAAGACAGAAACACAAACTATCCACGCAGACAAAATTGTGATCCCCACCTTAGGAAAGGAGCTGGTCCTTCCTGAGCTCTGGATCTGCAATTTGCTGTGTCTGTCACTGCAGCACTCAAACAGCTGGATGGTGGGCAGTAAAATGAGGAGAAAAAGCTCATTTTTTTTTAAGCACTAGGAAGGAAATAAGCCAAAAGCAGGCACCCTCAGAGACCTGAGTGCACCATATCCAGTCTCCCTGAAGAGCATTTCTAACCAATTACTGACAGGATTTACAAACTGAATAAAATGTGAGATGGGGTATAAATGTACTGCTTAGTTACTAGCTAAATGAGCATGAGTAGCTCACTTCCAAACAGCCACGAGGACTGGAGAACGTGAATGTGTTTCAAACACAGCAAGTGAGTCTGTAGAGAGGATTTTAAAACACAAAAGCACCACGAGAGGAACAGAGAAGGTAAAAAGAGCTTGTGGTGAGCCCAGTAGTGGGCTGGGAGAAGTGGAAGGCTGAGGGAACTGGGACTGCTCAGCCTGGACAAGAGAAGGCTCTGGGGTGACCTAATTGTGGCCTCCCAGACCTGAAGGGAGCTGACAAAAAAGACACAGACTGCTGTCAGGGGTGACAGGATCGGGGGAATGGCTACAAACTGCCAGAGGGAAGGGTTGGATGGGATATTGGGAATAAATTCCTCCCTAGGAGGGTGGGCAGGTCCTGGCACAGGGTGCCCAGAGAAGCTGTGGCTGCCCCAGCCCTGGGAGTGTCCAAGGCCAGGTTGGACAGGGCTTGGAGCACCCTGGGCTGGTGGAAGGTGTCCCTGCCCGTGGCAGGAATGGGATGAGGGGGCAGATCCCTTCCAACACAAACTATCCTGGGATTCTGTGATTATCCCACTGCTGCACGGGGGGCTGCAGGGTAACCTCACACTTCCACATTTCCCAAATGTTGCTTTAAGAATTTCAGGGAGAACAAATAAACAAATTACAGAATTAGGGAGATGGAAAAGCAGCTGATCCAAGAGAGGACAGAACAGATTTAAGAGGAAAGTTGGCAAGATCAGCCTTTCCTTAAGTGCTAAATGGACTCCGAATTATCTGTAATGCAACATCAGCACAACACCTTTCATCACTCAGAACAAAGCTTTTAGACCTTTAAATACCTAAGATGGGACATTGAATGGTACTTTGTAAAACCTCATTTTGAAAGAAAATATTTAGGTATATCCCTGACCTGAATACTAATTTATTTCTGTTGTGTCCTGTATCTCTCTATCTTGTTTAACCAAAATTCAGAGGCATGGAGGGGTTTTTGTTGCATTTTTAGAGCACTTGAGAGAATGTTCCTGATTTTCATTAGCACTATTACATAATTATATATTAGTTTAGGAACTAATATATAAATTATTGACTCAATAAATTATTTATATTGGAGCAATAATAAAAATGTTACCACATCACCCTAAGAAAGGGTATCAGAGCTGAAGAGCAACAACTTAGTGCTAAATATATATAACCATATTTCCCATAGATTACACAACCCAATAAATTAAATGAAACCCATCAAGAGAAAGCAGGAACTGAGAAGAGACAGCAGGAGCATCTATGGGACTGTTAAAAGGAACATTTACAACTACAGATGCCACTGACAAAGTTATTAACCTGGTCCAAGCAAGCCACAGCTCAGAAAAGGAAGGGATATCCTGAAAGGCTCCAGTGTATTCACATCCTGCAGGGCAGTCCAAGACTCAATTTTTACAGATCAAACTCACTATTTTAAGAGCTGGGAAAGCTGAAATCTAGAAACCTCTCTCACACTACTCGCTTTTACAAGCCTTTCTGTAAAAGTATGTTTTACACACAAACTATAAGCTTTCCAAAGCGGATTTAGCTACAATTATCAGCAGAATTCCAGACACCTGTTACCACAATAACTCCCCTCAACACAGGGATGCCTTCCTATAACATTATTTCTGCAGTAAAACGTGTTAAACATCAAGTTTAAATGTCACGTTGGCTCAGCCCAAGCTAGACTTTAGCTCTGAGCAGGTCACAGCTGTTGAGCAAAGCCTGCCCTGTCCCAGGGCTGTGCCCATGGGGTGCCACCAGCCCTTCCTGCCAAGGAGAGCACAGCAAAGCCTGGGAGCTCCTGCTCAGCAACACTTGGGCTCTTCCTCAAGGCCACAGGAATGGGAATTCCAGAGGGGAATGTCCCTCGCTGGACTGAGGGACAAGGTGCTTCAAGACACAAGGGATGATAAATGCCCTGCTCTCCAAAACAAGTGCTAAAGATCGAGTTTCAAAGAGGAGAAAACCCAAACCCCCCATGTCTGGTGAGAGGCCTGAGCTGAGAAAAGGTGACTCCCAGTGAGGGGTAACACACCTCGCCCAGGGGTGCTGCCCACCACCTGCATCCCACGGGACCAGCTCCCCCTGCCCGACCATACTCCTCATTTTTGGATCAGACAACACCCAATCCAGCCTGGAACACAGGAAGAAACCTCTGAGAAGGACAGACTTCCCTCCCCCAGCTCTGTGCTGGCTGACAAACTGCCCCGACCCCCTCTGGGGACAAACGACAAACACGTAAAGGATCGTGGCAAAGACGCAGCTCTGACCACTTGGAGATCCACTTCCCAAAACACACATGCAACTTTTGGAAAACATCTCCATTTTAATAAGGCACGGTGCACACTCACAGAGCCCCAGAAATAGTTTTACAATTGAAACATTACACACAGGAACCGCTATTTATACTTCAATATGTCAGCCTTAAATATTTGCTTTTCCACTCACTTGGTTTACATGGCGTGTCAGCAGAGCACTTTCTTGCTTCATCTGAAATGCTTATAGAAATGTAAAATGACCAAAGCAATAAGGAAAATACCATAAAATAATTCAAACTAAACGATGAGGCAAAACACATTTGCTATTTTTGACACAAAACCTCATGCAAAGAGGCACGACTTTTCACCAATAATTAGGCACTTTGCATTATTTGCCCTGATTAAAAAAAACCCTTCTTTTTAAAAAGCAAACTGTTTTGTACTTCAAATCTCTATGCAGGCTTTGCATCTCTGCATGGAGACCACTCCTCACCATGCCCTGTGGGCTCTGAAGCACCAAGGAGCGAGCTCAGAGCCAGAAAACAGAGGCTGAGCTCTATCACACGGCCCTACCAGCAGTGACTGGACATTTTTCCCAGAAAGCAAACGGGCTGGGCAGCTTTATTTTGACAAGAAATGTTGTTTCCTTTTATGGTCCACAGCTGGTGGCTGTGGTCTGTGGGGGAAGGCACTGGAAGCACCCTGGGCTATGGCACTGCTGTCCCTGGGCAAGCTGCTCTTCCCAGAGTCACCCCCGTGATCCCCTTCCTGCCCCTCGCTTAGTTCAGTGCAGAAGAGAAGCTCCAGAGACAACAAAATGGAAAGGAAATAATACAATATCCTATTTTAAGTCCCATAAACCCACACTTTAAACAAACTGCTTGGACTGGAAGATGTTTATGGGCTCTCCCAAGCCCACCAGACCTTGGCTCCTCTCCCACCAGGGAAGGAGGCAGAGCTCAGCCACTCTGCCCCTCACCTCTCCATCTGTGCATCTACATTTGTGTGCCATTCACACCAGCTAAAAGGGCCTTTGAAAAATGAATGGCCTGGAGATTCTCTGCTGGCTCCTCAGCACTGAGATTGCACAACACCCCACAGAAAATTAAACGGATGACTCTGACCATTTCCAATCAAATTCTTGGCTGTTTCTTTGGGAATTCTGTCCTGGTGGGCACGTTAACTGAACAACTGCAAGGAAGAAAACAAGAGAGCAGAGGATGTGGGAAAGTTCTGTAGCAGATGAGCTGCAGAGAGACAAGGAACATCTGTCCAGGAGCAGACAGATGTGCTGAGCAGGTTTCCAGTCAACCCACCCCGGCTATTCCCATGACTTCATTTACTCCCTTTACTTCAGTTTTTGACTCCTTCAGCTAAAACACTGAGCCAAGCCCTTTCTTGTGGCTTTAATCTCAGAGTGGAAACCTGGAATAAAGGACTGGGAAGAAGGAAATGGGAATGGGGAAAAGGAAGAAGCGGGAGGGATGGAAGGAAAATATTTCTATAAAGAAGACACAACAAGTTTTCCAAATGGCAACTGGAAATTCAACTATTCTAATTGACATGGAGGGGGAGAGGCCAGGAAACCAGGCTGAACACTGCCTGAATCAGGTTACAAACAGCAAAGCCTCCTTACCCCCCTGGCTTCAAAGTCCTTATCTAACTTCTGCCCTTTCCCAAAACAAAGCACAACTGACCTTTTGCATGAAGCCAAACTCCAAGCAGCACCAGCACGGAAGGAGCAGCTTCTTCAACTGGATGCACTTTCCTTTGTGGTTCCTTAATTTAATTTGACTAAGAGTTACACTAATGAGAGGAGAGGGGGAGAACCATAAAGAAAGGGGGGAAAAACCAGAGCGGAAGTGAGCAGCGGGAACACAAAGATGCAGCCTGAGGAGCAGGGAGTCGATTTGGAGGGATGTGGCTTTGCTGGGCACTTCTTTGCACAAGCTTTACAGGCATGGGAAAACTGCAGAGGTTGTCAGGAAACACCCAACCTCCTGTAATGGAAAATCCTGGGGAGAAACACATCCTGGCCGCTGGCTGAGCCCCAGTGTGGGAGGGCTTGTCTTGTCCTCCAGCACAGAACATCCAACTCCAGCACTGCGGAAAAAACTGAAGTGGCTGAAGAAATGAAAAAATTCCTCTCCTTTCTGTCAGAAGTCCTGGCACAGGTTGGGCAGAGACACAAGGGTTGTGTGTCCTGGTTATAGCACCAGGATCAGTTTGTCACTGGGTGGGTGTGGATTCTAAACCCTCTGTGTCATTTTCCTCATGAACTGCTCACCATGGACCATTGGCAGCAGCTGCCCAGGGCACACCCCACCCCTCAGGGGACAGGGGGGTGTTTAGGAACTTCTGTGAGATAAGGAAGTTTTTCTGCCTTCACACCCACCTGAGGGGTCCTGTCTGCTAATGGACCATCAGAGATGCCAAAAATATGCCAGGATTGGCCTCACAGAGTAAATCCCCGCTTGGGAAACTCCCCACCCTGAGGGAGGGACTGGGTGTTCCCATCTGAGCCCAAGCAGAGATAAGTTGGGGTTGTGGGACTGGGATCCCTCCTCAGATCCACAGGAGGAGCAGAGCCTCAACTGGACTGGGACTGCCACTGGACTGCAACCATCATTGTCACCAGTAGGTTTCTTCCTTTCTTCTTACTTTGAACTCAGGGGGCCCACGTGGTGCTCAGCACAGGGGTTGGTGAGCTCCATCCTGCTCGTGCCCTGCTGTGCTGGGCTGTACATTTGTTTTTGTGGCACAAACGAATTTTCCTCCTGTCTCAGTGAATTTTGTGATCTTTTATTAAATTGTTATTCTGACTTGCAATCCCATTCTGAGTTGGATTCATTTCTCCTGCCAGTTTAACTCTAAACCAGCACACTGTGGCTGCCCCATCCCTAGAAGTGCTCAAGGTTGGATGGGGCTTGGAGCCACCTGGGCTGGTGGGAGGGGGTGGAACAAGCTGGGCTTTCCGGTCCCTTCCCACCCAAACCATCCTGTGATCCCAGGATTCTGCAGAGGGCAGGATTTAGATCCCTGGAGCAGATCTCAGGGATATCCTGCTTGCACTGATCCCTTGTGAGCAGGAGACTGGAGAAACAGCCCACTAATTCTCCCTGGTCTGAGGCCAAAGGTTGGACTCTGTGACCTCAGAGGTCTTCTCCAACCTAGTTGATCCTGTGTGTGATTCTGCAATTCCTGGGAATGTCCTGTACTGTACCAAGTAAGGGCTTCAAATTGCTCAACACAGCTCATTTTCTAGTTAAACCGACTCACTGAGACGAGTCAAATGTATTTATACTTGCCTTTTTTTTCCCCCAATCCAAGTTTAGAACTCTGTTTCCACAACCTGTCGATGCAGAGATCAAAATGAGTGAGGGACACAGCTCCCACTGTAATTTGAAATTGCAAATTAAAGGCAAGGCACAGCCTGGAGAAGTTCAGGGCTTGTGAAAGTTCAGTGTTGTAGAAACTGTTTAAATTGTTAAGAAGGTTATAATGGGAAATTTAAATAATTAGATCTGGCACTGGTACATCAGACTTCAACAAAGCCAAAGAAAAGACTCAAGTTTCAAACTCCAAGAGAGAATAAATTATTGAGGAAACTGGATACAAACATACACTGGCAGCCTTTTGTAATAAACACAGCCTTGTGTGATTTAGTAAGAAAATTTAAGAGATGTAAAAATTAATAAAACAAACAGATGCAAAGAAATCTTTAGGTAAGAGCCCCCATAAAAATTAATCTAAAAAATACAATCCCCTCAAATGGCTGAGACCCTCAAAAATTTGGACTCCAAGGTAAAAATTTTCCCAATTATGAAAAGAAACAAAACTGATTTTAAAAAAAAACGAAAACCAAACAAACGACAAAACCAAACCCAAAAACCAAATAAAACAACTCCCCAGAAAAGCACTACAAAAACCCAAACTATGGAGGGGGAGAGACGACAGGCTTGAGTTTTCAGTACCTAAAAACAGCCCCTGAAGTGCTCCTCCCCTGAGGATATTTTGATCTGAGTCACATGGTTTTTCGAAGGTATTTTTATTTAGTGGCCCTGTAGATAAGTGCAAGGAGAGAGCTGCTCCCGTGGGACTGGAGGAAGGATTGGAGGGTGGCCCTCGTGGCTCAGAGGGGCATGAAGTCTGAAATATTACCAATGAAATTCTTAGGTTCAGCCACCTCTGAGAACATTCTCACCCTCCCAGACTGTCTCCATCACCTGCCAACTCTCTCTCAATGAAAAAAATCAAGTTTATTTTCTTATTCTTTGATATTTACCTGCTTATTGATAAGCCTATGTAATTCTACGTGTAGGTAAGAATTCAAACAAGGAAATATTCGAGAATGTCTCACGAGGCACAAGTGTTCTTGTTCACACAGAGAGGAAATGGATCTCTCACTATTGTGGCTCATCTTTTCACCCAAATCACCTAATTTTTTTTTGTGCTCTCACCTTGCAACATAAATCTGGAAAACACACAGAAAGAACAGCTCACACAACAAGCTTTCCAAAGGGCCCTGGCTGGTTTCTGCAGGCTTGGACAGCACTACTGGAGTGTCCAGTTAAAGAGACCTGGAAATGTTCTGGTAAGGTTTGCAAATCACAGTGGAATAAATTCCAGCAACAGATACATCTGTAATCACAAGAACTTGTCACACAAGTGCACCCACAACAAAAGCACCTTCAGAGCAGGGACCCCCAGCACTGCAGACTGAGGCTGGAATTGGATCTGGCTGGCCAAGGAAACATGGATAAGCATGGAAGGAGAAGACATAACAGGCATATTTGACCTGGGCTGTCACATCTACCTGCCAGGGAGGCTGGAAAATGATACCCAGTTCCTGGTCTTGGCATTTGGAAAGGCTGCAGCATGCAAAGGTTTTCACATCAAAAGCAAAACAACCCCCCAGATGTTAGTTTGCAATGTATTTTTTTCAGTTCTGAACTAATGGCATGGGTGCATTTATTTATATACTTACACATGTGCATGTGAAGATAAAAATGAGTATCATCAGAGAGTGGTTTTTTACCAGGGGGAAAAGCTTTGGTAATGAGAAGCAGAGACAGGGAGAGATGAGGAGAAAGGGAGTGAGGGACACTAACTCTCAGAAGCCCCTTGCTCTGCTCATCTGTCATCAGGGGGCAGGGCAAGTGCACGAGTACCTGTTCAACCCCACATGTCCCTTCCAGGAGCGGGTCCCACGATGCCAACGTGCACCTTGCACCCCGTGGGGGCAAACCTGCACCTGTGCCCCCCTGTGCTCCTCAGCAAACCCCCTCTTGGGATGGGCTCTGAGACTGCTGCACTCTGAACTCCCTGCGAAGCAGAGGCACAGCTCCAGCATCACACCACTCCTCCCTGGAGCTTCTGCTGGCAACCAAGACCACCTCTGACCACTTCAACAATTCTCTTTCACTCCATGTCCTGCACAAGTCACATGGTTCACAGAGCAAAGAAAAACCCAACTCTTTCAACAACCTCAGTAAACCAGCAACAGCTCTGGGCCAAATTATTCCAATTATTCAAGGAGAGGATTAAGATTCCTGTAATGCCAAGCTGCTGAAATTCCACCCTTGCTCCAGGCTGAGCTGTCACGGAGCACCCATTGCTGCTCCAGCATTCCCAGATCCTCTGGGAGGGGGTGACTGCCCTTCCCAGGGGTGGCAAATGCTGAAGCTCAGAAGTTTGGTGACCAGTCCAGACCTCACCTGCTCCGAGGCCACACTCCCCAAGGTGTTCCCACAGGGATTCATAACTCCTGCTGGAGGTGTTGGTGCTCCCCACACATTGTTTTAGTTGATGTTTCTCCCATTATTGAAACAAGTTACGAGATTTAAGGACTAAACTCAAAAAGGCTTCAGATTAGTTCCCTGAGATTTCAGCTTTTTGTGATCTCTTCCCTTGCACTGTCACCCAGTGTCCCTTTGATTTCCACTTGCCCACTGTCTCCCAGTTTTTCCAAAGACCAGCATGGAATTCCTCTCTAATTTACTTCTCGAAGATACAATCTAATGGGTAATTAAAAATACAAAGGAGAATTTAGGAATAACTGCTTTCCCTTAACAGCTTCCATCCCATTAAAATATTCTGCTGTTACAATGCCTACAGGGATTATCTCCACTTGCAAGAGAACAAAGAAAACAAACACTGAAAAATTATCTAAATAAGCCACAATATTTTGAGAAAAGCCACCATGGTGCTATTGGACCTTGGAAACTTGCACCAAAATATGTGAGATATTGCTCAGAAGTCAGTTTTGCTCCTCAGTTCTATGGCTGGAAACAATATTAATACCTGTAAATCCTACTGCATTGGAAACACTATCATAGGTCCCCATGCAAAGTCCACCACAGCCTCCACTTCTTTTTGCTTTCAGATTATTAGCAAACAAATACTAAAGTACATACAAAGGGGGAAATAAACTACAGCACTAACAAAGACCAAGTACATGAAACTGTAAATAAAAATTCAGAGTCATTTTTAATTGGGGGGACAACAACTACTGCTAAGTTTGTTTATAAAGGAGCCTGGTTCTCGTCCAAGTTTCACGTTCCAGCCCAAAAATAACTTCTTAAAACAGCTGTCAGGTTTTTTTGGGAGGAGGGAGAATGATCTACCAGCAAATACGACCTTTCTGTAGAGCATACAAGTTGTCTTGGGTAGTGGCTTGGGCTTCACTGAGAAAATTCAGCTCCTATGTGGCTACTAAAATCTGCAATCAAGAGCAAAAAATCCAGAAAGAAAAATTAACCTTCATGGAGAGCTCATAAAATAGAGAGACATCATTATCTCCATGCTCTGAGACCATGGGAATTAATCATCTTCCACTGGGTCAAAATTCTGCTGCTTATTTTCCCTTCACTTAAGTTCTTCTAAGCTCCCAATTCCTCCACACATGAGGACACATTCCCAACAGAAGCACCCTCACAAACAGCTGGGGGAAGGAGTCTGTCCCCAAACAACCAAATATTAGCTGGATATATTTACTGACTCAACCACTTCTACACCTGGCACAGGTAGAGGCTTTTCCATGCCTTAAAAGCCTTGGAATTTACTTTGGGGAGTGCCAAACAATAAAAAGCACCTTAGATTTATTGCTGCTGCTGCAGTATGATCTTACCATCTCCAACATCCAAAACCCCAAATTCTGATAAATGAAGCAGCACGAATTAACCCAGCTGTAAGGCAGCAGCAAACTGCAGAGCATTCAAGAATCACTTCCTTCCAAAAACATGTCCCTTAAAACCCCTCTACTACAACTAACCATAACATTACATAAGAGAGATAAATCCTATCTGTTTTGTAATAAAGAAAAAAAGACCCTATTGAAAAATATCATCTCAAATGCTGCTGTGCTGACTCTGCCCTCCTTCCCCCTGGTTTCGGAACAACAATGCCTGGTATCCCCACAGTCCCCCCTTCTCTTCCCATTCTAATGTCTGAGTGCAGATTGAACTTTTTAAGACTGCAAACTATTTTATGAAGGATTTATACTGCCAAAGTAAAAAGGGGAAAGTACAGTTCTCCCCTCTAATCCCCCTTATTTCAACATGGGGTGAAAAGTGCTATAGGTAGAAAACATGGAACTGGGATGGGCTACGAGGAAGTGTTCCCATCTCAGCACAGACAGAGTACTTGCTGAGAAACTGTGTCCAAGCCAGACACTGTGTGCCATGGAACAATAATGCTATTTTTATCCACTCATTATTTAGTCTATTTAACTCTCCTCTAGCGGCAAGCACCCAGACTTCTGGACAAACCTCAAAATCAGCATTTTGAGAATCACTGTCACCAATAAATGAGCTCATGCCCCTGCCTCAGCACAGACCAGCACTTCTATCAGCCAACTGACCACAGAGACAAATCAGAAGCAAACAAACTTCTTGGGATTTCAACCTGGGTTTAGGAATCCCATAACAGAAATCACAGCAAGGCAAGGCTTCATGGCCACATCTTCAGGATGTGTCTGGTAACTTCACATTAAAAAAACCCTCACATCAGCAGCAGTCAAACTTCACAGGGCAGGAAACAGAAGAGGAGTATTCCACAGGTTTGTCAAAGTGTGAACACCAAGACCCCACAACACCTCAAAGTGGAGTTTGATGGGGAGGACCCACCTCCTCTGGCAGGTTATTGAATGGGCACGGTTGAAAAATGATACCTTCAGACAGCCCTGTGTCTAGACAAAGGGTTTTCAGGAATGGGCTCCACAGCCAGAGATGAGGAGTTTATTCAATAGGAAAATAAATGGACTCTGGAATTTTCAAACCAGGCACTTGGCTCAGCTTCAGCTCAGCATCCACATACAAATAACACACGTTTAATGCACACAAATGCCTGGAGATCCTTCCAGTCCCTGCACTGTGCCTGTGTGGCAGGTTTTTACCACCTGACAAGGGAGAGAGTAAATACTAGGGAATAAAACGATATCCCCCATTTGACCTTGTTCAACTACGTATGAGTACAGGAATATCTAAATGCATACAAACCAAGACATTTATTTTAGGCTTACTCGAAAGCAAAAGGGTTTTTTCTTCAATTTAGGAGACAGGGCAAAGTCACGTGAGGAAAAAAAAAGGTCAGAAAATGAGAACTATTTCTTTGTCCTGGAAGGTTCTCACAGGCTCAGCTTCAGCAGCTCCTCAGCACCTGAGGAGCCCAGGAAGCAGCATAGGCTTCCTAATTCAGTCCTGCTTCTTGTCCAAGAAGTGCCTCAGTAAACAAAGATCTAAGGATGAACCCTTCAAATGAGCACCTAACACCAGCCACACTTCACTGGCTCATTTTCCATAAGACTGTCCTCCAACAGTCACAGCAGCAGAGTTATAATTTTATAGATGCATTGGAAGGGCAATAAAAATTGTCATAAACACTGCTGGCCATCCTTTCTCTGATCCCAGAGCCTGTGTTTATAGCTGGAACTGTGTTCACTGCCCACAGAAGCTGTGGTTGCTCCATCCCTGGAAGTGTCCAAGGCCAGGCTGGATGGGGCTTGGAGCAACCTGGGATAGTGGGAGGTGTCCCTGCCCATTGCAGAGGAGTGAAACTGGATGAGCTTTAAGGTCCCTTCCAACCCAAACCATTCCTTGATTCTCTGATTTTATACTGACTCACTTCAACACAGCAGCAATGACTTTCAGAACACCATTTTGTGACAGCCATTGGCTGCATTTGAAGTTGTCTTATTTAGATAAGCTCTAGGCAGGCTCAGTGTAAGTTAGAGGCATGGAGGGTTATAATTTCCCCCACCCAGGCTGTTGTGTTCCCACAATGTCCCCAAGATCACATTCAACACACACACACAATCATGTTCTTTCCACAAATCGATAACCCTGCTGCTAAAACCGACTGGCTCTTTGAACTGACACAATTATAAATTCAAACTTTAACAAGTGCCATTTGATTTCAGAGGATTTAGTATCTAAAGAGCTGCCCCAAACACTGGTGGGTCATGGTCCAACTCCTGAGCTTACTAAGCAGTACAAGAATTACCAAATCCTTTGCTCCAAAGGGGTTAGATAAATAACACACTGTCAGCATAACCTAACACTGCAAAACCTGGTCTGCTACAGCAGCAGCAGAACTCACACTAATTTATGACCATCTTGGCTGCACACTTGGTTGTGGCTGATATTAGGCTCATACAACTCAAATCATAATTTACATCCCAAAACACATCTGCAATACAGCTTATTTAAACCTTTTGCAAATACACTGCTTCAGGGCAGCACTGATGAGGGTGGGAGCCGAGCAGGCAAATATCCTAACTTGGAAAAAATAAAATCTTAATCTAAATTTTAAGACAATTTCCAACTTTGTCACCTCCTGAAATCTTGGAAAGAAATAAATGCATAACAGATGTTCTCCATCTTAAATATAGCCACAGCACGCAGGCGTTTTTTTAGCAAACACTGTGCCTGCTCTAAAATGCCTTCCTGATGGTGGGATTGACTCCAGCCCCCCACCACGGACAGAAAATCATCTCTGAGTCCTGGGCAGCACAGAGCCATGGCCAGACTGCCCCCAGCCCTGAGCAGGGGCAGGCAGCAAGACACAGGGCTCCCCCCAGGGCTGGGAAACCAGCACCTTCCTCTGGGCACCCTTGATGTCCTCAAGCTCCCACCAGGTGGGTTTTATGATGCTCCCTGCTCCATGCAGAGAGCTAAGCAAAGCTTTTCTTAAGCAGTGGTACCCAGCTGATGGCTGTGCTGTCGTTTGTACATGGTTTCCAGGCTGAATAAACATGATTTGAGCATTTGATGATGGAGAAATGACAGACTGTGATGGTCACTAGGAGCATTTTCACCTAAAAAGCAATCTAAGGATGCACACAGTCAGTGAAATGCTGTACATACACACATATGGATGGGGGAAAGGAGACCACTGACAAGGGCATGGAGTGACAGGACAAGGGGGAATGGCTTCCCACTGACAGAGGGCAGGGATAGATGACATATTAGGAAGGAATTCTTCCCTGGGAGGGTGGGCAGGCCCTGGCACAGGGTGCCCAGAGAAGCTGTGGCTGTCCCAGCCCTGGGTGTGTCCAAGGCCAGGCTGGACAGGGCTTGGAGTAACCTGGGCTGGTGGGAGGTGTCCCTGCCCGTGGCAGGAGGTGGAACAGGATGAGTTTTAAGGTCCCTTCCAACCCAAACAAGTCTGGGATTCTGTGAACTCAACAGCTTGATGTAACTAAGATTTTTGGACTTATTTGTGGAAAACTATTGTCAAATCTCAGGTTAAAGTACGTGACACAGGTAAGAAAACGTGACTTCAGTGAAGACTGGCAGATCTTTGTTTACCTCTGTATCCACAGCAAATTCCAGCAGCAGCAACGTTTCATAACCACAGACATGTAAAAGTACATGTTACTTTAACATCCTCAGCAGAAAAAGCCAGTTGCTGATCATTATGGATTTCAGAACCTGGGGTGAGGCATGGGGTGTGTGTGCTCCTCTTAAATGGTTTATTGGAATTAAGAAACAACTTACAAGACATTTTCTCATCCTCACGTGGTATTTTTAAGAATGTTCTCTGCGTCCAGTTGATGCCACATTGCCAAGCAGCAAGTAAAACATTAAATATTATTCATATGGTCTCACTAGTACCTTATAGGTACAAGACAGAGAATCTCTTTCATAATCTGTATCTTTGTAGCAAGACCAAATAGGGAGTCAGACAGAGCCAAGCAAGTTCACAGAATCATGGAATGGTTTGGGTTGGAAGGGACCTTAAAGCCCATCTCATTCCCCTCCCTGTCACAGGCAGGTACACCTTCCACCAGTCCAGGTTGCTCCAAGTCCCGTCCAACCCGGCCTTGGACACTTCCAGGGATGGGGCAGCCACAGCTTCTCTGCCCAACCTGTGCCAGGCCCTGCCCACCCTCACAGGGAGGAATTTCTTCCCAATATCCCATCTAACCTGCCCTCTGGCACTGGGAAGCCAATCCCCTTGTCCTGTCACTCCAGGCCCTTATAAACACTCTTTCTCCATCTTTCCTGCAGGCTCCCTTCAGGTCTTGGGATGCCACAATTAGGTCACCCCAAAGCCTTCCCTTGTCCAGGCTGAACGACCCCAATTCCCTCAGCCTTTCCTCAGAGGAGAGACGCTCCATCCCTCTGATCACCTTGGTGGCCTCCTCCGACCTCCCTCCAAATAAGGACCAAGTTTTAAACACTTGGAAATAGATGGGAAAGGTTACAAAAGCCTTGGCTCCGAGCCCAGTTAGTCGTGGTGCAGTGACTGCAGCAGGGTGTGTGACACAGCAGTCTCCATGTCCCTCCTGGCCCAGCACAGACAGCACCACGCTGTATAAACAAAGGAAGTTCAGAGCTGAGGTTGTACCTGGTCTCCTTGCAAATAATGCCCTCACAGCAACATTTCCTCATGACATCCTGCCTGGGACAGTGCTCCTGTCAGGCCCTGAGCGTTCCCACAAGATTTATCTGCTGGACACTGGTCCAAGTTGGTCAGAGGTCAGAGAGCCTCAGTACCTGCAGCACACACTTCACGTGGCACGACTCAAAGAGGGAGAGACTCTTACTCCAAGAACTACTGGAAGCAGCTCTGGAAAAGCTTCCCAGCAGGGGCTTCTGAAAAGGGTACACCAAAAATTAACTTCCATTCCACCTCTCTAAGTCAGACATCAAAGCTGCACGTTTAATAACTGAAAGGATTCCATTTCTGACTCAAACATCCTTATTTAGCCAATGAATGGGAAGAATTAAGATCAGAAGCACAAGTTTTCCTATGTTTCCTGTGTCAGAGTTTCATAGCATGTTTTATTTCAATTTATTTCAATTACAGACTTCCCTTTTTTTTTTTGTGAGGTGTCTTTTGTTGGACTTTTTTCCCGTTTGATTATTGTGCAATTAAACACAGCCAATCAAACTATTACCATTTTGACCCTTAAAACATACAAATAATGGTTCATATCAGTAGTACTGTTTATCCATTAGCTTTGCTTTCCACTTTCCCCCCTATGCTTAGAGGAAAGAAAGGAATTTTCCCATCAAGGCCTACAAATGAGTAACACTAGAAGGAAATGAAGTCTTTCTAAACAGAACCAGCTGGATTTGGATGCTTTGGGGCTCTCTCTGTCTGGGTGGTCCCTATGCCCCCATTCCAGTGGCAAGACCTTAGGTTTAAGGAATCATGTGCCCAGCAGGAGCTCTGGGAATTCCAGCCCATGGCAACATCCACACAAACAGATTTAACTTCAGCTGAAGGATAAAAAAAATAAAATCAAAAGGAAGCAAATTGCTCTTTCACTGGAGATCATCAACATGCTACTTTTCCTTTGCCTGCATGTTCCTGTGCATGTCAAGCAAGAGGCAGGAGGCAAGATCCCACCACCAGGCTGGTGGACTTCACTGCCAGCTCCTCTGCTCTGTGCCAAGTTGGGAGATTTTATAAATAATGCTATTTCATGACAATAACGTGACTTCTAAATTTATGAAGTCGTGGTGAAGAGAACACTTTTAGATGTGCAACAAGAGGAACAGTAAGTGCTATGAGTGAAATAAAGACTTGCAAGATACTCCCTGTTATTTATATGATTTGCCAAGAATTTCCTCAGCAAGTTACTGTAACAACTACAGACTCCAAAAATTTACAGGCAGTTGAGAGGGACATTTTGATCCTGAGGGATGCAAGCTGAAGAAACACATCTAGAATGTTTAGTTCCTTCACAAAGACATTTCAGAACCATGAAAAAATACTAATCCCCAAAGCCATATATCTGGTAGGCTTATTGCTCAAGGTTGAAACATTTTTGGGAGGGGGGAATGAAACAGAGTATTAATTTGGAGAAAACAGCTTGGATTGGAAGGGCAGTACTGATTTCTGGGGCAGCCCAAGCCTGACAAATGCCTTGCCAGAACCACCTAACCAGCCAAATATGTCCTACTGCCCAAGACAACCTGTGCCCAAACAGGACCTCTGGGGAAAGAACGAGCTCTAACGCCGTGGCACATCCCCATCTCTGATTCTCTTCCAACTGCCACTTTGTATTTCCACTCATTATTACTTGGAAGCAAGCAGCTACACTGTCAAACCCTGCATGGCTCTTCTTTAAATCGAATTCCAACAATTCCCTCCCTCAAGCCTATGAAAGAGCCATCACAATAATGCAAACTTATATAACAGAACCTGTTAAAATGTGTTAATGAGGCCATATTGACTAGCTGGCTTCTTTGCACGAGCAACTCCCACTGGAAGTTAAAAATTTAAAGGCTAGGAATTTTTTTTTCTTTTCAAAGGACAGAAATGAGACTGAAAATCATCTAAAAATAGCTGAGAATTTTCAAGTGTCAGCTGTAAGGGAAAGAGGAATGGCTGTCTCTCCTTACAGAGCCAGGATGGATGGATGGAGTGAGCTTGTGAATCAGGATCAAGACAGAGCGAGCTTACACACAAACTGTAGATGCTAGGAAAGAATCCTAATTTCCTAATTATAATCGTATTCCAGGATAACCCACAACAACTTGAAATGCAGTGAAATTGTACTCTGTTTAAAAGTGGTGAGTGTAAATTCTTACACCCTTTGCCTGCCAGAAGGAAAAGTGAAGAACATACTGTTAAATAACTGTAGCAAAAGTTTTAAACAACCCATTCAAATCATGCATCCTCCCCTTGACAGAAGACGAATATAAACTATGTGCCTTTGACTTTGCTCTGTCTTCTCCATCAATCTTTTTCCCCCAAAAGCCACCATGTCAAGGCTTTTATTAATAGAAGGTGTTCTCCTGCATTTAAATAGTTCTCTATCTCTGAAGATGTCCTGAAATAAACAGGAAGAAGAGAGCCCAGATTTGTGATTTGCAGGGTACCTGTGTACATGGCAGCAGCAAGATTTTGGGTAGCCAGGCAGAAATACAGGTGAGAAACTCTGCAGATGACAAACACAGCAGAGGCCAAGGTGTCCCTCCAGTGTCACAGGATGTCCCACTCCAGCAATCCCCCTTCTGGAATGAAGCTCCACCCTGACCACGCTCACTGCAACTGTTGCAGGATGTAAATGTTTTAAGGTCTGTTGAAGCTTTCACTCCACAGGGCTCACACAGGGCTTGAACAGGCAATGCTGCAACATTTCACAACCAGGCTGCCAGTACTGACTGGAGTCACTTGTTAATTAGTGTCAGGGCATGACAGATGAAAGCAGAGCCCACGTTGTTAAATGAAGTGCATGGTCAGGGTCAGGCTTTCCATCCTCTTCAAAGTGACAAACCTTACACAGATCCTAACCATGCTTATAAATTACTTTTCACGGTGGTCAAATTAGCCTGTAAGGACAATATCAAAACTCAAAGAACTTAAAGCCTCAAAAGCTGTTTAAGTTTCCCATATATAAAATCATGAGCAACTCAACAAATCTTTCTTAAAATTTGGAGAAATTGTGACCTTTCTGTCCAGGTCTGACATCAAGGTGAGTACTACCTGCACACAGACACAGTTTTACTTACAGAAAGTTATGTCATGGCATTGTCAAATATTTGGAAAGCTCAACAATCACT
This sequence comes from Formicarius rufipectus, assembly GCA_013399695.1. Classification (NCBI taxonomy): domain Eukaryota; kingdom Metazoa; phylum Chordata; class Aves; order Passeriformes; family Formicariidae; genus Formicarius; species Formicarius rufipectus. The sequence continues at coordinate 83,919 of VXAU01005791.1, read as the reverse complement.
ATGTTTTCCTTTCTTTTGTTTATAGCCATCAAAGACATCTTCACTGGGTAAAGACAAGAACCAGGTTGAGCAACAGTATTCACTATTTTCCTCCTTTTCTTCTTGCTATTACATGGTAAAATTACAGATCATGTCAAAATGTTCTATCAGTGTAGAATTTGCTTCTTCTTGGCAATATGCCTTAATGCAAATTACCTTTATCTGTCACCATGCACTTTTCATTTTTGAAATGCAGGAGTGAAGTCAACCTGCACATGACACTTTATTTTCTGTCTCACACAGTAGATCGTGAAACCACTCCCTCAACAAGAAAAGAACAGGTCAGATTGTGTAAAGCTGAGAAACTGACTGGTCACTGCCAGCACTTGGAATTCTGTTTGTGAGAAGCAGAAATCCATATACATGCTGACTTCATTACCACTCACACAAACTGGACATTTGTTCTCTCTGTTTCTGCCTGACCACTGGATTAGTCTCAGAACACGTGAAATCCAGAATTACAATGTCTGCCACATAAAAAGCCTGTATCTTTTACATTTATGGAACTTGATGAAACCAGAGCTTGGACAGAACGACCTGCAGAGCAGCTGGCAAGATGCAAGACAAGTACCTTAACAGCCCTTATTCATCCCCAAACCCTCACTAGTCAGAGAGTAAAGCTGCTCTCAGCCCCAGAGCAAAGCTGAATCCATGCAGAGCTCTGCAGAGCCATCGTGCTGGCACAGGTACAAACCTTCTAGATTTACATTGTGCCCAGCAGGCTGGGCTCAAAAAGCCAGGGAGAACTTGCATCTGATCTTTCCTCTACCTATGAACTTCCAGAAGCACATGACAGCTACAGGTTCCCTGTGCACAGGGCTGGTAAAGGACACAGAGACAGAGCAGGCAGGGAAGATTTCATGGGGTGGTTGTGGTCACCCCTGATCAGCTGCAGAGGGGAGGAAGGAAAGAAAACCTCAATAACTTCTCTCTTCATAACCCTACTCAAGACTTTTGTCTTTTGCTGTGTTCCCTGTAACCCAAACATGAAGCAGCAGCAGAGTATAAAGTCACCAAGAAGGGCCATATCCCAAGTGCCATGGGAAAAGCATCCCACGGGCTGCAGGTTGCCATCCTCTTTACAAGAGGTTGCCTCTCTTTACAGGAGAGAGGCGATTTGTGGAGTAAAAGGCTTCAGTATGGAGCAAAATGATGACTTCTGTAAATAATTCATTAAAAGAATGCTTCAAATTAAAGGCAATAGAGAGAACAGTGAAAGACAACACATCAAGCTGGAGATCTTTGATAAGCTTCATCAGGAACGGCCACAGGTGAACTGGTGAGTTTTCCTGCAGCAAGTGCTGTGACAGCCAACCTTCCCTCTGTTCAGACAGCTGAGCCAGGTGATGGACAGCAAGAGGATCCCTTCGCTTTTTTAATATGATGAAATAAGGGACAAAATCAGAGGGAAAAGCCTGCTATACCATCAAGGGCTTCTGACAGAGACACGGCGATGCAGCCACTCTTTGAGGCAAACTGAGCATGGAGATGTCTGGCTGCAGAAAGCTCAGGAAGCCCTTAGGAGAGCAGTGTTCATACAGAGACCCCAATGAAACCGTGGTCCTGCTGTGCCTTGCGCTGGAAACACAGAGAAAGCATTCTTGCCCCAATGTGCTTAAGTATTTTGAGCACTCAAAAAAACAAGACGCCAATGACTCTGGTATTTCTGGAAGAGTTGCAGGCTGGTAAATAGCAATATTGTGACCTCCTGAGCAATGAGAAAGGCAAACAACCAAGAAGAACAGAGCAAAACAAAAATAAGCAGAACTTTTTATATCCCAAGAGGAGATCTCTGTCTCCAGAGCTGAAAAGGGACATATTAACCTGTGCTAAGAGCCTTCAATGAATTTATCTGCTAGGAAGCTCAGTAAGGAAACAGAGGAAGTGAATTGTCTCAAATCCTACAGCAAAATTATTATGGAAGATACAATTGAACTGATGGCTGAAGTTTATCTGTGTACCTCAAAAAATCAGCACAAGACTGCTCCCCTGTGCTCCACTCACATCCAAAGTGATCAGGTGCTGTGAAGACAGAGGGTCACCAGAAACGGGCAAAAATATTTTAAGGCTTCACTGGTTTGTTTTAGACACCATCTACTTACTTCCAGAGTTAGAATCAGGAGGGAACACATCAGGGCCTCAGGACTTGCACTAGGGAGCTAAGGAATCAAAGGAGGAAGAACAGATATTCCCACCCTAAGATTGCAGTGAACCACAAAGCAGAAGTTTAGCTCTGTCTAATCTAAAAGGTGAGCAGCACTTGGACCACCTGGGGTACACCCACCTGAGCATTCCCAGCAGAGCTGGGAGCAGCTTTTGAGGCATCCTGCCCAGCTGCCTCCTCCTCCCCCTGCTCTGGGGCAGGCTGGAGAGCTGGAGCCCTCCTGGGGGAGGGGAGCCAAGGGACTCGCTCCAGGAGCCACACAGAATCGACTGGGTTGGAAAAGATCTCCGAGATCACTGAGTCCAACCCTTGGTCCAACTCCAGTCTATTTACCAGATCATGGCACTCAGTTCAAAAACCTCCAGGGATGGTGAATCCACCACCTCTCCGGGCAGGCCATTCCAATGCCTGATAACTCTCTCTGTAAAGAATTTTTTTCTAATATCCAATCTGAACCACCCCTGGCTGAGCTCCAGCTCTGCCCCCTTGTCCTATTGCTGACTGCCTGGGAGAAGAGACCAACCCCCACCTGGCTATAACTTCCCTTCAGGTAGTTATAGAGAGTGAGGAGGTCACCTCTAAGCCTCCTCCAGACTAAACAACCCCAGCTCCCTCAGCCTCTCCCCGTAGGACTTGTGCTCTAGTCCTTTTATCAGCCTTGTTGCTCTTCTCTGGACCTACAGAGCACAGAGGTGCTCCTGCTTCTGAAGCCACGGAGGGGCTCCTGCTCCCAGACCCCCAGCCCAGGCTGCAGGGTGTGCCACCCACACCTCACCCCGAGCGCCCGCTGGCTCAGCCTCCCCAGGAAAGCACGAGTGCTGCGCCAGCCCAGGCAATTAGAGATCATATACTAGACACGCAACATAAAAAATAGGATATAATTAAGATACCAGAGGTTGAAAGGAAGCACAGAAGTGAAGCACCGGTAGGGAAACAAAGCTCGTGCCTGTTATCTCCGCAGCACTTTGAGACGTGAACGGAGTATGAGGCATGACATAATTAACCACAGCAAACTTCCTCTTCTCTATCGCTACTATCAACAGAGTCTAAGGCAGAATAGTAAAGCAAAGCTTCCTAACAGCACCTCCATTCACAGAACTGAGCAGGTGCTTGGCAGAGAACAATTAATTAACAAGTGAAATCTCAGTCTCCCGTATTAAATCTCTGAGCTGCTCCCTAACGAAACCTGCCCTGCAGCACGTCCTAGACACCAGCCTGTGGCACTGCTCTTTGATGGTTTTTATCATTGCCTTTGGTTTTCTTTTTCCCCTGATGGCATTTACCTACCAGCTGAGCAATCTGGCTGTGGAACGAAGTTCTGAGGCAACAGGGAGAAATGGGCAACTCTGTGGCACCCTCCTCATGCCCCTGAAAGTCTGGGCATCAGAAGGAAGGGAGCTACAGAGCTGTGAGTAAAGGTGATCATAACAGGGGTGAGCCTGGGTTACAGCTACAGACAGATTCTGATTTCTACAACTGACTGAGACATTGGTAAGAAGTAGAAGCTAATTGCAGTCCACAACAAAATACAGAAGGGAAATAGGGAAGAAGAAAAAAAACCAACCCATATTCCTTGTTAAAGTAATTCTTACCACATGTTCTGGCTACTTTCACAGCTACGTTTCAGGGTAAGAAGAGACCATTAAATGTCAGTCCACAAAGCAAACTTCATTTCAGTTTGTCCCTCAGTAGTGCCCTGGCTGAAGCAGGAGCTGTGAAAGGCACTCAGAGCTGCAAAATCCAAACTACTGTACTGAGGAGGCACAGCAGTCTGTGCCCTCTCATGATAAACACAACCAAGGGCAGAAGTCTGAGAAATAACATGAAAAAAAAAAATCACTCCTGGCATGGGGTATAGTTGCTCTACACAGTACTCTTGTGATCTCCTAGAAAATATAAACAAGAATATTTTAGAGCAGTATTGTCAGTCTCCACTACCAAGTTCATGTCATTTTGGGATTAATATCAAGTACAATTGTCAATACAGCCAAAATACCAAATTCCATTTGTTGCTACAACGGCCTTCACACTGCATCTGGCTCTAAAGGTGCATGGAAGAGGGAAATATCACAGGGATGTTTCTCTACAACCTAGTCAAGGTACTTCCAGCACAACAGCAAAATTCATCTCGGATTTAACAGCGAGATTGTGTCTGATCCCCATTTTCTTGAAAGCACACTCCCACTGAAATACATCAGTGTCAACACTTCTCAAAGAAATTAACTGAACTTGTATTTTTAGAAGCTAAACAGAAAGCCAAAGCCCAGGGACACACATCTGCTTCAGTGCTATGGCTTCCAGCTACCAATGTCACTGTGGCTCTCTGTGCTCCCCGGGAGCTGCCACTGCAGCCCCTGCCTATGCCATCTGCCTGCGGACAGCCAGCTCACCAAAAATAAGTTTTTGTGTCACAGCACCACCAGCACCTGCCAGGGGCGAGCAGCTGCCACTGCTGCTGCCACCGCAGTGCTCTCCCCACGTCCTTACTCACTGACCTTTCCACAACCATCCCAGCCTCCTCCAGCGCTTGTTGCAACAAATATCTCCTTCCTCCAGCTCAACACCTCTCCGGGACTCCTCCGGGTTCTTTCACTCTGTTTTCTGTGCTTCATAAAAATGGGTACTTTTACACACAGAGAGAGCACAGAAGGGCTCGCTGCATATTCCACTCCCATTCTGATCCATCCACTCCCCACTTTGGGCTACAAGCACTGCAGACAACCGTATCTCTGTGAGACAAAGGCACAGCACTCAAGAGACACAGCCTTGACGAAAGAGACAATTAAACCCTCAGCGTGTCCAACCCTCCCGCACGCCTTTCCAAGTGCTGCTAGAAAGCAGCCAAGGGTTTCACTTCAAAATGAATACTGCAGACAAATCAAAACTGGACCCTTAGCCAAGGGGAACCAAAGGATCCCTCATTTTCTTCTCCAAACAGCAAATGTGCAGTTTCATCCCCAAATCCTTCGAGCTGCAGAAAGGAGAGCATCTGCCAGCTCACTGAGTCACCTGAGTAACTTTTTCCAGCCGAACTGTAACAACTTGCCGTATCAAACTGCCAAATCCACAGTGCTCATTTCTTTTTGTGAATCCAGCTGTCATTTTTCCCGAATGCCTTTGCAGTCCCAACTCTCCCAATGCCAGCAAAACCTTTTCACAGATATACATAATTTTGCAAAACACATATGCTCTCTGTATGGCACATGAAGTCAATTAACAAGTTTACTTACTGAGTTAAAGGATGACACACAACAGTAAAACAAAAACCTCTTGCAGACAGCAAACACATGAACCTTCTCATCCCTAGAGGGTGACTCTCACAAGGAGTGCTGAGTTTTAAAGCTCTTTTTGAGTACCCCGGATCTTTCACGCTTATCTCTGTGGCACCTTTGATTCTGTAATTACCAAGGTGTCTGCGATCACCAGCACGGGCAGTTAAATGTGAAACACATTCGATTTGCAAGTCATCAACCACAAAGTAGGCACTTGGGCAACTATTTTCTTAAAGGGAGCACAAAATAAAAGCACTAAAAGTACGTGTACCTTTTAACTGGTCAGCTACCACGCTCTGACCAACACGCTCAATCACCTTCCCATCTTCCATTTCGTAACGATCATCCAAATATTTGGCAGTAGCTTCTGAAATATGGACCTTCCCAGCCACCCCGAGCTGCTCCATCAGATTGGCCAAATTGACATCGTTGGACCACACGTCGAACTTGAACCTCCTCATTCCCAAAATGCCACACAGGACTGTGCCAGTATGGACACCGACCCTCATGTTGACCATCTCTTTCTTCTCCTGGCAGAACTGCTCGATGGCTTTGATCATGCCCAGGCCCATCTCGATGCAGCAGTAGGCGTGATCGGCGCGGGGCTCGGGGCAGCCAGCCACGCAGTAGTAACAGTCCCCCAAAGTGCTGATCTTCTCACACTTGGTGTCCTCACAGAGACGGTCAAAGCGCCCGAAGAGGTCGTTTAGGAGCCCCACCAGCGCGTGGGCAGACTTGTTGGCGCTCATTTTCGTGAAGCCAACGATGTCCGCGAACAAAATGCTCACTTGCTCGATCTGCTGCATTTTAAAAGGACGAAATACGATGGGGGTTTTCTGAATGGAGGGCTTCTTCTTCCTGTTCTTGGGGCTGGAGGTGGAATGACGTTTGATGGAGTTCTCGCTCTCATCATCGCCCTGCTTCATTAAGTCATCGGCTATTATTCTGGGCATAACAGAATGAATCATTCTCTCTTTCAGGGCTTTTTCCACTTCCAAATCTTTTCCATGCATGATGGATTGCCCCACTTTCAGGAATGTGCTTCTCGATCTGACTTCGGACATGATAAATAAGTGAATGCCGATGGCGTGGATGCAGATGTGCAGGAAGGCTTTGCTCAGGAGCTCCCAGTACACGGCCCCAGCTCCCAGAGGTGTGAAACAGTTCTCGTCACGGAAGTGATACCCGAAGGTCTCGAAGAGGACCGAGTAGGACAGTCCCAGAAACAAGCTTAAATACAGGGGCAAGTGCATCACCGTGTAAAGCAACAAGAGCACTTCGATACACATAGAAAAACTGCCCACTTGGGAAAGACAAGTGTCCGTGAGCTCTGCCGGGGCAGTCCGGTTGGACATGTCACCACTTCCTGAGACAGGCTTCAGAGCCTGGAACTGCGGAGCGAGGGTCAGGGCAAACACCAGCAGGGTGAGGACCAGCGAAGTCCAGACGTAATGGCGGGCGTAGGTCTTGGTGAAAGTGAACACAAAAAAAGCTACACATACCAGAAGGAAGCACAGAGCCGGCACCATGAAAACAATCTGTTTCTCTCTCATGTGCACGCCAAAGTAGATGCCCCAGAGCAGGCAGGCCACGCCGATGTAGAAGAGCGCATAGCGAAACCTGCGCTGGGTCTGTGGGAAGCATCTCTCCATGCAAGCCTCCTCCAGGTTGTTGGAGTCGAACTTGGGGTTCCACCACTTGGAAGAGGCCCTCTCGAAGAGCTGCGGCAGCTTCTTCTGGCGGCGGAGGCCGGAGCCCCCACCCCCGGCCCCGCCGGCCCGCCCGGGGCCCCCCGACTCCCCC
>VXAU01005791.1:34792-76002 GCA_013399695.1 Formicarius rufipectus | reverse complement strand
GGGCGGCGGGGACCGTGAGGGGCGGCAGGGGACCGTGAGGGGCCCCGGGACAGGGAGGGGACAGCGAGACCGTGAGGGGACAGCGATGGGCGGCGGGACCGTGAGGGGACAGCGATGGACGGCAGGACCGTGAGGGGCGGTGGGACCGTGAGGGGACAGCGATGGACGGCGGGACCGTGAGGAGGCCCCGGGACAGCGAGCGGCGGCTGGAGCCGCGCCGGCCCCTCCGCCGGGACAGCCCTCGGCCAGGGGGGGGCCCGGGCCGCCCCCGTCGCCGCCCTCCCCTCCGGCGGACACTTGTCGTGGCGCAGGCACCGCTCGCTGTGCCGGGCAGTTCAGGTCGAGTCCCGCTGCGAAGTCACCGGGTTGTTTTCCCTCGTGGCTCTCCGCTTGTTTGTGGCTAACGCTAATCTCGCCTGCACCGCTCCTTCGGGCTCGCTATCTCCGCTCGCAGATGGCCCGTGGCTCGCAGCTCCCTCTGCCCCTCTCAACTCGCCGGCCCTCGCTCACAGGTGATGGTCCCACACCGGTCCCACCTCGTCCCTCCCAACACCTCGGCTCCAGTTCTTTCCCCGCTGTGGTTTCTGCTTCCCTGAGTCTATTTACTGTTTTCCAGGTGAGCTTTTCCCAGAAAAGCACCTCACTCCAGCAGTCCTGCCTTGTGCGGTGCCTCTTCCCAAAGAGTGAGTCACTCCTCTTCTGAAGACCACACCATTCCATGAAATAAATGCAAAGGCATCCTGGTCTGTGCCAGTAATATCGTGTCCAGCAGGACTAGGGCAGTGCTGGCACTGCTGAGGCTCCTCCAGCCCTGTAGGCAGTTCTGGGTCCCTCATGACAAGAAGGACATTGAGGGGCTGGAGCAGCAGGAGAGGCTGAGGGAGATGGGGGAGGCTCATCGTGGACAAAAGGAGGCTCAGGGAGGACCTTCCAGTTCTGCAACCCCCTGACAGGAGTGGGGAGCTGATGGGGGGTTGGGCTCTGCTCCAGGGAACAGGGACAGGATGAGAGAGAACAGCCTCAAGTTACACCGAGGGAAGGTTTAGGTTGGATATTGGGAAAATTCCATTCCAGAAAGGGTTGTTAAACATTGGAAGGGCTGCCTAGGGCAGTGGTGGAGTCACCATCCCTGGAAGGGTTCAAGAAATGAGTGGACTGGGTGATACGGCTTAGTGGGCACGGTGGTGTGGGATCGAAGGTTGGACTCAATGCTCTTGGAGGTCTTTTCCAACCATAATGATCTTTTTCAAAAATAGTAACAGAAAATCTGTGGCTGCACAGTTACTGAAACTGAAACTTGCCCTTTTTTCCCCTTTGATTTGTAAAGATGCTGCTTGTCCCCTTAACCATGCTGCAACATATGTTTTTACTAATATTGAGTACATTTTTTTTGCCTGACATACACGCATACCAAAATAATCTATAATAAAAATTTCCAATCAATAGCTGTAATCATTCTGGTTTTGCTGTGACATGGTTGTCTCTCAGATTCCAGCTAATGGCTTGGCTGATCAATATTTTATAGTGAGTGCTGCTTTCCATGCAGCTCTTACATAAACACTGTTGGGAAGAAAGAAATCCCTAAGCTGACAGAGCAAAAAGGCAGGATGGCCTCCTGGGCTTGCCTATTAATTGATACATTTACTAAAACTTCTTTCCAACCTTTTTATTGATTCATCTGAATGTACTTTAAGTTACATTTTTACTTTATAAAGGATGATGAATTTATTTAATCTGGAGGATTAGAGGAGTGCAACAACTTCCAAGAATTCAAAGACATGGTGAACAAAGTCACCTCATTGGCAAAGACTTTAAGGTTAAACTATGTGTGGTTTTTCACTTCATTATGTAAACCTAAAAGATTTTTGTTGTAGAAATTGTGTGATTTGAACTTTTTGAGATCTAAGAGGTACTGAAATTCCAGCACAGATTTTTATAGGCTTTTTTAATGATAGTTTTGGCTTATTATTGTTGTTTTTGAGATCAACTGCCAGTCTGGGTAAGCTGCATCTCCCAAACACCCTCTGAAAAAGGTAGGAACTAGAAAGAGCTAAAATATGGTGCAGGACAGAAAATACTTTAAGCCACTATTATTTCTAAGTAAATGAGGATGTTGTTGAAAAGAACAGCAGGGTCCATTTCCCTCCATCCGAAGATGTGTGTGTTCCCTCTGGGACAAACAAAGTCAGGACTTCATTCAGTTTCTTAGGTCCAGGGCAACTGAGAATAAACAGGCAGTCAATAAGTAAAACAATGCTTGCCTGGAGTGTAGTGAAATTTGAGAGCTTTAAAATTACTTAAACTGGCTTGGCTTTAATTTTCACCTGGGCTGGGGCTGTGGGATGGTTCCTTCATTCCAAGAGAAGCTGTTGTGTATGTGCAGCAGTAGGTGAGCGCAGGGGGAAGGAGGTTCAGGTGTGTCCTGCACAGAAGAGAGCTCAGGTGCACGAGTGTGCTCACACAATCCAAGGAGAGGTGCCACTCATACATATCTCCCTGTGTGCACTTAGAAGAATCCTTTTGGGCATGGACCATTGTGTGCAGGAGGAGGAGGACAGGAAGAACAAAGCTCAGTGAGAAGCAAGAGAAGTGTGTCTTGTTCCCCCTGTGCTCAATAAAGCAGGACTTTGTATGTTCTTAGAGTAAGCAGAATCATGTCAAAGATCTTGGCTACATCACAAGTTTTCACTGAGTGACCCACATGATCCCAGATTTTGTCTGGTTGCTAGTCAGAGGCAGCTTTTGATCTCTGCTGATGAAATAGTTCCTCTTTCCCAGTGTTGGTTTACTGGTTCGAGGGAGTGAAATGGGATGGAAGGGGACATCCGATTTGTCAGGCCCTCCTTTGGTGACCTTCACGTTGGGATTTTGAGATTGTTCAGAGTCCTTGCTCCCCCAAGGAAGCTCCCACTAGGTTTGCAACTCACAGACTCCCATTTTACTGCTCCTGATCTTTTGGGTGGAACAGCTGCCCAACATTTATTGGCCCAGCCATTCCCCAGCTTCCCCTGTCATTATCAAGTTCCATGGAAACACATTGTGTGTGCAGTCAGGGAACAGTTATCTTGTCTTCATTTTCATTAGCTCTGTTGTGGCTGGGACAGACCTAATGCTGTCTCCTGAAAGACTGAATTTTTAATTTCACTTTGCTTTTGTTGTGATTGTTTTCTCTGTTGAACTGAAGGATAAATACTTTTAAGCAGCAAACAAGAAATGCCAGTGATGCTCAGGTTTACTTCAAGTGTGAGTAAGGTTTGTTTTAGAGGGCAGGAAGTGGTGTGAAGTTGCAGTCCCCTTCCCCACCTTCTGGTTTGTTTTTACCCAGGAGTTTAACCTCATGGATTATAATACAGCCAGTATTATATTCCCCTCTAAGGCAGTGCCCAGTAAGTCAGTAGCATCCTTCAAGGAAGATGCTTCCTCAGGATCACTTTCTTAGCAACCGCACTGAGCACATCGTGGAAGAGCTGGGAGCCTCTGCACAGTCTGGATTTTGAGTCTCGGGTTCTTTCTGGGTTGTGCTGATCTCCTGTAGAGAATTCTGACCACCCTTTCAAAGCACTCTGATGGGTTTCCTTTCACAGAGACCGAGTTAGAGGAGATACTTTACAGAGCAATAGCTGGGCAAATACAAACCCTACTTACAGAGTTCTCTTAACTTCATGACAGTAAATATACATATTTAATCTCTAGAAGTGAGTTTACTTCCCCTCTCAGAGGCACAGCTTTGTCAGCTCTAACGATGAGCTCTTGTTTGACATTCATAATATTGTACTTTGCTGCTTATCTGATGGAGCCACATGGAGCTATTTAGGGGGGCTCTGAAATGTGACAACCCACAGGATGCTTTTTTAGACTTAACAAGCCGCCTTCACGAGGCAGAAGAACATGACATGGGAACGGCTGGCTGGAACAACGGCGTGTCTTAATGCCAGCGTGGTTGGTGCAGCTGGGGAGGAGGAATGCTGGTAAGAGGTTTGCAGCTTTTATTGTGTGCTGTCAAAGGAAAACTTGCAGCCTGAAAGAACAGGCATCATGGACTGTTGATGGTGCGTGGAAACAGCATAAATATTGGAGGCAAATATGTTAAAACCTGTTTGAATCTTCCATAGAGGCTCAAGGGAGACAGCTCAGATGCCCCATTCCATCCTGTTTTATCTTAATAAATGGCAACATCGCACTTTCTTACAAACTTCTATATCTTCATCCTTGTGGGCTTGTGCAGCATTCATTGCAAGCCTTGTTTTGAACCCTAGTAAGCTCTAGGTGAAACAACTCAGTAAAAAACCCAAAACCCAACAAACTTTCAGACTTCTGTTTGCAGATTAACAACTAAACATTCAAAAACATTGTGGAACATTGTTCCTGCTCCATGGTTTTTAAAATTACTCAAGTATCACAGTGCCTGTTTCATTTTTCCATAGCAGAAGAGCACAAGGATTACCTTTGACATCTTTTCCATACAAAGCCACAGAAGCTGAGTAAATGGGTGGTGCATTCTTCTCACTTCCCTGTGGTGACCAGGTTGGTTTTGTGCTGTGTATTTTCATCCTTCTGAAATTGCTGTTCAGCTTATTATTGAGGCAATTTTGTATACCAGATGCACAGATAACATAAGCAAGTAGGCAGTAGAAGTTCTTTTTATGTGCCTTGAACCTTTTGTGTGTCTCAAGAGGGAGGATGAATCCTGGTCTGGCTGAGTGGGAATCTCTGGCTCCCATAGTACCAGGATTTTACTTGCAGGCTTTAGGCTTGTCTCATTGGAGTGGTCTTTATGCTGAAAGCAATGCAGAATATTCTGCTTATTTGGCCAGATGTCTGCCACCAGGAGGTGGCTTCACTCAAATATACATTTCTGTAAGACGAAGACAAACTTAAAATTTATTGCTCATTCCATTCATAACCAGAAGTTCTCCTGGCTTGCCAAGCTGCTGAATCAGCTTGGGTACCTCACCCTTGAGTCATCACAGCCCAAAATAGAAACTTGCTCCGTTTCCGAAGAGAGGAAGTACCACTGTTGTCTGCAAATACAGCCTCATCTAACGGGCTTTTACAGCTATGAACACTCAGTGGAGGGACTTGCATCACACTCTGCTTCTTTAAAAAAAGAAAGGGAAATAAGGCATTTTCTGACTCAAAATAGGAGTGTTAATGCTGCTGTGAGTGGGACTGTGTGGGTGTGGAAGTACCAAGGAGTAAAGAGCAGAAGGGCTGTACAAGTGGCAGTCATTGATGTCACCTCCAGTCAGCATAAGCTCCTGCTCCATCCACTTGCAGCTTCTCAGGACATTCAGACTAAGGAGATGAGGGACAGGCTACAACCAGGCTGAAGCAAAGGCTTAAACCATTAAGAAATGAGGGCAAGAATACATGGTAGAAGCTCCAAAACACTGAGTGGACATCAGCTACAGTGTGCTCATCCAGAATTCCAAGGTGGAGTTGTGGCACTCCTGCTGTCATGCACTAACTCTGCTTTATAGCACAGCATAAACGAGCAAAAAACAATGGAAGTGACCAGGAGCTGCAGTCCAGTCAAATAGTGGGAAGTGACACTAAGGTCATCTGCAAGACTTTATGAGTAGGTGGAAGGCAGTGAAAAGGCATGTAAAAGTCATCCTTTTGTGATTAACGCAGGGAGGAGTTTGTGTGGCTCCGAGTCAGGCCAAGAAATAGAAGAATGATAATGTGAATTCTCCCATTGGCCCTTCTCGAGCTGGGCAGCTTTTTCTCCTGCAGATGCAGCATCTGTCATTTTTGGTGCTCTACAAAAGGGCACTCATTCAAAATGAAGCTTCAGTCAAGCAGCATTTGCCTGTGGTCCCTTCCCTTGAGTGCTCCTGGTTTTCCCTTCAGGCAGACAAAGAGCAGGAACCTCTTTCAAACTGAGATACGCAACCATTTCTGGGCTGAGGGAAAGCAAGCCTTTGTCTTAGGGAAAGTCCAGTTGTATTTTACTTTCTCTGGAAACTTTTCCTCTGCCTCCTCTGAAAGAAGGGCTGGATGCCCATGTACTGTTCCCCTGTGCCTGGATGTTCCTCCACCTGTGTAACACCAAAATTTACATGATCATGCAAAACAAGGTTTATGAAGCCAAGGCTATAGAGAAGGAGAAATAAAACCTCTGTATTCTCACAGCTCACTTTTTAGTCAGCTTGTCTTCATAGTAGTTTGTGTGGGAAGACCCTGATGGAAAGGGGAGATGTCTTTTACAGGAACATCAAAAGTAATTTGTATTACTACAATTTAAAAAGCAAATTATTCTAACCTAGGCTAAGCTATTCATGTAACCTTACAGGCAAGTTTCCTCCTGGGGTGTCCCTTGGTACAGGATTTTCCTGCAGTATTATGGAGGAAACTGTAGAGATTTGAAAGAAAAAAAGTTGTTTCTGCAATAGATGTGAACGTTGCAACACACAATTTTACTATTCTCTGAATATTTTCAGGAGTGCAGTTGCAAATTGCAACATGTTTTCTATTTATTGCTTTGAATTATTCAGCTGAAAAGAGGTGGGAATGAGAATTTAGGGGCACAATTCCAGGGTCATGCAGTCACCTCATGCACACACTGAAGGTCTGGGAGAAAGACCTGCTGCAAATCCACAGCAAAGCCCTGCTAAGGAATTGCATGGCGTAAAACTTCTTGAAACATTTGCTATGTGTGCACCAAGCAAGCCCTTTTTAAATTTAGGTTTCTAGGAAGAAGAGAGTTGCTGTGGCATTTTTGTGACTTGATCCCTCGTCTCGGTTGACCCGTGATGGAAAGGTGACCCCGACCGCGGCTGAGCTGGGAATGGATCTGGTGAGAGCCATCACTGTCCGAGCCCAGCAGACTGTTCCCAAATGCATCCCTGAATAGATTCACTTGCTCTTTTCCTGGCTCTGTTTTAACCACAAACCTGTCATTCTGCCCTGTGGGTGCCAGAATTTAAAAAAAAATAATAATCCAACTCAGTAATACTGGATTTTTTGTGCCTTTTTTTTTCCCCAAAAAAGGTGGAAGAGAGCATTCTTCTCACCTCCACCTGGGATTTCATATGTATGGCTGCAACTCTGGTGCTGTCCAGGAAGAGATGACTTCCACTACTCCAATCAGAGCAGATACACCTGAGAAATTTAGCAATGATGTGACAGGTATGAAGTGGAAGGGATTGAGAAACTATTGTATCAATTTTTAGTTTGTATTTAAGAAGATTTTTACACTCCTGTGTTCTTCAGCTCGTAAGAAGTTCTGTCTGCCAACACTGGAATTTGCCCTTATTTCCATTTCTTTCTGTGGTGCTAATGAAACAAGAAAAAAACCACACAAAATAATTTATAGAATCAAAGAACCATGGAGTGGTTTGCCTTGGAAGGGACCCTGAAGATCATTTGGTTCCAACACCCTGCCATGGGCAGGGAAATTCTCCAGTAGACTAGGTTTAATGTGAAAGCAAAACACCTTCCCAAAAATCATGTTTAAAACTGAGAGGCATGTTTCTGCAACATGCCTAGTTCTGTTTCCAAGGGGGAAAAAAAATTGGGAAGAAAATGTTGCTGAGAACATTAAAACATTTGGCAGAGCTGGTTGTCACATCTCCCAGGCATTTTTACCTATGGGTGCTGCCCTGACAACCGCAGTGTATTGTGGAAATAGTGTGACCTCACTCAGGTCTGGGTCCTGCTGGTTGTGGATGAGGCAGATACATTAAATACCTTTTGATAGAGGTAAGAGGAATGCCTGCTTCCACAGGGGAGGGGGAATAACAGTTCTGGGAATGGAAAACGTAACAAATGTGTGGTAAAAAGGGGAGCTGGTGAGCAAAACAAGGTGGCACAAAGAACACAGTGAAAGGTCACAGAGAGAGAAATGCTACAATCCCCCATTTTTTGGCTAAATGTAACCAGGATTTGAGAATGGGGCTCTAATCCTTTTATAAAGGATTCTCCTTGAATCTCCTTGAATTGGGTGAATGGAAGTACTGACAACAGTCCCTGTTGATAGGGAAAAATCAAATAGCCCTCGTGCTTTGTGGCACGTGGCAAGAAAAATCCCATGACAGGCTTTCCTGCAATTTTCCACCTAAGGTTTCCTCCAGCTTCCAGAGGCTCTGCATGATTTGTACCTTTGGTGGATTCAGAGATGAGTTATTTATCCAAGAACATCTCAAAAAGGGAATTTGGTGCAGACCCTGTGGCTGTGCGTGACCCCATCTTGTCACCTCACGCCTGAAACTGTTCCACATCTTGTCTGTTAATTTGGGAAATTAATTCCTAGAACACTTGGAAAACAAAACCAGGAGCTGAAATTTCTTCAGTACAAACAAACAAATAAGCAGATTGTGTTTCTTCTGTTTCCAGTCAAAACATCTCAGTTATTAATGTTAAATTCCTGTGTGCCTGAAGAACCTGCTCCTGAATCAGCTAAAAAGCTGAAAATATTAAAGGAAGATCTGCCACCATCTTCAGCTGAAGGATGTTCCACACTCCTGTGAGTCCCCACGGTGATCCTGGGAGGCAGAGACATGTGGCCAGAGGAGAAAAGGCTCCAGCCATTCACCAGGGAATGGGGTCTGAGAAGCAGATTTATTGTGCTCAGTGGCTTTTTCCTGTCTGCTCATTCCTCCTCTTTTACCACCCTTGTTTCAGTTGCTTCCTCAGCTTTGGCCATGTGGACAACCAGGGAAAGTACTCCATTCCCCCTTCACGGGTGTAACACATATTGAATCTTGTTCTGTTATAACCCAAACAATGATTGCCATGTTTGATTTTTTTTATCTGGACCATTTAATGAAGAATTTATCTTAATCTGGATCTCTCCCTTCCTTTTTTCAGTGTCCTGTTCACAGTCAAGGCCCATGGAATCCTTTAGAGACAGTTTGAGTCGACGTGTGTTGGTTTTTATCCAGATCTTTCCCCCTGCCCTGTCTCAGGAGGCACTGAGTCCATCACTTTGCTACAACCTCAAACTCCTTCCTCCAAGCCAGAAATGTGGGCAAGATGCTTGGAGAGACTGTCATGTTCCCAACCTCATCCTGACTGCAAACCAGCCCAGAACCCACCTCTTCCCCTGGATGAGCCCTAACCATGGAAACTTCAGCAACAAGGAGTCGCTGCCTTGATTTTTCCCAGCACATGGCAGTGACAACTTAGTGGGAGGATGTCTCTCTCTCCCACAGGTCAGAGCTTCAGGAGGCCACTGCCTGGAGCCCAACACCTCTGCCCCACTCTGCATCCTAGAAGAGGATGAAGATGACGAGTTTTTGGCTGAAATCTGTCTTATTTTATTTTAAGCTGAAAAATGAACACACAGGAATGCAGGATGCTCCCAGTGCCTGTGGGTGCTGACAGCAGGGATGTTTTGGGCTGCCCCATCCCCCTCCTGCATCTCAAGGCAAAGATGTGGCAAACACTCTGTGTTGAAAGAGCTCCCTTTTTTAAACCCTGCAGTCTTACAGAAAATACAAGCAGGGCTGAAGAAACCCCTCAGTAAGCTGAAAATGTTGTATTTGGTGTTTCTGCAGTGTAGGGAGAGCTCAAAGCTTCATTTAGCAAAAGCAGCCAAATCTACTGGGCTGTGGGGTTGGAAGACTTTTATGTCTAGCAAGTAATAACTGCCTTTAATTAGCTTTATTTACACAATAGATGTCGATGTCAAGCTCTTAATGAAAAGGGCAGAATGTCCTTAGAGGGAAATGCGATTTTTGAAACCTGACAACTTAAAACCAGTGGGAAGGTTTGTGCTCAGACTGCCTGGGGAGAAAAATCACCTTTGTCTCAACAAAACAGGAAGGATTTCAAGCCCACAGCACAACTTTTTCAAGAAACTAATGAAAATGGAGGATTATAGTTTAGACTGTTTTGCAATCACTGGCCTCAATTCTGCAGAATGGAGTTTTCACATGTGCCTTTCTTTATATCCATGGTTGGTTTTGCTGACCAGCATGGCATTATTGACACCTGGGGGTAGAAGTGAAGGCTAGAGTGTTTACAGGGAAGAGTTTAACCTATAGCATTTTTATCAGAAAAATAACATTATGTCAAGATCTCCATAATTGGTTCATTAGGATCCTTTATGTTTGAAAAAAAAAAAAAAAAAGCTGAGAAATTCAGGAATTAAGATCCCTGAGGCAGTCTCAGATCTGTTCCCTCATGTCAATAGGACCTTTTGTTGTGCTGGATCACAGCACTGGGCCATGAAACTCTTTTAACAGCTATTAAAAACCCCACCACTTTTATATAATTTGAATCTGCTGCTCACATGAAAATACTGTCTGCATTTCTTTCCACTTCTTGATGCATATCAAAGATAAAAGCATGTTTGGCCATTAGCTGAGACTGAAAGGTGTCCCCTCATCAATAGGAAACAACTAATTGAAAAAAAAATTGGTTTATAATTTTTCTTTTAAATTTTTTTAAATACTTTTATATCACAGGTGTGTATTGTACCTGCCACAAAACTACTTGTTGAAACCCCTGACACAAGAATCAATCCCCTCTTCAAGCTCTGTTCCCACCATTTATTGCACTGTTGAGCCAAACTGCCCTTGTGCTGACTCACATTTTGCCACCTTTTGTTTATATACATGATGAAGATTTGCAAACAAATGGGGAAAACCCCAGAAAACCCTTTTCCTCCTCAATGCATCAGCAGAGCCTGAGCCCAGGGTCACTGCTGTCATCACCAAGTGGGAACGGGGCAGTCCCACAATCCTCACATTCCACCCCACTCTTTGCCATCCCCACCTGCCCTATCTGCAGCTGACTGGGCACTGTGGCTGCCAGAGCCCCAGATCAACCCAAATTCAGGCAGGCCAAGTGCCCCTCTGCCTACCCCATCCTTCCTGACCCTCTGTGATTCCACCCACATCCTTCACAGCTCTGGACACCTTTCACATGACCTTTTATCCCACCAGGTCCAAAATTTCTGATGTGGTATTCCTGGCACTGGTACTGTCCTTGATACAGGGTTTATTTTTCCTCACTGCCTGTTTTTATCTCCAGCTCCCTTGCCCAAAGTCTTATCTTGGTTTTTGTTTTTTTGCCTTTTCCCAGGCAATGTCTGGGCTTTAAGGACCTTCTGTGGAAGGAGCAGTGACAGAGGACTCACCATGACCTGACATGCCTGGTTTTTCATTGCTGTCACTCCCACCTGCCTCTCCCTACATTTTAACCACAGCTTCTGACCACGTTGCAGTCCCATCAGTCACTGGGGAGAGGCAGAAGAGCATCCCCCTTCAGCCCCCCACACCATAGCATCAGTCCTCTGGCTCAGGTTGACCCATCTTAGCTGCTGAAAATCCCATCCAGACCCACTGCAAGGTGGAAATAGTTTGTTAAATGCCTTATACTGGGGCAAGAGCACCCCTTCATCATGCAGAAAGCACTAAGCATTTGGATTTCTGCCCGTGGAAAGGAGAAAACAGAGCACTGGGGTCCAACTAGGTGAGCAGGTACACGGAGCACAGCCTTGATTCTGGCCAGGACTGGGGCTGCAGCTGCAGCTGACATGAAATTTCCATCCGTGGCAATGGGTCAGAGGCAGCTGGGGCTGCTTTCCTCCCTGCTCCAGCCCTCACCGTTGGGAGCTGTGGGCAGCATTAAGGAGAAAAAGCAATGTATGGGTCATGGGAAGAGGGAAAACAGAAGCAGCTCGGCCAGCCCAAGAGGAAACGGGGGACACAGATGTCCATGGAAAGCTGAAGCCACTTACAGAGGATGCATTTACTTGTATTTCCTTCCACTAGAACTTAATTGCAATGTTTTTTAATGGCAGGTAGGACAGAAGCTGGGCTTCTGCCTAAGCACTTCTGCATCCTGCATAAAAGTGCTGAATTTAATATTGACAATAATTAATCACAGCCCCGGGGCAGAAGCCGGCAGTGTTCCCTGCCCTGGGAGCACTTGGTTCACATGCTCAGCCCTGTAACTCCCATCTGCAGGCCGATGGCACTGGAGAGCTGCAAAGGAGCAACAGGCTTCCCTGTGCTGCTGGGCTTCCATCCAGAGAGGAAGAGAGTGGCACTCACTTCCCATTGCCCCCAGCAGCCCTTGCTGGGAATACTGGTGGTTTTGGACACCCCACGTGGCTCTCATGGGTAGGAAAAGGCCACATTTCCTTTTTTCTCCTCTGCCCCAAAAGGCCACTGGGACAATTCCAGGTCAGAGCAGACCAGCTGGGATAGGGCAGATCACAGGATTGCCACGACGCTGATGGATTTCTCCTGTTGTTGGTACCACAACTCCCTCTCTCATTAGCAGCACTAATTACTCATTACATGTTTTCCATAGGTATTTGAGTATTTTGGAACAGCTCGTTTTTGCATCCTGTAATTAAATGACCACTAATGAGTGTGTTAGAGCAGGAGCAGCTGAATGCACTAACCCGTTGGGAGTCCTGGATATCTGTAGAATAACCAATGGGAACTCACTGGTTGCACCAGTCCCTGTCCAGGGACAGCCGCATCTCAGCACCCTGCCATTGCTCAGGCCTCTTGTCCACTTTGAGGTGCCCCACAGGCCCTGGCTCACCAACCCTCCATCCCTCCATTTTGCAGGGATAATTTCTTCTGGACACCTCATGGGGTGAAAATGCCCTTCCTGGGGTGAAAATCCCCTTCCCAGGGCTCCAGGCTGTACTGGCTCCTCTGCTCTTGCCCTGAATGTCACCCAGGTGTCCTAAAGCAAATGGTGACCCCTTGGGGCCAGTATCCAAGCTTTACCCATCTCCTTCAAGCTGACAATCCTTTGGGAAATCCCTGTTCTCCAGCCTAAGGCTATTCCCAAGGCAGGCAGCCCCAGAAGTGGGCATGTTGCCCATCCTTCACCTTGTCTCCTCTGGGAAGTGCTGATGTCACATGCAAACCTCTTTGAAGTGTGCAAATCCTCCTCCAGTGTGGATGTGGTGCTTGGGGACATGGTTTAGTGGTGGTTTTGGCAATGCTGGGGGAATGGTTGGACCTGATGATCTTAGAGGGCTTTTCCAACCTTAATGATTCCATGTTTCTATGGGTATCATGGAGGAGGGCAGGGGGTCAAAAGCCCCTGCATGCTCTTCAAGACACAGCTTTACTGATTTACCTCCCTGGTTCAGTGTCCTACTCATACACATCTTGGGGACAATGTGTTGATTTGGGGGCTCTCCACAGACACAACTGGACACAGTGCTCTGCTCTGAGGTGGGACGTGTCCTGAAGCCACACTCTGCACATCCACACTGAACTGTTGCAACTCTTCTGGCTCTCAGCAAGGAGGTGATGATGGAACTGAGCCCAGCCCCTGTTTGGAGGGGTGCTGGGGGGCTGGGGTTGGTGCAAGCTGGGGAGTTCTTGGGGCTGCACAAAGCTCCAAAGTCCCCCAAAAGGAGGGACTTGCATGTAAAGGGTGTTTTGTTTGCCCTGGGAGCTGTAAACAGCAGCTTGAACCGGTCAAACCTCTGCTGCCAGCAGGGAGAGTGGCAGGCCCAGCTCTGGGGTGGACAACCGGGTGGGTAGATTTTTGGGACCGTCTGGGAAGAGAACAAGTGGCATCATACACATGGCAAGGCTACTGGGGGCTTGTAATTGCAGCTCGAGGCATTTGGGATGGGGTTGGCCCCAGCATTGGGAGCGTGGGGACAGCAGGGGGAGAGTGGCACAGGGAGACCTCCACCATGCGACAGGCAGAGCACCAGGGCTGCCTCTACCTCCCAGCAGACCTCTCCAAAGGTTTTTGCTCCTTTTCTGACCATTGGATACGGTGTATTTTCATCCCTGAAACGCAGAGCTGCAGCCGAGGGGCTGGGGTTGTGGAGGACAACCAAAAGGGACTGTAAACCCTTTGGCTGGCGTTTCAGGAGCTTTGGAGACCTTTGGACGCTGCCCTCGGTGGGAGCACCCCGGGCTCCCGGCAGCACCCGCCGCTCTTCCCCAGCCTGTGACAATGATAAATGTTTGTCTGTGCCGTCCAGGCGATGCGGCGGGGCTGCTGCCAGCACCGCGCCTCGGAGCAGCGCTGGCCGCTCTGCCAGCAGCGTTACCGCCTCATGAGTCACATCTTTACAGCAGCTTTGGAAGGAAAATGTGCTCCTCGCCAGGCAGACCTTCACACACGTCAAGATGCCACAGTTTTTCCAGACTTTCCGAAGGAAGCCACGGCCAAGTGAGACATTCCTTCTCCCAGCTTTCTTGGAACAATCTTCTTTGATTAGTGAGCGAGACAGATAGTTGGAAAGGCAGACAGACAGGCCAGGAGTAGGGTTGTAGTGAGCAGTTTCCACGAGCCCCAGTTGCTGTTGGGTGGCTGGTGAGAGCCCCTGCTGTTCTCTGTGGTCCCCCATCCCTGCCCTCTTCCATGGTCCCCAAGTCCCTGTCCTCCTCTGTGATCCCCAACTCCCTGCCTTCCTCCAGGGTCCCCAACACCCTGCCCTCCTCCGTGTTTCCAGACCTTTGCCCTTTTCCATGGTCCCTCCCCCACTTCATGGTCCCAAACCCCCTGTCCTCCTCCACGGTCCTGGACCCCCTACCCTCCTCCATGCTCCCTAAATCCCTGATTTCCTTTATGATCCTTGCCCGCCTGTCCTCCTCCGTGGTCCCTGACCCCTTCCTTCTGCCATGGTCCCCGACCAGCATCTCCTGGGGTGGGTGGGAGCAAGGATCTGTCCCATCAGAGAGAATCACTCTGCCCTGAGGTACAAAGCAGAGGAATTGGGGTTTGCTTTGCCTGTTGGGCACAGGAAGCCAGGTTGGAAAAGCAGCCAACTGAGTCAGGGATGGCTGGCAGATCCCGTGCAAGGGATGGGGACAAGGCTGGGGTCCAGGGAAGGGGATGGGAGTCCCTGCAGCTGAACCCCTTCAGCCTCCCCAGCCCCAGCACCAGCAGGAGAAACAAAACAGGAATCTCCAGGGAGTGTGTTTGGAAAATACCAGGTTTTATTAGACAGGCTGATGTTCAAGCTGACAGTTTTATCCCAATGCACACAATCATGGGCATCTACACAGGCCTGTGTCCCAGCTCCCTCCCTCTTGCAATGCTCCCAGATGAGACTCTTACCCCCCAGTACTCTGGGTGCTGGGCTTTCTCAGCAGAATGAAAACGCCTCCTCGCTCCCCATTTTCATTCCCAGATTCCCAGAGCTCTCCTAAGAAAGCTCAGCGAGGGCCGGGATGGGAACTGCAGTCCTCTTGGGACTGACAGCCACTTGGATCCACGGCAGAGGAAGCACCTCAGTGGTGTCACCTCCCCGAGCCAGCACAGAGCCCAGTCACCGTGTGTGATAGGGAGCAGGGGACAGACCACCCCTTTTGGAGCCATTGCTTCAGAGAGAGAACCCAAGCACATCATATCAGAGGGGGAAAAGGGTTCTTGCCGCCACGGAGGAGCCACATCCAAGACGTGGGCACAGGACTTGGACAGGGCATGCAGGTGTTGAAGGGCAGGGGAAGGGAGGAGAGGAGGTGATGAGGGCTGGAAAATTAAGCAAGAGAAAAGGAAACCAGAGAAGAGATGGGGAGAACAATGGGAACAGCCTGAGAACAGAGCAACAGTGCCTTCAAGGTCAATACTCCTTGTGGGATGGGGGGCCTTTCCCTGGCTACCCCACAGGGCAACAAGGACAGAGATGGTGCGATACAAGCCCCGCAAATAGAAATGTTTGATGGCCTTTGCTCACCGTGACAGTAGCACACAGTGCAACAGCAGAAGCAGTGACAGCATTGGCCTGTTTCTGTCAGTGTTTCTCTTCCATTAGCTCTTGAGAAAACCATGCACACCAGCCCAGCAGAGGAGAGCAAACAGTGAGACAGAGGGGGACACCAATGAGCAACAGGGTCACGTACAAGAAAGAAGCAAGAGCAGTGGAGGGGCAGCAGTGCTCGGGCAGGTTTGAAACATCGCAGCACTGACTCATGAGGACATCACTTCTCCCCAGGCTGCTCTGGCTGCTGCTCTCTCTGATGCTCTGCTTGCACCTCCAGTCCCTCTCGCTGTGGGCAAGATGCCTCTGCCATGACCCTTCCCGTACTTGAACGTAGATTTGGGTCTTGGCTTCATTAGTTCAAATATAGAGTCCTGCCTCAAAGCAGAGGTCAGGAGCATGGAAGTCCCTGGGGCAGCATCCCCCAGACTCACCTGGACTTGAGGGGACCTTTTCTTCGCAGTGCATGGGGGATGTGGAGCTCCCACAGCTCTCCTGCCTTAGCTCATGTCCTGTTGCACACATGGAGACATGAGGTGCTACCCTTCACACCCTTCTCATCACAACACAGCCTTCCATTCCCAGTTTTCTCTTTCCCTCTTTCATTCCTTTTGCCTTTTTCTTGCCGCAGCCAGCACCTCCATGTCCTCTTGTTTCTGTCAAAGGTAAGTCCCTCTGCTCTGGAGGTTTCCTGAAGAGCAACACTTATGATGGGCATTTGGCAGGAGGAAGGACAAAGGACATTCTGCAGGTCCATGGTGGGCTCAAAGGCGCCAGTCTCCATCCAGGACAACATCTACCTCCTGGCTGGTTTGGGCTTGGGTCAGCAGCCAGCCGTGCTGTCCATGAGGGCCAGGTTTCAAGGTCAGCTCTCCATGGGGAACCTCACCGTGCCCGGGTGCTTCCAAAGCAATACTCCTTCAGGGCTGAGCAGCGATGCTCAGAGATGAGCCACCAAATGGCTAACATGGGAGGAGTTTGGAAAACAAGCCCCAGAAACCTGCCTGGATTGTCCTGGAGAGGACAAAGCAGCAGGTGGGCAAAAAGGATGTGACCTGTTTCACTTCACAGCCAGTGACCCCCCATTCCTGCCTCCCTCCATGGAGCACAAAAACATGGGGGTCTGACTGAGAAATCAGCAACATGGACTTGAACAGGGTCAAGCTGCCAAATCCTTTCCCTCAGAGCCCTGCTGATCCACAGGTGGGACTTGCCAGCATGGATTTTGAGTTAATGACACTCACAGGCATGAAGTGCCCTCTCCTGTGCTGACCCAGGGATAGGAAATCCTGCTCACAGCTCCTTGTGGGACCATCTGGTTTTGGGTGCTGGCCCTCCTCCAGCACAGCTCAGCCAGTGCTGGCCTCTCTTTTCCATCCTGCTTCCTCCTCTGACATGGACTTGCAAATCCCATCACAGCTTTCTGTCTGGAGCTACAAACACCCCTGCAAACACCCCTTCTCAACGTGAGCACCCAGGTGAAGGCTGCAGAAGATCAACTCAGCTGCTGAATGAAAGGAGAACTCACCAGGTGACCTAGAAGTCTTGGAAAGAAAAACAAGATCAGTATTCACTGAGATCTGTAGCATGTTTGTGTGAGAAAGCAACAGCTAGGACCTGGCCTCTCTTTCCTTGACCACCTCTTTGGGCCAGGGCTCCTGGTGACGCCTGGGTGAGTGTGTCACTGCTCTCCCCTGTGCTCTCCTGCTGTGCCCTCGTTCTTGCTCCCTCATGCCTTCGGGTATGCAGAGGTGGCCATTCCTCTTCTCTTGGCATCAGTGGAAAAGCAGCTGCTGTTCTAGGTCCCCGTGCATTGCTCATACTTACAGCTTAAACATTGCCTTCTACTCAAAAGAACAAAGATAAAATGTCAGGAATTCACAGTTTTTATTCTCTTTCTTATGCCCACCCATCTTCCCCTGCCATCAAGGTCAATGACTCAAAGTCCTCATCGTACGGCAGCCTTTGCCAGCACGGCACTCAAAGGGTTAACAAACCACGGCTTTTTGGACAGATAAGACATAAGCTCATTCACCAGTAGGAACACGTGGACGGTTAGGTTATGGATCACCTTAGGGTTTCCTGTAGCGGTTCTTTGGGGTTTCACCACAGCCAGTGACATCGCAGGAGAGGACGTTGGGCTTCTTCCCCAAGCCAATGCTTCCCAAGAGATCGGGAAGCTCACGGGTGATGGCCTTCTCAATCTTCTCTAGGAAACACCCTCCCATGTAGGAACACTGCTGAGACAGCAGCTTAAAACTGGTGATGGGGTTGATGCCAAAGAAGTCCTTGTAAGCCTCGCGGTTGGGGAGGTCAAATTTGCTGACATTGGTCTTTGCCAGAATGGACTTAAAGATAAAGAACCTGTCAGGATCCTCCACAATGTCCCTGAACACCAGTTCTCCATCGCTAAAGAAGGTCATTTTGTCCTTGTAGGTCTGTAGGTAGCGATCGACCAGGAGGGCGTGGATGCGCACCCGGATGGCGTGCTGGCGGATGAAGGCAATCTTGTTTTCCATCCTGTTCTCAATCACCTGGTTGAGATCCTCCAGGAGCGATATCTCTTCTTTGAGGAACAGGTCCCTGTGGGTTTCTGGGTGGTAGTCATGAGGCCAGAAGGAGCTAACGTACACCCTGGGTGGCTCTGTGACATTGATGAGAGGAGCCAGGCTCCAGAATAAGGCGCCATAGACTCTCATCAGCTCCTGGGTAGCCAGGCTGTCGGCTTTGTTCAAGATGATTCGGATCTGAGACTCGCGGCCCTTCAGCTGCCGAAACAGCATCTCCAGCTCCAAGCCCACGTCCAGCTTCGTAGGGTCAAAGACAACGAAGATGAGATCAGCTCTGTCAATGAACCACTGGCACACATCGTTGAATGGGTAACCTTTAGGAGAGGAAAGAGAGAAATCCAGCAGCAGTGGCCAGCACGGGATCATTCCCTTCATCAAGGGAATCCCCTCATCTTGTCCTTCATCAGGGGATAGTTAAACCTTGAGCCTGCTGTGCCCTGTGCCCTGTCCAGGCTGGATGGGCTGTGAGGCACAGCAGACTTCCCCTGCAGCCCAGAACCTGTTTCTCATGTGCTGAAACACTTCAGAGATGTAAAACCCATCCCTGAATGTCTGAGCCCGTGACTACCTGTCTCTCCCAGCTCCCCCTTGAAACTTTTCTCCCTACTGTTGGTCAGATGTTCCTGCTGCTCCTGTGAGCAGATTTCAAATCACAGGATCACAGAGTCCTTAAGACTGGAAAAGGTCTCTGAGATCATCAAGTCCAACCGTGCCCCCAGCACTGCCAAAGCCACCACTAAACCATGTCCCCAAGTGCCACATTCACACGGCTTTTAAATCCCTCCAGGGGTGGTAACTCCTCCACTGTCCTGAGCATCCTGTGCCCGTACCTGACGGCCTTTTCAGTGAAGAAATTTTCCCAAATATGCAATGTAAACTTCTCCTGGCACAACTTAAGGCTGTTTCCTCTTGTCCTGTCCCTTGTCCCCTGGGACCAGAGCCCGACACCCACCTGCCTTCGCCCTCCTGTCAGGGAGTAGAGTGCAGTTCCCCTTGACCCTCCTTTTCTCCAGGCTGAGCCCTCCCAGCTCCCTCAGCTGCCCCTCATAACACTTGTGCTCCAGCCCCTGCCCCAGCTCTGTTCCCTTCTCTGGACATGCTCATTGGTCACATCATTGCAGATGTCCAGGTCAAGGAGCGCTGATTTATCCTGGCACCCAAGGTGCTCTGGGGACAGACTGGTGCTTCTCTGGGCCCACTGTAACACCAGCTATTGACCAAGTCTGCCTCCAAGGGTGACAAACAGGGCACTAATTGGTGAGCTGAGGCAGCCCAAGAAGCTCTCAGGAAATAGCAGCAGAAATGTCTGCTCTAGGGATGTGCCCCAGGTCTCAACTGCTGCTGCCATAGCCATGGGTATAAAACCATCACCATCTCTTCCTGTGCAAGTCCCCTTTTGTGGCCCAGGGCTCTTCCCCATTGTGCTTCAGCCACGTTTGCCACCTCAGATCATCATGGCATCTCTTCTGGGGTCCCTTAGATGAACCCAGTGAACTCCTACCTCGTTCTTGCTGCTTGCGGTTTTCAATGATGCCTGGTGTGTCCACAAAGGTGACTCGCTCCAGCAGTTTGTGGGGCACCTCGATCCCTATCAGCTTCTCCAAGAAGTTCTGCCCAAACTTCTCCAGGGGTGAGAAGGAGCGGGTGCTGTCAGCAGCCATCACGATGCCCTCGATGGTTTTCAGCTTGGGGCCGTGCATGATGACGGTGAACTCAGAGGTGGTGGGTTCTGCCCCTGTGCAGCAATGAGAGGAGCAGCAGAGGTGTGAAATCCATGCCAGGATATGGACACAAGGCTGGCCTGAGACTGGGAGCATCGTGAGCATCACGAGCATCGTGTGCTTTCCAAGAGGTGGGGCAGGGAAAGTAGTGGGGTTGTGAAGTTCCTGCCTAAATTTCTGGAAAAAAGCCAGTAGGGCTTTTCTGTTTTCTGTGGGGACTGGTTGTTCTGGAAATGGCCTGACTGCACAAGGTACCCTGGGTAACCTCTTCCTGGGAGCCCTCATTACCCCAGTGCTGAAGTGGCCATGGACATCTGTCCTCAGCTGTGAGAGGACATCCATGGGAGCAGGGAGGAGTGGAATGGCTTTTCTCCTAGGAAGATGAATTATCTGTCTCTGTGTGAGGAAGGGTGGGGAGAAGACAAAGGCGAGTTGCCCTTGTGATGTGACCACTGCTGTAGGTGTTGGGAGCCTCATCCCTGTGCTGTGCGACGAGGATGTTGTGGGAGAGACACCTTCCTCCACCCTGGAGAGTGGGACAGGCCCTGGGCTGTAATGGGAAACCTCTCCCTCCACGTGGCACCACAGCCAGGTGGGATGGGGCAGATCCCAACCTCCCTGCCATAACAAGGGGGATCAAAGAGCTGTTCCTGGGAACTGCTGACCGCACAGGAGTGGAAATGCAGGTGCTGGCACGCCCTGGGCAGAGCAGGGAGGGTGGTACCTGTGTACAGCTGGTAGGGAGTGTTGTCCAGCCCCAGGAGGTAGTTTATCATGGAGGATTTGCCGACGCTCCACGGTCCCAGGAATAGCACCATAGGCTTGGAAGTGATCTCCCCATCTGCGGAGAGGGGAAATAACAAGAGGAAGTGAAGGAACAATAGCGGCCACCGCCACGCCATGAACTCCTGGCTGGAACGAGCACCTCGTCAGAGCGCCGCGGTGCTGCTGCCAGGGAAGCAGCTGCCCTTGGGGGCCACCAGCCATTCACCAGCCAAGGCATTGCCCAGCGCCGCCCCGGCAGCGGGACGTCACCGTGCTCTGTGGCAGAGCCCACCTCGCTGCCGGCCGTTCTCCATGCTCTGCCCCATCTGAGACTACAGAAGATCTTTTAAACCTTGTCTCGGTTCAGTTCTGGTTTGGGGCTGGCTGTGGGGTGGGGGTGTTGTTTGAAGGCAGCTGCCTCAAAGCACGGGACATGCCAAGGAGGAGGCCATGCCTGAGCCAGGAGAACACCTCGTGCAGAAGGAGCTGCTGTGGTTTCAGGAGCATCAGGGCTGGGAAAGCGCAGTGCAAGCTTGGTGCCAACTGCCTGCAAGCCTTTCTTCTGTATCTTCACAGGGATGTGCCACCCCTGGGCCGTGGCTCCCAACCCTCTGGCCAAACAGGAGGTCAGTGCCTGCCTCCAGCTGGGTGTGGGGAGGGCAGGCTGGGCAAACAGCCCCACTTTGGGCTTGGGGAAAAGGCAGGAGAGTCAGTTATAGTCCCCATCATGCACTCTTCAAGTCTTTCAGTTTTCTTCAAGAGGCTGGCAATGCGCCCATAAAGACCTGTCCTCATGCCATGCCACGGGTCCAGGAGCACAGGGGTCCCTGGACACACAGACAGCGCCCCCGGGAGCAATCCCTGCTCAGATGGGGGATCTGGCAATCAGCCTGTGCCTGCAGTGCTCCGCCCTCCAGCCCCCAGGACACTGGGCAGGCAGTCGGTGGAGTCGGAGGAGTCCCTGGCCCGTACCTGCCCCCAAGCTGTGCCCAGGATAGCCAGCAGAGTGATGATCAGCTCAAGTCCAGATCAGGCCAGGCATGGAAGTAAAAACTGGGTGAGTGAGTTTCCGTGGGCAGGAACCAACCCCATCCTACACTCGGGGTGGGAGAGTGTCAATCCTATTGTTGCCAGCAGGACTCCAGCCAGACAACGGGCTGGATGACACCAGAGGAGCTGGGAGCTGCTGTCTCAACCAGAGCTGAGCTTCCCATCATGACCCAAGGCAAGGATGCCCTTGAGTTCTGATGCCCTCGGCATCTTCTTTTCATCCCCACACCTAAGGCAGAGCTGTCTTCCCTGTGGTATTTGAGAGACCCTACTCCTCCTTGACTGCTGCCCACACAGGAGCCAGCAGCTTTCTGTAAAGCCAGGGATCCATCTCCAGGGTTGGCGAAGCCACACAGTCCCCGTGGTGCTGAGCTCCTGTCCCGAGGGCACTGGAGGGCACTGCATGGCAGCTCCACACTGAACCCATCTGACTGTGGGCACAGGAGCTGGGCAGCGTTCCAGTCCCCTCTTGCAGAGCCACCGTGTCACCACCAGAAAAGGGAACGGGCTTGGGGATGTCTCTCCACAGGGCTCTGCTGCATCCGTGCAGCTCAGCCCTCCCCTCCAAAGCAGGGGATGGATGGCCCTTTCTGTTGCCCTCTCCCTGCCTGCGAGCCATGGGAATCCCACCTTACATTCTCACACAGGACCAAAACAAATGTTGAAACCTCAGACTTCCATTATTAATCATTCCTTTGCCGCTCTGTCGCCGCTGCTCTGCTTGCTTGCCAGCTGTAATTGGGTTTCACATGGCTATTATTATTATTATTATTATTATTATTATTATTATTATCCCTGTGATGTTGTGCCAGAGGTTTGGGGTGGGTCCCCGTGTGCTCTTTCATAACACGTCCCTGGCTAGGTGTGGCTGTGTGAACGTGGGCACCCGTGAGCTCCGGCTGCCCGTCCACCCCTCTGCCAAGGGGCAGCCCCTCTGCCGGGTCACCCACGGTGTGTGGAGCCCATCTCCACCCCCGTGGGCTCCGTGGGCAGTGCCAGGAACCGGGTTCCTTGCAGCTCCCACGACATGGATCGTCCTGCCGCTGCCCGGAGTCTGGGAGAGCAGGGAGCATCTCCCACGCGGGAGGATGCTGGCCTGGCATCTGTCCCTGATGTGACCCTGTGCCGTGTCTGTCAGCGGCAATTTGGGTCACCTTGATGGTCCAGACAGCGGAAAAGAGCCGGAGCTCGCCGGAGGATGGGCTGGGCTGGGTTTGGACTGGGTTGGGCTGGGCTGGGTTTGAGCTGGGCTGGCGGCAGCTCCATCGCGCGGCTCTCTCCAGCCACCCTGTGGCTGCTCTCTCCCAGCTCCACAAGCCTCCAGCTCATCCCTCCTCAGAGCCTCTGTCTGCTTGGGCTGCTCAGCTGTGGGGCTTGGAGCAAACTGCAGTTCCAATTTGTATGTCCAAGTGGTTTTTCTTTCCTAGAGAAGTGGCTTTCTGGGAGGATTTTCCTTGTGGCAATGCCAAGCTGCCCTTTGTTAGGAGCACTGCTGCTTTGAGGCAGGAGAAGAGAAGACTCTGGGGAGACCTTAGAGCCCCTTCCAAGTGACTAAAGGGGCTCCAGGAGAACTGGAGAGGGATTTTGGACAAGAGCCCACAGGGTGGGCAGGCCGTGGCACAAGTTGTCCAGAGAAGCTGTGGCTGCCCCATCCCTGGGAGTGTCCAAGGCCAGGCTGGACAGGGCTTGGAGCAACCTGGGCTGGTGGGAGGTGTCCCTGCCCATGGCATGGGGTGGAACGAGATGAGCTTTAA
Source organism: Formicarius rufipectus (assembly GCA_013399695.1). Classification (NCBI taxonomy): domain Eukaryota; kingdom Metazoa; phylum Chordata; class Aves; order Passeriformes; family Formicariidae; genus Formicarius; species Formicarius rufipectus. The sequence goes on along the minus strand of VXAU01005791.1, from coordinate 52,493 downwards.
GGTTCCTTCCAGCCTAAACCATTCCATGATTGGATGATTAACCCTGGACTCGGTGTTCTCTCTTCTTGCCCTCAAGCCCAGCAGAAGGGCCTGGTGCCAAGTCACCCACCATGTGCAAGTCTGTCCCAAGGATTCTGAGCAGAGCAGAGGACCTGGCAAAACCTCCTTCCTCTCCTGGTTGAGACTGAGCCACGAACATGAACATTTTCTCTGTTCTCAAACCACCCAGGCAGGCTGAACCACCTGGAGAGACTCTCTGGGCATCACCCACGCTGCCACCCCTTCCCTGTGCCACAAACACCCCCAGCCTCCCTGCCCACGGTGTGGATCCAGCAGCACTCTGAGGGCTGGCCAGCCCTCCCAAAGCTTCAAAATCCACGAGTATCCTCACAACACGTGTACCCACAGAAGGAGGGACGAGCCCACGTGGCTGCAGATGACCTGTGCCTCCTCCACGCTGTGTGCCCCCTGTGCCCACGCCCACCCAGGCAGCCTGTGAGTGCCTGAACTGGAGATGTAGATAAGACAGTTATCAGAATATGCTATAAATATCCACATAACTCTCTCTGCTACTGGCATGCTGGCACAACAGGGAGCCAGAGGCTCTCCAGGTACTGGCAGGGCTCTGCCAGAGCTGTGCCCGTGCCTGAGGGAGCCCAGTTCAGCAGGGTCTGGCAGCGTGACCGTGGGGTAGGACGGGAGCCACAGAGGGCAGGATTCCCCTGCTTGCTTCTCAGCAGGGGCATTGTCCCCATGGCCCAGCACGGGGCCCAGGGTGTTGGTTGGCATTTCTTGGACCATCTCCCATCTCCTGCTTCTCCCAGGGGACCTGGCAGCACACCCAGAGCAGGACAGGCAGGGAGAGGAGCCAGCTCGGGCTCCCGAGGGGGCTGAGGCCGCCGGGCAGGGGCCAGCCTGTGTTAGTGGGACAGCTGCGGCTTAAACTGCAGCCAGGAGGGATCAAGGGTGGACATTCACAAAAGTTCCTGTGCGTAGGAGGGTGAAGGGTGGGAGGAGGTCCCCTCTGTAGTGTGGGCTGTTGGCTGGGCTCCTCCAGTCATGCAGCAGATGAGAGATCAATCCACAGGTCCGACACAGAATCGGGGAATTGTTTAGGTTGGAAAAGACCTCTGGGATTATTAAGTTCAACCACTCCCCCAGCACTGCCACGGCCACCACTGAACCATGTCACAAAGTTCCACATCCACGTGGCATTTAAATCCTTCCAGGGATGGTGACTCCACCACTGCCCTGGGCAGCCTGTACCAGGCCTTGACCACCCCTTTCTGTGAAGAAACTTTCCCAATATCCAGCCTAAACCTTCCCTAGCACAACTTGAGGCCATTTCCTCTTGTCCTGTCCCTTGTTCCCTGGGAGCAGAGCCCGATCTCCCTCTGGCTCCCTCCTCCTCTCAGGATGTTGCAGAGCCAGAAGGTCCCCCCTTGAGCCTCCTTTCCTCCAGGCTGAGCCCCCCCAGCTCCCTCAGCTGCTCCCACAGGACTGCCACAAACCACCACGGCCAGAGCAATATACAACCTCTCAACTTTAACCCAAGAGGGAAAAGGACCTGATCGAGGTGGGAATTGCAGGAAGGAGGGGGCTGTTGGGATGCAGAGTCAGGCTGGGACCAGTGCAGCGACACAGGCGGCAGGCTCAGGGAGGGCTGGGAGCCCTGGCCCCAGGGAGTGGCGTGGCATCGGCTCTGCTCAGTGCCTAGGAAGCGTGGCTGTGCCCACAAGGGTGCCTGGGGAAGCCAGAGGGCAGCGAGAGCGGCGGCAGCGCCGGCAGCATGCGGGGGGCAGGCAGCGATACCAACCTGTGGCCGAGGAGCCCAGGGTGCGTCCGGGGTAAGCTGTTAGCAGGGCACACGGGGAGAGAGAAGAGGAACCGTGAGTCCAAGGAGGGGTGAGGAGGGAGCTGGCAGCCACATTCCCAGCAGGAGAGATGGAGTTGCAGCCCGGGAGCCACCTGTAGCTCCCAGGATTGGCACTGAACCCATCTCCCTGCACACAACAGGGATGTGGCTTGGGGTGTCCTGCACCCCAACCCTGCGCTGTCAGAGGGTTATTGCGGCTCCCAGAGGCATTCACCGAGCACACAGAGCCCAACCAGCCAGGGCTGGGACAGCCACCAACCTGGCCAGTGTCCTGGGGTCACCTGTACCCCACCCCCGTGGCTGGTGATGGCAGCTGGGAGCTCATTTCTCACACGGGGACACTTGCTAATTAGCACGTATCAGTAATTAGGGTCACCAGCATGCACTACAACCTGGCATTACCTCACAGCAAGCTTCCCATTGCTGGACTGGGAGAATCCCTGACCCTCAGCTAGGGACAGTCCCTCCAAGCACACAGTTGGGCTCAGCTGGAGCATGCCTGCATCCACGTGGGATGGCAGAGAGGAGAGTCAGGAGGGTGGCAGGCAGGGAGAAGGAGGTGGCATCTGCCAGGCTGAAGCAGAGGGTGTGTGGGAGCTTTCTGGGATGCACCCTGACAATTCATAATCGATGGTGACAGTCACAGCTCCCCCAGGACAGGTGACACTCCGTTCCATGGGTGTTCTCACACGCCGTGGGGAGCAGGGGGGCTCCTGGGATGACACTGCTGTGAACAGAGCCCACGGGAAGGGAGACAAAATGGAAGGCTGAAGTGGAATGGAGGGGCGAGGGTGCCTGCCATGCACCCCTCTATATTGGCTTACAGCTCCAAAGGTCACACATATTCCATGACAGGCTTGCCCTGCCATCTCCCACCTGTCCCACTCCTCCTAGCCAGCTGAGCCAGCAGCTCTGCAACCTCCAGCCTCCCCCCTGTCATGGGGGGGCACAGGGGTAAGACTGGGGGCATCTCCCACCCTGCCGGGGCACCGGTGATGGAACAAACCTGCTCAGGACTGGGGCATCGAGCAGGGGAAGGGCTGAGAAGGCTCCCAGAGCCCCAGGTGTCCTCACCTGCTCTGGAAGGTCAAGAGGGCTCCCTGGATCAACCCTGTAACTAATGTGCAGGTTTCTCTAATTACACTGCTAATGAGGCACTGGGACAAGCTGGATCTGTGGGTATGAAAGGCACCCTGCTGAGCTGGAGGTTTCCAGGATGGGGTTTGTGTGTGCCAGGCTATGGCTGGGCTGTCAGGGATCCTTCAAGGAGTTTGGTGGCCACAGGTATATTGGGGGGATGGGGAGCATAGCCAGGCTGGCTCACAGCTGAGGCAAGAGCTGCAGCCAGTGCAGCATCCCTGTGCCCTTCCCTGAGGCCCTGCTGGGGTTGCAGCTGCACCATGAAGGTGCTGTGTAGGACACAAAGGTGTGTGCTGGAAGCTGACCCGGGATGGCTGTTCCCTGTGGTGAGGTGGAAGAGACCATGGAGCATTGAGGTGAGGCACACCAGGACCTGCTGTGTGAGATGATCCTGCTCAAGAGCTGGGTTGGAGAGGGGCTGGGAAAACCAGGTTTAGTGGTTAGTGGTTTTTTCCTCAGGAGCTGAGAGGGAGGAAGGCAGCAGGAGCTTGAGAAACACTTCCTTCCTCCCAAAAAGGGAGCAGGGAGGTGGCTGGCTGCTTGGGCATGGGATGGATGAAGGGCAGAGGGGGATGTCCTGAGGACCAGGATCTGAGACTGGGGTCTGCATCCTCTGGCTGTGAACAGCAAAGTGAGGGTTAGAGCCCACCAACTGCCCCTGTAACCCCTAATGCCCTCCCAAACTGTGTCCCAAGTTGAGTCGACAGCAAATGCCACCAACACAGACCAGAACAGCTTGGAGAGGAGGTTGGGATGTTGCTGAACCTGTGAGCTCCAGGATGGAGATAGGACCAGGCTGTGGGGATGCATACTGGAATGTTCCAGCCCTGTGTTCCTGGGGCTCCTTTCCCAAGCGTGTGGCAGTGCTGAGCTGGCTGTGCCAGGGGACAAGCCAGCCGTGGGGTGACAGGCTGCAGTGGGACATGTTGCTGTGACCCTCAGCTGCTCTCCCACGAGGCAAGGAGATGGTGGTCCCCAGCCACTGGCACCAGCACAGAGCAAGGCAGGCAAGGGCACAGCTTGTGTTTCATCGGACCCACCCCTTCCAGGATCCCATGGATGAGTGGTGGTTGATGTCCAGGGTGCCCTGTGTCTTGTGGGGGACAGGATCTGGGCTGGTGCTGAGGACTCTACAGCCCTGCCCCTGCCCCACGAGTTCCCTGTGTGCCCCGCTCTGGCTCTGTGCTGGGCACGGGCTGGGGAGGGAGATGTTCAAACCTGTCCATGGAATGTCTGACACAGATTTAGGAGTTGCAGTGAGGATGCTTGGGAAAGGGGGATTCTGCTCTACAGGGATGTGTCCAGCTGAATGCAGGACCTGTGTGCTGCTGGAGCAAGTCCAGCTGTGAAGGGCAGATCTGTTGAGAGGGTGTATCCTGGTCCTGCCTCACCAGGGGAGAGCGCATGGCTTTAGGTGGTTGGACCTGGAAACCTGGGGGTGCAGTCAGAGCTGTGGGACAAGGAGGACAACTTCAAGACCTTGGCAGGAGGTGGATGTGGGCATGAAGGTGTGGGACAGCAGCAACAGGGACTCCAGCATCCCCTGGGTGTTCACAGAACATCTGGCTTGGCTTGGGTAGGGCCTCATAGCAGAGTTACTTCAGTGAACAGGGACTTTGAATTTAGGATTGAGCCCTCTGTGCTAGGAAAATGAGGCTGCTTGTAGTCACACGAGCTGCAGGGCTTCCTATCCTGGAGGGACATCTGTGTGGCTGGGCTCAGCCCACACCATGCCAGCGGCCACAGGGACCTGCTCACCTCCCCCGTGTGTCTGAGGTTGCCAAGGAGTGACAACTCTAACTCTTGGGATGAGTGAAGGCTGCAGATCTTGAGGGACACTCTGCCTGCATGGCTGTGTCCCGTGCCCAGCAGGAAGTATGCCAGCTCCAGCCACCCCCAGGAAGCTCATCCTCAGCCTTGAGAGGTCCTGAGCTTCCTTGCCAAGCCTGTTTCATTGGGTCGTGATCTCTGCTTGGCAGGGGGACAGGGCATTGATGTTAAGCAGGTGGGGGACCCAAAGCAGGCAGGGCTCAATGCTCAGCCCACACAGATGGCCCTGACAGCAGATGGGCTAAGGCAGATGCAGGAATCCCTGCCACTGGGTTCACATGCCCTAAGCCCAGCATGTGCATGGGCTTCTTGGGAAGCTGCAAAGGGAGACACACTATCTGAGGCTTTCCATGGTCTCTCTGCGCTGTTATCTGCATCCCAAGGAGCTGGTGGTGCTGGAGACCCCTGTGCCCATGGCATTACCTGTGATCTCATGCTGCCTCAGCTCATTGTATCTGTAGGAGTGCTCCAGGGGCTTGATGGAGGAGTGGTAGATCTTCCTCAGCCGCTGCAGTACTCCTGGGGGGGAAAGCACATGCCCAGGTGAGAGGCAAACCCCACTGCCCGGGGGGACTCCCTCCTTGGGGCATTCCCTGCAGGAGGGTAATTCCCTGCAGGTCCTGAGGGTGGCTCAGCTGAAATCTTGGCCAAACCGATCCCAGTCACACATTTTACCCAGAGAAGCTGTGGCTGCCCCATCCCTGGAAGTGTTCAAGGCCAGGTTGGATGGGGCTTGGAGCAAGCTGGCCTAATGGAAGGTGTTCCTGCCCATGGCAGGGGGTTGAAATGGGGTGGGCTTTGAGGTGTCTTCCAAGCCAAATAATTTTAAGATTCTATTATTTTTATGCCCCTCCCCATCTAATGTTTCCTCCTGGGCATCGTCCCCATCTGCTGCCAGCAGCTGATGGAAGGAACATCCCTTGTAAGTGCTGTTTAGCACTCAACACCCACTGTCCCAAAAACCCCTCCACCAGTGTGCCAGGGCTCCCTGGCAGGGCCCTTAAGCTGCTTGTTGAGAGGAAAAAAAATAAAGGACCTTTTCCCACAGTATCTCTTATCACCGTCTTCTCAGCCCAGACTACCCACAGGGCCAGCAGAACAAATCCTTAGAGTAACAAAACCCCATAAACAATTGGAATAAAAACCCCAACCCTTTGTTATGAGCTGCCCCAGGTTTCTCTGGGCAGGGATGTGCTGGTTCACCATCTGCTTCTATCAGCCCCTTTACCCTCCTATTTCTTGTTCGCCCATGGGGTTGTCTTTAAAATACCTAAATCCTGTTACCCAAAGGGCAGTTATGGAAGGTTTGGCATTACTACACCTACAAGAAGGAAGGTTAAAATCAAAACACTCTAGGGAGTGAATACCCCATCCGTGCTCTTAGTGCAGGACGGGGAGGAGCGTCTCCTCCAGGGCTGGTGTGGGCTGAAGGAGCAGGGTGTGCACGGCCCCCTCACCAGAGACATCGTCCGCGGGTTTCTCCTCGTTCAGCTTGAGGGTGTTCTCCAAGTGGGACCGGTCACGCTTGGTCGGCTCGCTGGCATCTTCAACCTCTTCTGGAGGAGAAAAGCGAGAGACCTGTTACTGCTGGAGGGCAGAATCCACACTGGAGCTCACGCAAGCGCCCGCTGGGGATGGGGGCACGGGGAGCACAGGGCACCGCTGTCACCCTCGGCATGCCGTGTGCTTCCCCTGCGGGTTCCTGCAGGCTGCCAGCGCTGTGGCTGCGGGGGAAGCACCACGGGCGAGGCTCCCAGGAAGGGCTGGCCGCTCCCGGGAATGCGAAGGACGTGCCTGGAAGGGACTCCCGGGGTTGGGGTGTATTGTGAGCACGGGGCAGCTGCTGCCCGACGGGGCCCCGGCGCTCCCCCGGCTCCGAGGGCGCTCAGCCCTGGGCACTGCCAGGGTTCACCAGGATGGGGATGGCTCTGGCTCCGGGGGTGCCTCGCGGTTGCCAGGTGGGGAATTCCTTCCCAATTCTCCCGCCTCCGTGTCACCCTGGCGCCCTGTGCATGGTGCCCTGTGCCTTGTGGGTCTGTACCAGACGTGGGGAGCATGAGGCAGCTGCCTCCATCCGGGGAAGGCACCCCGTTGTCCCCTGAATGTGGAGACAGAGGTGTCCTCACCATGGAATCTCTGGCACACCAAGAGATTCCAAGAGCTTTGTGGTAAGAGGACGTGGGTTGGGCTGTAAGTGGGGACTGGTTTGGGGACTCCAAGTCCTGGGACTGTGTTGAGTGTCTACAGAGCATAGGGCTGAGGAAGACCTTTTGACTTGCCAAGTGAATCCATAGAGACCAAATTGGGTTTGCCTTTTGGGGAGAATGTGAGATTTTTTCAAGCTGGGATTTTAGTAGATGAAAGAAAAGAAAAAGACTCAGCTGGGTCCAAAGGTCACTGCCCAACCCATGGGCCAAAGTCTACAAGGATTTCTAGGAAATCATGGTGGGGGGATGTCCCTCTTCCTTAGTTAGCCTTTCACTCATTGAGCAGGGCTGGTGCATCAGTAACTCATTGGCTTGGATTAGCTCTTCACACCTTTCCTATGAACCAAGACCTGGTGGAGAAGAGACCCACCATCCCAGGAGCATCCTGCCCCTGCACCAAGCTGAGGGTCTGGAGGACTCTGTGGGTGGACGATAGAGAGCCCTTAGATGTCTGTGGGTGCTGGAAGGGGCCTGGGGCTTAAAAATCTTATCCACGTCCGCATTCCTGAGGAGAAATCATGGACTTAAAGTGAAGGGAGGGGACTATCAGCCAGTTTTGGTACTGCTGTGAGGAGCACCCCCATGGCAAGCACCTGTAGGCTCCTGCTGCGCCCTCGCTGCCCGTGGCCGTGTTAGGGGCAGGTGGGAAGCACAAGCGTTAGGACAGGGCCATGCACCAGGCGAGGTTTAATGTGCCAAGCTCAGCTCCACCAGGGTTGATAGTAGGTCACTCTCGCTGCTACAGCACACCCACAAGAAAAGATTCCAACCTATCTGGCTGTGCCAGGGCTCGGCGGCAGCTGGGGAGGTGCTGGGGACCTCTGTGTGTGCTGGTGGGGGCTTGTCTGCTGGGGAGTTTTCTGCCACTGTGGGAGGGTCTGCTGCTGCTGCTGGTGGATCTTCTGCTGCTGCTGGCGGGTCTTCCACTGTTGCCCTACAAGGTGGGTGATGGCAGCTGGCAGGGCCATCCCTGGCTTCTCCCATGCTGGCAGCTGCTGATTTGCCTTGGCTCTTTTCATCAGGAGTGCTGGCTGCTTCCTTGTTGCTCCCTTCAGTTTCATTCTCTGACCTGTCACCATCTTCCTCAGAGTCTTTCTCCTCCTTAGAGTCTCCCTCCTCCTCAGACTCTCCTTTGCCTCCATCTTCCCCAGACCCCTTGTGTTCAGCTTCCTCAGACTCTCCATGCTCATCATCTTCCTCCAAGCTCTGCTCATCCCCTTCTTCTCCCCCACCCAGAACAGATGCTGCTCTTGGCTCCTCTGTTTTCTCTTCCCCAGGCTGCCCTTGCTCCTCAGAGCTTCCTTTCTCCGTGCCAGGCTCCTCATCCTCCCGGCCATGGATGGCAACTTGTGCACCAGGACTGTGGCTCCCTCCACGATGTGCTGCCGTGGGATCCTCCCCCAGGCTCAGTCCCTCCTGGCCCTTCTCCTCCTCGCTGGTCTCCTCTGTCGGGCCGTCTCCTGGCCCCAGACCCCTGCTCAGGCCACCCACCGGTTCTTGCTCCCCCTCTCCACATCCCTCCTCAGCGGTGCTGGGCAAGGAGGCATTGGCAGTGCCACTGTCTTGCTCCTCCTCAGGGCTGCCATCCACCAGCTTCTCCTCCAGCCGGGGCTCTGTGGCTGGCAGGGGGCTTTGGGCAGCACCGCGGTCCGTGCTGGGGCTGCGCGGCTCTAAACGATGAGAACAGCTCGGTCAGTCTCGCCCGTGCTGGCACGTGGCTACTGGGGCACCCACCAGCCCTCACCAGCACGGGGGGGCCCTGAAGGAGGAGTCGTGGCTGTTACCAAGAGGTTTAAACTCATCCCTGAACCTTCTCTAGCTCCAGATCAATTCTCTGCCCCTGTCGCAAGAAGTTGGGTGCAAAGATGTGTTTGTGGGAGGCAAAGCCGAGCTAGCAGGGGGCTCGACGGCTGTGCCGGAGGAGGCTGCCACCCACCACAAAGCACGGCAAAGCAGCCCTAAAAAATAGGGGGAAAGGAACAAAAATAGCAATTCTGGGCGGAGCTGTGGGCACTTGGCAGGTTAAAAGGGTCCTTCCCAGCCCTGACTCGGGAGAGCATCACATCAACCACGGTGAATGGCAGGGCAAGAGGGAGGAGGAGGAAGGGGCTTCCCAGCACAGGGACTGAGCCCGGCTGCAGGGCTCAGGAGCTATTTATTGTGAGTGTCCCTTCACTAGGAAAGCATCTGCCTCGCCGTGCAGCTGGCGGGGGCACAATGAGTTTGTTCTGCGGCCCAGGAGAATCCATCTGTATTTTCCATAGGCTCCAACTGCAATTTAACATTAGTCAACGGGTGCCAAAAATAAAAGATCACGACTATACTGTCTCCATTACAAACAGTTGCTGCTAGCCTAAATAATCCCCCCAAACGCCAAGTGCCAGGGGAGTGTTTCAGAGGAAAATAATTCCTTTGTACTCCAGCTGGCAGCCAGATGCCAAGCAGGAGAAAATGCCACCTCCACCCAGGCTGCTGGAGGAGAGCGGGCAGTGCTGGGCACGAGCAGCCCTCCTGTGCCATGTCCATGCAGGAGCCATGGGACAGTGTCCAGTGGAGCACTGCAGGACTCAGCAAAGCTGGGCTTGGCCACAGAGCCCACGGGAGGACCAGGGCTGGAATCAGCACAGTGCCAGCCCCAGATTGCTCGGCCCCCTTGGCCATGGCTGGGATGCTGGGTGGTTGTATCTGTGTTGTGCCAGGATCAGGTCACGCTGGGAGGCTCGTGCCATGCCAGCAGCAGGCACTGGGAAGGGCAGGTTGCACCCCAGCCTGCCCACATTCCTGGTGGCTCTCAGTTCCCTGGGATGATGGAGCTGCAGCCGCAGCTCTCCACCATGCCCAAAGCAGGTGCCAGGGTCACCCTTGCCCTGCCCTCACTGACCCACCCTGTGCCTCTCTGGCACGTGGTTTGCAGGTGCATCCAGGCTCCCAGTTCAGCTCCCAGATGGAAGGTAGATGGGTGGGGGCAGCTCCCACCCACCCCTCATCTTCAGGTCACCTGCCCATGGGACCCCACAGGAGCTGCTCCCCCACAGGAGGGGAACATCACCTGCAAAACCCTGGGTGGCTGGGGGCCAGCATGCCCCTGCCTGGCCCTGGTGGTCTGGGAATCAGCCTGGGTCATTGGAGGGTCCTGTCATCTGACAGGAATGGGGATACTGTCAGTTTGGCCCCAGAATAACTGGAGACCTGGAAAGCTGGATGTGATGGTCAAAGTGGAGAAGGGGGGCAGGAACAGGCAGAGGTGACCCCAGATGTCCTGAGGGCTTTGTCTGGGGTCTGTGTGCCTCCTATGACCCAGAGGGGCCACCACCCACCGTGGCCAGGCACAGCTGCAACCCCAGAGCCCACCATAAGCCATCCCCTGAGGGAAACATCCCCCAGGCGCTCCGACAGGGATGTTCCTGCCTGCCAGTGTGCTGGTCACGGGCTTTATTTCCCATGACCTTCAACGTCTTACACAAAGTCCCTGTCCCCTCTGCACCTCCTTCTCCCTCCTGTTTCCCCTACATGGTCTCCCAGCCCGTGATGGGGTGAATTGTGCTGACCTGCAATGAGCATGAAATGGGCCGAAGGTTATGGGCTTAACACCCTCTGTGCACCCGCCGGAGGCTAAAAATAGGGCACAGCAACTGTACGGGGGGCTCGGGAGCAGCAGAGCAGCCCCAACCCCTCGCCCGGCGCCAGCCCAGGGTGACTCTGCACCTGGAGGCCCCCGTGGGCTCTGGGAGGGGACAGCCACGGCGTAAAGTGACACTGGGGCTCCCCGTGTTCACACCTTGCCTTGTGCCAAGAGGATGGGTGGCACCGGAGAGGAGCCCTCACCCTGCTCCCCTCGGGGACCGGGCATCCCAGAGGTCTGGCACTGCACCCACCACCCCCAGTGTCATGCTGGGAGGGGCTGGCAGCTGCCTGGGGACCCTTCCCGGTGACAGCAGGGATGGGGAGGTCACAGTGGGGCTCTCTGCGATGCCACAGCTGGTTTGCATGTGGGAAGGGCAGGGTTGGCTGCGGGAGGTGAAACATCCTGGTGTCCCCTCCATCCCTGCACGGGGACGTACAGAATGGCAAAGACCTGGTGCCAAAACAGGTCCTCCAGGAGGACAGTGAGGAGGGACAGATGGGCACAGGTGGCTCTGGAGGGACACTCTCCCCCTCCAGCAGAAATCGGAGCCCCGAGCGTGGGGCCGGGGATGGCAGGGAATGGCTTTTCACACGCCCCCTTCCCCTGCCTGGATCCCAGCCCCTGCGGCCCTGGGGACGTGGGTCCTGCTAGTCCTGTGCTCCCCATGTCCTCCCTGGGGCTTCCTGGGGGACCCTGGCACTGTCCATCCCTGCCTTTGTTCTGACAGAGCCCTTTGAAGCCTCCTGGGGAATGACTGGACACAAAGAAGCTCTCTGGGATTTCCTGGGATTTTCCAGCTGGAGCTGCTGCAGACCCCATTTCCTTATGTTGTCCTTGCCCACCAGGGTCTCTGAGGTCCACATGGCCTCTCCTGCAGGCTGAACCCCTGGTGCTGCTCCAGCTCATGGCCCAGCACCAGTTTGGAGCCAGCCAGGCCAACACCTTCAGAGGGAAGTGTCCCACAAGGGCTCAAACAGCCCCGAGGACACAAGAACGAGATGCTTGTGCACCCCAAAATACAGGATGCCTACACATACCATCATGTCCCAGAAGCTTCATGATCCCAAAAGACCAACATAAAGCAAATGTATTCCAGTTTTGTCCACGAAGATAGAGGTCTAGGAAACAGCTTTGTCAGCCTCATCTATGCAGATTTTAATTTCAGTCAAAAAAAGTTACAACTTTGATTTCTAGAAATAGTTGGCTAGAACCACATGGTATTTTGATTAAGAAATGATAAAGAAACCTCACCAGAATCTACCAAAGGGTTTGAAACCAGGCTTGGAGCTTTCTAAATATAGAGATAAAAACAGGGAATCACTGCTGCAGGGTGTTTTTTCCAGTCTCCACACCCTAAAGATCTGGGAGGAACCCTGAACCCTTGACTTGTAGAAGACATGAAGATGAGGGAGGTGGGAGATGAAGCTCCGGCTGCTTCCTGGCTGAGATCTGGGTCTGTCAGTGAGGAGACGGCCCGGAAACATCAGGTATTTTGGCACAGGCAGATGTCACGCTGTGCATCGAGGAACATCGCCCGTGGTGTCCCTTGCAGGGTCTGCAGCCCAGGGAAATGCTGAGGGACATGCTGTGGCATGGCTGGGGCTGGAGCAGGGACTTCCAAGACATTGTGCTGGGCCTGTCCTCTGGCCTCCAGCCACAAGAGGCTTCACCAGGAGTGTTCCCTGAGTAACGTGCTCCATGCACTCAGGGCGAGCCTTCCTGGGTGAGGGGACGCTCCCCATCCCTCCTTGGGTCACCCCAAGCATTCCTGGTCACCCAGGGCAGCTGGATTCTAATGCACAATGACCTGTCATCCCACAAGATCCTCAAATGCATGGGAATGTCTGGGCAGACACAGCCTGGCAGAGCCAAGAAGGGATACCCAGCCCTGGTGGTCTGACCCAGCAGCACGGGGGTCTCCAGCACAGGGACAGGGCCACACAGCTCCGAGCCCTTTCCCATGGCATGCTCCATGTGGGGAGGGTTGAGCCACATGCCTGGCTGGCACCAGGGCTGTGCTGACACTGCCAACACCCCATCGTGGCTCAGGGTGCCTGGCCAGAGCCTCTCCAGCCCCTCCAGCAGCCCCCACCAGCACACGAGCTCGTGGTTTCCTCCAGCTATCACTTACAAGGGAAATGTCCCCGTGGGCTGAAAATAGCCCAGCAGAGCCCTGCTATTCCTGCAGAGCCCAGGGAACTGGCAATTCCAGGAGGGATCTGGTCACCCTAACCCGTGGCTGGGCTGGGCTTTTGACACCCTGGATCGGCGAGCAGGGCACAGTGGGAACATGGCATGAGCATTTTCCTGGGGCACAGCACAGCCCTTCCAGCCCGGTGCTGTCTCACAGAGACCTGCTGGTGTCCCTCTGTCACCAAGACCATGCACGGGTAAGGTGTCCTGGCCTCCCTGAGTGGCTGAATGTCACCCACACACTGAGACAAGGATGGCTGATGGAGAGGGTGTCAGAGCACAGCCAACCTGCCCAACTTCTGCTCTGCTTTGGGACAGGGCACCCACAGGGACCAGGATCTCCTCCAGGCGTAGATCGGGGTGTGACAGGGATGTAGGTGGCACAAGCACCCAAAATCCATGGGTGCCTAATGCACCCCAAGCTCCTTGTCTCACCACAGGCAGTGATGTCCAGTGCCAATGCTGGGGACTGGAGGGTCACTGGGACACAGCAGTCCCCACAGCTGGGGATGGGGTCTCCATGGGTACTGTGCCTGCGTCCCACAATCCCACTCCCAAAACATTCTGTCCTGGGAGATGAAGCCCACTCTAAAGTGACACTCTGCAGGTGATGGAGGATACCCCAAGGTGGCACATTCCATGAGATGGTGTTTACACCAAGGTCACATGTCGCAGGTGATGGGGAACACCCCAAGATGCCATGAGGACATGGTGGTGGAGCTCCTCCCAGCGTGGCACTGGCTGATGAGACTGAGGCAGGATGGGTACTCCCAGGGGTGGTGGCCCATGCTTGCTGTCTGTGCCAGCCCACAGCGCCTTGCAGGAGGACACCATCATGCCAGGGCTGTCCCCAGTCCCTCTCCCAGCTCGGAGGCGGTGATGGCATTGCCTCCCCCCTCAAATCTGTGATGGCTGTGGGACCAAAGGCTCCCCAGGGCAAAGCTGCCAAGCACAGTGTCTGGGTACTGCCCTGCCAGCATCCTCGTGGCCCATTCCCAGCCTGGAAGGGCTAGCTGGGTTCTGCCTGAGCGAGAGTGCAGGAGAGGGAGACCTTCCCCCAGGAAGGAGCTGATGGAGTGCCCTCACCATGAGCCACCACCCAGCCCTGCAGTGAGTGCCAGTCACTGCTGGGGCTCCTGGCCACACCTGGGAGCTTTGCCAGCCCTGGCCACGTGGACCGTGGGTCATTCTGGCTGGGGCTGGGAGAGCGCAGGCGCAGGGCAGTTCCCAGCCCTGGGCTTGGAATGGTCACGGGGTCGCAGCGGCCCCAGGCGTCACCAACCCCGGGGACCACACCTTGCCATGATGCCTCAGTGAAGGCCCCGGCCCTGCATTGGGATTGCACTCCCTTCTCTTCACCAAACAGGGGCTGAATGGAAAGACGTGGCCCAAAACTGGAAAAAACACCCCCCCATAAGCCCCTTCCTGCACTCCAAAGGAGCCGGGTGCAAGAGCCCAGCTTGGCACTGAAGCAAAAGCAGAACTCATCCTGCAAGTACCACCAGTCCCTGTGGAGCAGAACTATGGGCAGGTGCCACTTACAGCTCTTTTTCAAACCTACAGGATCAGAATAAAACACGAGACCCTTCAATAAGCAGTGTGGGGACTTAAGGGGCTTCAACCACCCCTTGGAGACCCCAACACGCCTCCTGCCCCGGAGCCTCCTTTGGCAGGGAGGAATCCCAGTGCTGGGTCATGCCAACTTCAGCACAACCCAAACTTGGGCTGGTGGTCACCCAACCACGGTGACAACCCCTGGATGTCCTACAGAACCACCAGCCCAGCTCGGAGCAGCACCAGCCACTGGCTATACCCACGGAGGTTCTTCCTTAACCCCTCTCCCCAGACCTTCCCAGCGGCCCCACGGAGGTCACCCCACCAACTGTGGGGTGTGTGCCACTGGCCTCCAAGCCCTGTCCTTCCCAAGAATGGCCCAAGATGCCCTTAAAAGGCCAGGACTCGTTGTGGCCGGGGGTGCCGGTGCTGGCAGGCGGCAGCTGCGGGTGCCCGAGCGCGGGGCCGCGCGGGGCGGGGGGTGCAGGGAGCGCAGTGTCCCCTTACACGGCTGTTTCCATACATAGCCGCCCCCCTCCTGCCTGTGCGCCCGCCGGAGCCTGGCCAGGCACAGAACCAGCCCAAATTAACTCAAGGGCAAGCAAGGGTACCAGAGAGATGCCATCCCCACCCCGCGGCCCCAGGGACACCCGGCCGGGGAACGGGGTGTTAAGTGGGGATGGCACAGCCTGGGGGAGGGGGGGTCGGGGTCGTCGGAGATCCCCAGCGCCCTGGTAGCCCCCCTCTTAAGTCCTCACAGTCCGAAATGAAGCCACCACAGCACCCGCAGGTGACAGTGCCCCCGGGCAGCGGGGAGCCCAGAGGAGGGACCCCAGTCTGTGCCCCCCGCCATCCCCTCCTGTCCATGGCCACGCAGCGTGCTTTCCTGCACATTTTGGGGTGACCCCCCTGGCAGAGCTGCTGGGGAGCCCAGCTGGCCATATCCCTGCCACCCTGCCCTGCTCCCAGCCCTGGGGGCCAGGCTGGGCTCACCGGGCACCCCAGAACCCTCTCTGCACCCACGGGCACCCTCACTCCTGCCAGCACCTGCAGCCCCACAGACACCTGCGACCCTGCAGGGCACCCACGGCCCCACAGGCACCCACGGCTCCAATGAGCACCCACAGCCCCACAGGCACCCAACAATCCCACATGGGCACCTGCAGCCCTGTGGGGACCCCACAGCCTCCTTGGGGACACCCAGCCCCGTGGGCACCTGCAGCCTCAGAGACCCACAGTCCCACAGGCTCCAGCATCCCCATGGGGACCCACGGCCCTGTGAGGACCCCACGGCCTTGCAGGAACTCACAGTCCCGTTGGGACTCACAGCCCCATGAGATCCTTACAGCCCCACAGGCATCAACAGCCCCGTGGGGACTCCCAGCCCCATGTGCACCCCATAGCCCCACAGGCATCCACAGCCCTGCAGGGACCCACAGCCCCAGGAGGACCCCATAACCACACAGGAACTCACATCCCCCTGGAGACCCCATAACACCACAGGCACCCACAGTCCCATGGGGTCCCCACAGCTCCAAGGACACTCACAGCCCCGTGGGGACCCCATAATCCTCAGGCACCAACAGCCCCACAGGCACCCACAGCCTCATGGGCTCCCCACAACCCCAAGGGCACTCACAGCCCTGTGGGGTCCCAACGACCCCAAGGGCACTCATAGCCCCACGTGGACCCCATAACCCCACAGGCACCCACAACCCCACAGCCACCCACAGCCTCATGCGGTCCCCACAGTCCCATGGGGTCCCCATAGCCCCGTGGGGTCCCCACAGCCCCAAGGGCACCCACAGCCGCATGGGGACCCCATAGCCCTGCCAGCACCCCCAGCCCCACAGGCACCCCCTGCCCTCTGGGGTGCCCCCAGGAGCCCCCAGGCTGGCGTGTGGCTGTACCTGCGGTGCTGAGGAGCAGGAGGGAGGCCACGCAGCAGCAGAGCAGGTTGAGACCCTTCATGGTGGCTGCCAGGAGCTCCCTGCCACTCGCTGCCTCTATTTATACGGCGGCGGCGGCGCGGGGCAGGGCAGGCAGGGCAGGCAGCTGCCCGCACAGATGCTGCTGCTGCCGCTGTTCTTCAGCTCTCGGGGGCCCTGGGAGTGGGGACGGGGATGGGGCACAGCTCACGTCGGGGATGTGATGGCACAGGACCGGTGTGGAGTCACTGCTGGTGTGGGGCAGTGGGGCTCCGTGGGCTGCTTCAGTCAGCCCTGCAGCATCTTTGGGGCTGGAGCAGGATGTTGTGGAGGGGAGGTGCTGAGCAGCACAGCTCTGCGGTGTCCCCAGGCACCTCGTCCTAGGCTCGTGGGATGTCCCCTCAAGCCACCACAGGTCACAACTCCGTCCAGGCAATGCCACACACCCCAGAGGCAAAGGGACGTGGCCCTTCCACTCTGACAGTGTCCCCACTGGCACTGTGCTGGCAGCGTGGCACAGAGGGCAGTGTCCTCTCCCCCCAGCTCCTGGCACCCTCAGCTGTAGGGAACAGCCCCCCAGTGCTGTCCCCAAAGTCTGGCTGCGGCAGAGTGGCCACTGGGCTCCATCATTGCAGGAGCCACTTTTGGGGGGCTGTGACCCAGATTTTTCTTGGGGAAGAGGCCAAGTGTGGAAGCAGAGGGAGCCCCTCACCTTGAGGTGAGGGTGATGGTAGGGACCAGGCAGGAGGCAGCTTTTAGCTGGACACAGAATAGAGAGGCAGTGGGACAGACCCACAGCTGTGGGGGGATGGAGGCGGAAAAAATGGGTGATCCCCCCCAAAAAGCCATGGAGAAAGAGGGGTGCCCCCACCCCAACAGTCATGGGGCAGCTCTCTGGAGAGATGGGCACCCCCCACATCCTGGTGCAGGGACACCCCCATCCTGGGGCACCACAGGTGCCATCCCCCAGGGCAGGGGGACACAAAGTCTGACCCTGCCCCACCCAGGCTGTGTGGCCTCATTAAAATCAGCCCAGACCCTCCCACCATCTCAGCTGTGAGCTGAGCCCTGAGGTGCTTGTTGCACATGTTGGCAGCTCTGGCAGGGCTGAGCCTTTAAATATAGCCCGGCTGCTTAGCAGGAAACCCTACCAGGGTCGGCATCCTCTGCCTCCTGCCTGTGATCCCCAGGGCAGGCAGCACTCCCCTGCCCTCCCCACCAGCCCCCCACCTCGAGGGACCCGTGTCCACAAAGGTGAGATCCCATCCCTGTCCTGACCCCAGCCCTGCCACAAAGGTTAACACCAACACCGAGCTTCTAAAAAACCAAGTACAAACTTTATTTTGTT
>VXAU01005790.1:256743-289356 GCA_013399695.1 Formicarius rufipectus | reverse complement strand
AAGTCTAGCCATGATGATATACATAGAAAAGACTCTTTGACCTTGGGAGGAGAAAGAATAATAAACTGTAAAAAAAATTCTTGCCTTTCAGTTTCCCTGTTTGCATTGCAGAAATCTTGGCAAAGTGAACACAGCTATCAAAGAAATTATCTGTATGTTTCAAAGTATAAGGTATTGTAAGTACGTTTAAATAACTATCTAATAATCCTGGCATTTTGTTACTAAATCTGCAATTACAGTTCTGCAGAAAGAATGAAGAAATACTTCATTTTCTAAACTCACCGAGCATGTGTGTCTTCCACTATATCATGCACTAAACAGCAAGCTGCTTTGAAATACATTGGGAATATTTCATTATGTCATGGGAATCCAAGTTTCTCTACAGAACTGGGAGAAAGAAATTATGGCGATGAGTCCCCAGATCTGTAGCTGTGTAGGAGTCAACTGTTTACTTCTGCAGAAGATCTTGAACCTCTTCAGGTTTGCAGAAAGCTGCCTCACCTCAAAGTAGCTGACTGGACTGGATTTCCAGTCCAACAGGCTGCTAGGACCCACGGGTGCAGGCACAACTGATCCAGCAGCCCAGGAACTCACTAGCACTTCCAGGCTAATGACACCTCTGGATTATTTTGCTATTTTTCCACTATTTCTCAGATCTTCCAAGACTCTACTCCACTTTCCCTTTTTGTATGTCTTCTGGAGTCTCAACCCTCTAGCTCCTCACTGTCAATTTACTCCATTTTCTTCTCTGCTAATCTGAGCCTCCACTTCCCCAATCCTTTGCTGCTTCTGCTTTTCAAGTTGACTCATTTTTGTCTGTTTAAATGCCTCCTAAAGAACTACGGGAGTAAACACCACTTAAGGCATCATAATATTTGTGAACACTACTTATATATTATGTTACTGTGCCCTTACTCAGTCTACTTGGGCTGCAACTTCTTTGGGCCAGAAACTGTACCTAACTCAATACTGTATGTTGTTAGAGTAGGAGTCCAAGCACCCGACCAGAATATCATTACAAATTTTAACTCTAAGCAATCTTTAAAGTGGTTGCAGCTTTATTATACCAGTTTTGAGGATTTATAGAGCTCTTTAAATATTAAAATTGTTAAAGAAGGTAAGCAATGGGTTGTATGGGTTATCCATAACTGAAAAAAGGGTAAAACAAAGTCACTGCACTGTGGAAACAGTTCATAATTTTTGCTGCTACTATTACCCAAAATAAAGAGGAGCAATTCTGGACAGTGGTTTTATTGAAATCTAATTGAATTTTACTGTATTCCACTAACATTGAACTAAGTACCTCACAACTTTGAATATATATCTATTAGGAATCCTCCTTACATAAGAAATACACACATGAAAAATTTGGCTGGATGGGTGCAGGGCAAAAATTGTCCTGAGTGAGAAACACAGCTGTGTCTCTTATCTCAAGGCCACCATGTATTTGTCTGGCATTTTCACAAGAAAAACAGGTGCTCAGCAGCAGGGACATGAAAACATCAATGCTTCTAGAACACATCTTCACTGTACAAACACAAAAGTAGTGTAAAGTACATGCTCACTGAGTCTGTCAGGCTTCCTGAAATCACCAGATCTAAAGAAAAGCACAGACCAAATCCAGCATTTCCAGGGTCCGTGATTTCTCTCTGCACTCTCATCTCTGCTGCCCAGAACCCAGTAGCTACAGGAAATTGTTCCAGAGCAGTTCCCACCAGATCATCACACTTCCTCAACAAACATGGTTTTCTCAAATTCTGCATGGAAACTTCACTGAGTAAAAAAAGTTTTGCTTCTTGGGAGGTCAAAGAATGCGACAGGTATGTCCCTGAGAGGCTGGAAACAATGGATGGCACCCATGTCCTCCAGTGGGTAGGTCAAAAAGCTTGCACTCATACAGTCGTTATACAGAGTGTCTGTATACATGTCTGTACACAATCAAAGGTACAGGAAGGAGACATCAAGAGAGAGATGATAAGGAAGGGAGTATGTCTACATAGGCAGTCACATCAGGGCCTTAAAGCAAGTATCTGTGTTCATTATGTGTCTTGAAGACGGGCATAAGAATTAAATCCCACATTTTGTGGTAAAAGCCAGGGGTAAATGCAGTAGAAAGTAGGAGGGGGATAAATCTCCAGTTCCTGACCCTAAGCCATCCAAAGAACAAAGCTTCTGGATATTAGGCATGTAGATATTTCTCCTTTTCCTTCTTGCTAATACTGGACTGCTACTGAAAGCTGCCAGGAGGTAGAATAAGAAAGCACGAGTGTGGCTCCAGGCTAATGATCAGAGGAAGAGTTTCAAACCAGGCTTACTAAACTACTTCGCTTTCTTTCAGTGGGTGTCAAAAATTAAAGACATCTATGTTCCTGGAAGTATGGAAGAGAACAGGAAACAGAGAAAATAAAATTAAATTAAAAAACAAAACAAAACAAAACAAACCCCCCACAACCTAAACCCCAACCAAACAAAAACCAACCAAACAAAAAGAAAAACAAACTCCCCTTGTGTTTATGACACTCCTCCCTAGAGAAAATATTGGAAATCTTCCAATAAACTAAGAGAAAAAAATAAGTATTTCAAGATATTCAATTTCTCAAAATTCAGGGAAGCACATGGAAATTTTAGCTTGTATCCTAAAGGTACAGGACTTTGAGAGGTTGCCAGCACCATTCTAGTAAGAATTCTGTCCGTTCTTTCATAAAAAGGGAAAGTGACAGCCTGAGGTCAGTCCTTGAAGAGAAGGGGGAAGAAGGGGAGAAAGAGAATACTCAAAAGAAGCCTTGAAAACATAATTTTATGTACAAGGATAAGGTAACAGTGATTCATTTGAGATCAGGCATTTAACTATTTCATCACACATCAGTCTCCAAAAGGTTCAGATCACATCCCTTAAAAAGTGGCAGACCTGGCCTTTGGTAAATGAGGATCCACTACTTTAACTTCGTAAACTGTGCCATGGACTTCTACAGAAAAAAACTAAGGTTATGCAAAGTTATCTGTGTTAAGAATACAGCATTTCAATCTCTGATTTTCTGTAAATTCTCATCCAAATCTGCAGTATGTGCAGAGATGATTTAACAATTAGATCCTGCTAGTAGCCCATTATGGAGACTTGTTATTCTAATAATTATTTACCTTTTAGATCTTGCTAAATGGTTATAAACATGCACTCTGGTACAGTTGGGTTCTTGGGTCCTTATTTAGAGATCAGGATATACAATGGAATTTTCAAAAGTGCTGAGCTGTAAGCAAAGCTCACTACCTTTTCTAGAACATATTTTCTGTTTACAGCTTTACACTATACACTGTTCACTCAGGCATTAATGTGCCTAAATATAGGTACAGGACCCTGATTTCAGACCTTCATTTATTTTGTTTTTAAATCCTCAAGTTGCCTGTAAAATAAAACCACTGTCTATATGTCTAATAGCCACAGAAAAAGAAGTATAGACTGATTCTTCTGAGGCATCCTATGCTTTACTGTACTACCCATGGAAACGTTCCATTCATATATCCTGCTGAGCCAAGCACAAAATGGATGATTTAAATTCCCACTAGAAAAACAGCTATTACTGTGAAAAACTTCCCAGGATTTCATCAGATGTGCTGGCTAAAATGAGCATGCATGATTTCCACAATAGCCCTGACTAAATGGTGAACCCATGACAAAGGCAGGAATACTACAGGAGAGAAAAGTGTTCAGCAGAATGCTGCTGTGAAACCAAAAAAACACGCTGGTACCATATGGTGCAAGGGATGAAGGTTAGCAAACAAACTCCCTCAGCTCCACATAGACTTCATCAGAGCACTAAGTTTGAAGGGGGAAGGGGATCAGATCAGGATCCCTAGAAATGAGCCTAGAGGAGGAGTGCCATAGTTGGGAGTGAAATCAATAGTTCAGCTAAAGTGCATCTACACCAATGCATGCAGGATGGGTGACAAACAGGAGGAGCTGGAGGTGCAGGAGGAAAGCTATCATGTAGTTGACATCACAGAAACATGCTGGAATGACTCAAAAGTGGATGACAGTGGATGGACACTAGCATTTCAGAAGGGGGAATCTTCAATGGGCAAAAAACTGACCAGATGACCAGACCCAGAGAGTTGTCACACAGCTAAATGTGCTGCCAGCTGTGTTCCCCAGGGCTCAGTTTTAGGGCCAGTCCTGTTTAACATCTTTACCGATGATCTGGACAATGAGTGAATCTGCAGTTGACACTAAGTTGGGTGGGAGTATTGATCTGATGGAGGGTAGGAAAGCTCTACAGAGAGACCTGGGCAGGCTCAGTCAGCGGACTAAGGACAACTGTGTGAGGTTCAATAAGGTAAAGTCCTGGGTCCTGCACTTGGGTTGCAGCAACTCCATACAGAGCTACAAGTGGCCTGAGAGCTGTTCAGTGGAAAGGGACCTGGGCATGCTGGGTGACAGCCGGCTCAGTATGAGCTAGCAGTGTGCCCAGGCCAAGAAGGCCAATGGCATCCTGGCCTGCATCAAGAATTGTGTGACCAGCAGGACCAGGGAAGTGACTGTCCCCTGTACTTGGCACTGGTGAGGCCACAATTCAAGTACTATCTCTATTTCTGGGCCTCTCACTACAAGAAAAACAATGAGGTGCTGGAATGAGTCCAGAGAAGCTGCTGATGGGTCTACAGGGTAAATCCTATGAGGAGAGGCTGATGGAGCTGGGGTTGTTCAGCCTGAAGAGGCTCAGGGGAGACCTTATCACTGTCTACAACTACCTGAAAGGAAGTTGTAGCCAGGTGGAGTCAGTCTCTTCTCCAAGGCAGCTAGGGACAGGACAAGAAGAAACGGCCTTAAACTGCACCAGGGGAGTTTCAGTGGGACATTAGGACGAATTTCTGCACTGAAAGAGTTTTCAGGCACTGAAATGGGCTGTCCAGGGAGCTGGTGGAGTCACCATTCCTGGTGGTATTCAAGAAACAACTGGGTGCGATATTTAGTGCCACGGTCTAGTTGACAAGGTGGCAATCACCCTAAGGTTGGACTTAATGATCTCAGAGGTCTCTTCCACCATAATGATTCTGAGATGCCTTCATGTAAAGAAAACAGATGCTCCTTTATAGTTAATTAGCAACACAAAAACTGGCCAGTAATAATTATTAAACTACACTAGTAAGGGCACAACCATGTAAATCAGACTTCTTCAGCTGGGGAAAGCTACAGGAGGATTCATCCACTTCACTGAGACTCTGGGCCTACAACTCATGACTAGCACATTGCCACTTGTCAAGCTATCTAAGCCAAATGCAATCATTTGTCCCCTATTTCAGCTGCATCCTGGTTTCATTAAGAGTTAAAACCTGGGCTGGATCACCAATTTGAAGAGCAGAAGACACTCAAATGTGAAAGGAACAGAAATTCCCAAATGAAATCAGCTGTTTAGAAAAGATCAGGCCTGAAACCTGTTAACTATTGAAAGCAAGCAATAAATTAATAAACACTTGTATTAGTTATTCCCCAGAGCAGTGAGTGCATTTAACAATGCAATCTCTTGTCCTCATATTCTCCTGGGATGAAGAATTGCAATTGGTGGCAATATCAATATGCCCCCAGCCATTCAGAGCTTTATTAGATTTCTGGTGTGACTCAATTTTCAGGCTGAGACAATTTTTCCTTTTTTAAATCATTAACAGCTTAAATCATCCAAATAGTGTTCTCATTTTACAGGACTTCAGACCTTATAAATTCATAGAAAAACAGAATGAGTTATCAGGGTAATTGTCTCATCTCCCCATACAATTACAGAATGGATTTTTGCAGCACATTCCTCTATACATTTTCCTGTCTCATCTTAAATGGTCTTCCATTGACTTTGGATAACTACAGAAAAATTATATAATCTCAGGAGGGTTCTTTTATGATATCTGAGAACATTTTCTACTCTAAGCCTTCTTACTTCTGCTACTAAAATTGGAACTGTGTAAAATGAATCCTTTTGACTCAGGATGCTTTCATACTTAAACATTTTAGCACAAAAATAAAACTTTTTTTACTCACCACTCAATTGTGGAATTAAAAATCTAAAAGCATAACAACAATGACGAGAAAAAAAAATGTGGCACCTATTTTGTCAACTGTAAATGCCAAAAAAAATTATCTCCAAATCATCATATACAATTTAGATCTACCTTTAGTTCATTTAGACCCTGAAGGATATGTGAAAGTCTTGCTCTATAATCCACTGGCACTTCAGTGGTTTTGTATTTATGAATGCTACTCTGAACTGGCAAGGCTTTTGTGGCACTGAGGTACTCCAAACTAAACAAACTAATATATCATAGTATCTCCTCATGATGCTAGGTATTCCAGTTAAGGTCGCCTGGTCCTTCATAAAACTACAAAAAAGATATTTACAGAGCTAATGGAGCCTGTCTTCCAGAAGTCTGTCACCTGTCTCTGTGTTTTTTTAAGAATACTACAATTTTCTATTATAGCTCCAAGTATAACCAGGAACTCACCATTTCTTACAATTCTCCACCTACATTGTAGCTTGGAAATTAAATACATGCCATTATGCTGAACTGCAGAAACTTCCCAGTAGGATTTTAATTTAGGGTTCAGCTTGCAAATGCTTATGTGTGCATCTCTCCTTTCACTATCTTGTTTATCAAAAAAAATCTGTAAACTTTACTAGATAATTCATGTCCTATCACCTAAGACAGGATCACTATGTAGTCTGAGACCCCTCTAGCACATATGCAAAGACATCATGTTTCTCTGTGTGTACCTCTGTACATTGGCACATGATATTGGCTACTGTTCTTCAGAAAGCCCATGAGACCTAAAGCTGGGGATCAAACCATGTATTACACATTCTCAGTTACGTTGGTTTTCATCTACAAATTGAACAAATTGGACAATTACAGTCAAGCATGCATGAAATCAGAGGCACTGATTTCCGCTCATTCTTACTTCAGTTACTTTATCAATTACAACTCCTTTCTGAGGTACAGTGTATCTGGACACCTGCTTTTCTTGTTCAGTTCTGAATCTCTTCCAGACTTTTAAATCTTTCCTCGTTACTGGCATTCAACAGCAACAACAACCACCAAAAAACGCAACCAAAAAACGCAACCAAAAAACGCAACCAAAAAACCGCCAACCAAACACAAAACAAACTCAGGCAAAAGTACACGCCCAAGATGGGCCCTGCACAGATTTCCAGGCATGAACAGCATTCATTCCCTGACAGTTCAGCACTGACTCTGACCGAATTCACCTAGAGCAAAAGACAGACATCACCAAAGGGAGAGCAGAGGGAGGAACATAAATTATTGCTTTCAGCAATCCCACTTCAACCAAAGGGAAAACAATGGCAATTAAGCAGGAAGGGAGCTCAAAGGCATTTCTGCAAGAATAAATGCAGAAGTTAATTTGGGAGCTTGCCCTGCCCAAGAAGGAGGGATTTTTGTGGCAAGACATTCCTGTGGAACATGGCAATTAGACTGACCCCTGCAGTGTCCAAGGGCATCCTGTGTGCCTGGGCATAACTCAATTAATCTTCAAATTTACCACCTATCCAGCTACTGACAGCTGTACTAAGGTACTGAAGCTCTAGCTGTATCAGTAAATTAAACTGTCCTGGCCTCAAGACAGGAGTATCCTCATTCCTGACCCATGCCCAGAAATGGTTTGCAGTAGTTGGCAGAGGTTAAAATCATGCCAAGAGCAGTTCCAACAGCTCACCAGGATATAGATACCATTCCAATGCCAAGAAATGTTCTGGGGACAGCTCAGCTTGCTGGTAGTGATATGACCTGACTCAAACAGGAACACAGGGATCCCACTGTAAAAGGTGAGAGATCTGGAGATCTCTCTGGAGAAGAGAATCATCTACAAATCTGGACCATGCTGTTTGCATGGACACTGCATGTTAGCCTTCCCAGATCTGTCATTGCTTTGTTCTCAGTATGAGACTTGGGGATGTGTGCATGTTTTAAAATATTGGAATTGTGCAGCAAACCAAAAAATCACTGGAGGTGTTCATAATTCACCTCTACGAAAATCCTTCTACACTTTCTTATACCTGCCAACCAAGCTAATTCGTGTGCAAATACTTAACTAACTTTTCAATCGCAAAAATTTTTTTTCCAAAAAATAGGCCTCTGCTTTAAAAAGGTGAAGTTTATCCAAGAAACATGCAGTCTCAATCACCCAGGGGTCCAACAACGGAGACAAATTCTCACTGCAAATCTGTGGCACAGCTGGGAACAGAATGTCCTAAACATTTTCTGTCTTGTATTTTAACCTATAAACAGTTTTAAGGCAGACCATCTACAATTTCCTGAAGACACTGACACAACAAAATCTGAGAATATTTTTCTAAAACAAAACTGAGGCTCCATGCACATAATAGCAGGTGATTTAGTGACAGTATTTAAAATGGCAGAATTCTAACCTACCACATTTTGAACTCTAATATACATTACTGGATACTACTGAGAACAAATCTCCACTGTGTCTGGCAAGAGAGCTTTCTTCTTCTTGGCTGACATGTATTTATACCATGGATATACAAAAACAAATGTAATAGTATAAACCACTTACAAAAAAAACTAAGTCAAACCAAGTTCTAAATGTTAATTTCCCTGAAGAAATCAGACATACTAGTTTTTTCCTGTGGATAGAGGTAGCAGCTGGATTTGAGTGGCAATAAAGAAGCTAAAGGAAATTAATCCTTAGAATGGGAAGTTTGTAATATGCAATTGAAAAGTAGAATCTTTTTTCCCCCACCCAGTCTTGATTCATCAGAGATTTTCTGTTTGAGCAAAACTGAGCTGGCTAATTTGGAATGTTATAATCTTCTTTAGACAGCTAGTCTCCACCCAACAACTGTACTAGTTGATGAGCCATTTATCAATAGACACTTTCACATAACACTTAAGTATATACTTTTGCTACCACAAAAAAAAATGACACCAATCTATAGCAACTGGTATTTCTGGTAAGCATGTAGAAGACCTAAGAAAATAATAAAGTCCATGAAAAACATTACTGCATTTTGGGCCAAAAATTTCTTCAGGCCAGCTTAATTACATTATTACTTCATTCTGAAGTAGTTGAGCCTACTTTTTTACAAAAAAATAACCAATACATGAAGTTCCCAAATTTCTTTTTTTCTTTTTTTTTTTTAAGGAAAGTTCAGTGAAGAACCTTTACTTCAAATCAGTCAGATATTCGAATTATTTATCATTTCTGATTGTTTCAAGTTCCTTTCATTTATGAAAAGAAGCAAGCTCCTTCACTGAACATTAAAGGTTTGGTTTTGGTTTATTTTTAAATATAGGCCTTTTGCAGTGCCTTAAAGTAAAAGCTGCATCCTTTTAAAATGAAGGTGACCAACAAAAGCATTTTGAATGACATCTCACATCAGTGCACTCCTTTACTACAACAGTTCTGCTTTGGTCTAAGTGATGAGTACAGGGCTAGACTGTTCTCCCACGTAGTGCAATACTGACTTAAAAGATGAATATCCAACAAAATCCTTTTCTGTGATTATGTCATTAAGGAGACAGCACTTTTGTGGCAGATGTCCACAAATGTATTTCCAAGCTGACTCCCTAAATGCATCAGAGCGAAGTAACATGAAGAAATTCACATGCTCAGTACAATCTTCAATTCTTACATCAAGAGTGTTCTTGAGGGCTTTCCTACCTCCTTGTTTGTGAGTTATAGGGCTATATACTCCTGCTGGGAAGTAACAAACGTAGAAAACATCTGTTTCATGAAAAACAAGATGAAATACCAGTGAAAGTAATCACTTCAGCTTTAACATAATTTTGGGTGACTGTAAAATCCATGTTTGCAAAAGGTGTGGCTTTTCAAATAAGTCTAGCAGAGCTGTAATAGGATCTTGAAAGATGGAAGTCTCTCCCTTTCCTGCTCAGTGATGGTGTCCTCCCATTTTTTCAGTTGTTCACTACTTCCAGCTTCTTCTCTTGCATTCAATCACAGAAACCAGTCATCTGGTCTTTTCAGAAAAGTATCAACCTCTTAACATCTTAATGGTGCCTCAAAGGAACAGAGGCAACAACTCGGATCCCAAAATGCCACTTTATCCTGGAACAACAGGATCTACACACACCCAGCTATATTTAAAGACATTAGTACTAACATTAACACTAATTTTGTCCACCTGACTTCAGTTGTGCTGCATCTTCTGAAAACAGAAACCACTAAGTCTTGAACTGGACTTCCAAAATGTAACGTTCCTTCAAAATAATTAACTTCTTTGAAAATGTACATTCTTTATTATGTGAACTTTGTTTCCTGCTATCTCTCTTGACTTTTAAAAATCCTTTCTAATTGGAAAACAATAAGAATCTAGAAAGGGAATGCTACATCTGAATTTTCCCAGGAGATTGGTCTTTGAGGACCTGAGCACTGACTCAAGACTACTCCTTCAGGGCTTTGTCACCATGACTGCCACACTAACTCTGAAGCTCTTCTCACTTCCTTAACTGAAAGCACTTGCCAGCACACTCAATGTCAAAGTCCTTTTCTTACTAAGCTAAGTGAACCACATCTGGAAAGCAAATGGAAAGGAATTGTTAAACGGGCTCCCTCTCATCCAAATTGCACAAGAAAACAAGTCAGGGAAATTCCTAAAATATTTTTGTTTCTCCTCTATAATCTCAGCACTTAGGTATTTTAATATTGATCTGAGACTATGCCTGCAGGGCAAGATGTGACCTTTTGAGTTTAAGCCCATTGCTAAAGTATATAAGCATCTTTGTTCATGTAACACTCAGGTTTTCAGCACACTACTCAAGTTTCAAAGTTCTCAACAAATTCCTATCATATTGTTTCAACAATGTAAATTTGTACACATAACAGCCACACAATCCTTCTTCATAAAGATAAGTAATTCTCGAATGCATCTTTCATTCACACATTGAAAAAATAAAGTATACGTGAAGAAATACTCATAAGTACAAAGATTATAGCCAAATACAGTTCAAAACACTTGGGTATATGACAATGCAAATAACTTAAAAAATTTTAGTCACTCTTTTTTTTAGGAAGTATTCAGGGACACTATGAGTAGCATCAGAAAGTAATACTACAGATGATGCTATTATCATTTAATAGACATGAACTTCCTAGGGCTAAAACTCAGATCTAACTA
This sequence comes from Formicarius rufipectus, assembly GCA_013399695.1. Classification (NCBI taxonomy): domain Eukaryota; kingdom Metazoa; phylum Chordata; class Aves; order Passeriformes; family Formicariidae; genus Formicarius; species Formicarius rufipectus. The sequence continues at coordinate 278,203 of VXAU01005790.1, read as the reverse complement.
TTCACTGCTAAAAGCCTAAGCCTCCAGGCAGACTTTTTACCATGCAGGGGGAAAAAAAAAAAAAAAAAGTTTTGCATTCACAAGCAATGCCAGCCATAACTACGTAAGCATGGTTTGAAAAATGAACTTGCAACTCAATCTAACTTTTAAGTTGGCTCTACTTTGAGTAAGAAGCTGGACCCTCTAAATTAACCTGCAATTCTGACACACAAGAAGCTTTGCCTGCCACAGAAGAACTTTGATTTCCCTGAGAAACCTTGAGCTTCAAGCTGATTGCTCTGGTGCTGGCACAGCGGAAGGTTGAATTGTCCTGCAGACTCCTTCCTTGGCTGATGCTTTTGCACTCACGATGGTTACTCTGAAAAGGGTAACCAACAGGTTACCAACAGGGTCTCTCTTCTCAACATGAGCACCTGCTTCATGAACCCTGAAAGTGTTTAATACCTTCATAAGCACTGTCTTGATCACTTGTGCAAAACCTGACAATGCCTGCATTTTTCAAAGATACTAGTGAGATCAAGACAGACAAACAAGAGAGGTAGGATAATCACATGCACTTCAATCCCCTAGGGAACAGTTTGGGGAAAAGAGGGACAGGGGAGAAATGAAATAATAACAGAAAAAATGCTACCCTTTAAATGAAGAGTGTTTCAACATTAAGAGGATTCTCTTGCTCTCACCAAAATTAAAGACAAAAGGATTTCTCTGCATTGCAGTGGAGCAAAATAGGATCCTAATATGTGCACGGCTCTACCCATACTTTACTTTCTCTGATATAAAACCATCCTGTTTCAACATGGTACGTCCTAAAGTGACAGCTGGAGCAGGTTTCCCTTGCCACATGACTGGATGTGAGGAGTCCTCAAGAAGAAGGCCATTGAGCCAGGCAAATTCTTTTTTCTGCCCACTTGTTCTCCCCTCACACAGTTCCCACATCCCTTCTTGCAGTCAGCTCTGTCCCTCCAGCACTAAAAAGGCTCATCCTGGAAAGAAGGTCAGGACCAAGCCTTTCACTAGAACCTCCTACATAAAGGGAAGAACAGGAGAAGTAAGACCTTTCTCATCCTTTACCTTGCCAGTACAGACACCCTGAAACAGGAAAGTGGCTTCACTTATGCTGTCCAGGCTTGGCACCACAAATCTTTACTATATTATGGAGCAGCACTGATGTGAGCAGGGATTGTACAAAAAGGCTACTGTTGGCAGATGACCTGAGCTTGGCAATGCACCTTTACAGCCACCTCTGCTGTCAGTTCCAGCCAGGCCTCCTACAGTAACAACACTGTCCAAATCTGACCTGATTCCTTTGCGCTATCTTCTGTCCTTTCTTCCAGCGGAGAATGGGCTTGAGAGCAGGAAGTTCCTTGTCCTCTTTTCCTCTTTCTATCACATGTTCCCCAAGGCTGTATGCAACTTCAAATACAATTGGAGAGATGACATCCTTGATTCTTTTCTGTAAAAGAAATGAAAGAGATATTCCACCTATGCATATAGGCAAGCAGGTTTACATCGACAACAATTATAGACTCAATTGAACCAGACCGCTTAATTAAATATGCAATTAAACCAGATTCAACAGTGCAGACAGAAGGCAGGTCTCTCTACTTTCTTTATTCTTCTCCAGGCCAAACAGGAATAAGCACATGTAACAAACAAGTCAGAAGATTTAAAAAAAAAATAAATTTAAAAATAGTTTTTCTTTTAGGACCTACTCCTGATTCCACAGAATCAGTGGCATACTTAGAACACTTATAAATCAAATAATTTTCAATAAAAGACATTTTCTTGGAAAAAAAATTTGAAAGTGATTCCATTAGTTCCGCAGAAGCAGAGAGCAAATCATCTTAATCTCTGGGGTTCCTAAATCATAGACTCTGACTGAAGTCACCTCCAGTCACTCCATATTCCTCTGTTGTTTTGTAATAGCACTGCAATGAGTGGATAGGTAAAGATATTAATGTGGTTATAAAATAAGTTTACAGACATGTAGGGGCAAGAAAAGCCATCTTCCAGCATGGTTCTCTAAGTAAAATTCACAGCTCCCCCACTCTTAGCACAGTAACACTTTCAGTTTGTAAAAGAAGAAAGTTTTTCAGTTTCTTCATTTATATTCATTATTCTTAAACTTCAGACCAGATGTATTAAATAGTGCCATATTATTTGGTTGGTGGGACTAAAGGATTGCCTTTTCTTGCTGCTGGAGCCGAAGCCACAAAACTCATACCATTTGTGACAGCATGCATTGCTTAAATCCAGTTTGCTGTGCAAGGACAAAGGGCTCATTGTGCTCTGTTCAGTCCTGACTTCCAAAATCCAATTTACCAGAAAACTGAAGTGGCAAATGCTCTACCTTTTCATAAGCAGACATTTGTCTTAAATTTTAGTTACTTAAATACGCAGCATGAATTCAGTGCAGATGAAATTGAAGCAATAAAGAAATACCATAAATAAGCACAACAAATCTACAAATGGGCCAACTCTCAACTTTGCCTTGCATTGGTTAATGGCCTTTTCTGAACACAGCCTGCCAACCACAAGAAGCAATTGAGATGTAAGGTCATTTAAATAGCATCTTCCAGATGGATACTAACTCACTTTCAGACCACCCTGTTTGATCTGTTTCAAGGCAACCATTTGCTCTCTCCAATATGTTGTGGGGCCACAGATCTCTGAAGTCAAAGACTGGTGGCTAACAAAATTCCCAAATCATCAGTTGGTCAGGTGAATAGCAACAGAGGCCAAGCTGGATGATAATTACCCTCTTGCACCTTGAAGCCTTCAGCCAGCCCTGAAATTCCCTAACACCAGTGTCTGCCAGTGCCCCAAAATTTAAACCATGCACTGCTTGGGGTGGGTTGTGCTTCCTTGGTAATGAACATCGATCAACAGCAGACAAAGAAGCAGTTCTGATAGCTCCGTGACCTATTCCCAGTCCCATAAAAAGGGCCATGCATGTTCTGCAGCATTGTTAATCCTCTCAGTAGAACAGACACTAATACCTGCAGCTCTTTCACAGTCCCATTCCCAGGGTAGGAATTGTACCATACTGAGACCCCTAAGTAAAAATACCACAACTCACAGAAGTTGCTAGCTTTGCTTTCACAGAAAATCGTGTGTTAAGTGAGAATTGTATCAGCCCACAAGGAGACTACTTAAAGAGAAACAAAACTATAAAAGAGCATACCATGTAGCAACAGTCAAACACAAATCATCAGGCAAATTGCCAGCTATTCCAACTGAATGTAACCAACTATGTAAACACGGACAATTAAAAACTTATGAAGCGGGTTAAATTAAAACTCACGTATATAGCTCTTTTATTGCAGTATGGCAAGAATAAGTACTTAAGCACTTTTAAGCATTTTGATATGATCTGGTAGGGGAAAGTCCAATTCCCTTTCAAGTCAAAAAGCAAGTTTCCTACTGACTTGGATGAATATTAGTGTGTGTCTATATTGTTTTCTAGCGTCTCTTTCTTCTTTGTTTTAATGGTGAAATTGTGACTTCTCCCTCACCACAGCCCTGGGGAAATTCATTTCACATAGCCACTTGTCCTTAATTAAGAATAAAACTATGAATGCTACCCAGTTATTTATTTTGCCACACGTACAGTTCTTTTTGCTCACAATCCTACAAAAATGAAGGCAACAGTCTGTGGGATTTGTCCTGGGTAAGATAGAGACAAGACAGTTCTGCTTCACAGGTACACCATAGACTGTCTGTGATGTGATCACATAAATAGAATAATTTGCATTTGCCCAAACAGAATCTGGAAAAGTACTATTTTAGCTGAAAATACATCCAGCTTCTTCCTCTTTCATTCTACCCAAATGTATCTTTTCCAGTGGTCGAATCATACATTGATGACATGGCCCACTGATTGCTTTTAAGTATTCCTGATTTTTAAGGGTAAGTCCAAAGATGCAATGAAAATTGGGTTTGAGATAGACTGAAAAATCCCTCAAATCAAGGAAAAGCTATGTGTTTATTTGTGTCAGTTACATGGTCCTAATTAACTTGATTTGCCAAGGACTTTTTTTTTTTTTTTTAAGCAGCTTTTATATGTAATCACCATTTTTCACCATAATGCTGCTGTGCCAAGGAAGCGTTGTAGGTTAAAGACATCTCTTTAACCTATGAAAGAAAAGCATCCCTGGCAAATCATAGCATACAAACAGCACAGCTTCATTAATGAAAAAGATGTTTGATGGACACTAAAACAAGTGCAATATCCAAGGAGTTCACATGATTAAAAGAAACAACAATGCAATTATGGTTCAGTCACAAAGCAATGCAGACCCAGCCTGTATAGACTGGATCTCACTAAACCAGTGCAAGTTTTCACTGTGCTTGAATTAGAATTAAGGCCCAAAAGCTGGGATTGCCGTCAGCAACCCTATGCACTTACAAATAGTTTCTCCAGGGTGGCAGGGGTTTTTTTATCTTCTCTATTGGACCAGATTTCATTTTGGACATCACAAATTTTTGCAATAAGCCTTCTGCAGAAATCAATACACTTCAGTCCCAGTAAATTACCCTCCTGTCAGTAACCTTTCCTGCAATGGAAACAGACCTAGCCAGCTACAGCCTCTTGTGGGAATCTTTTATCTTTTCCTGTGAGATGCATTGCATGACATCACTCTGAGTTGAAGAAAAGGTGTTTAGGTATGAATAAGCTGGAGTTTTATGAGGACCATTTCAGGATGATCGCTCATTAGTACCTAGCAAAGACAAAGAACTCACAGTTGATAAAAAGCACACTTTTAAGAGCATCTAAGAAAGCAATAAGGCACATGGAAATGTTTCAAAAGACATCATGATCCTGAAAGGTTGCCCTAACAAATTTCCTAACAAAGGCTTGCTATCTTCTCTCACAGACAATCACCTCAAAGAAATTCTTTTAATGTTGCAGTAATTGTGCACAGCCACATATTTCTTCCTTTTTGTTTTTCTGCCTTGGCAGAGGAGAAGAAAGCAAGAAAGCAAAGCCTCTGCTGGGTTTATGACTATATTTCTGCTTGATTTTAGTAGCAAAAAGTCCTAAAAATCTGAAAAGTAATCAAAGCAATGATCAAATGTCAGATCTGTGATTCTGAACGTCATTTCCAATTCCCTCTTGAAGATGGAATGTGCTAACTGTAAAAAATAATTTTTGGCACTTTTCACTGGCACATCCCAAGGCACTTCATGACAACAGAAATACAGGTACAGAGTCCAATATCCTAAAGGCACACTGCCTTGGCAGACAGCCACTGCCTTCTCCAGCCTTAAGTTCGTGCTACCAAGAGCCCACACACATCAGGAATTCAAGCAAAGGGACAGGATTTATTCTGCTCACAGTGTGAGTGGTTGACAGACTCAGTATCATTCCAGCTTTACTTCAGCTCAGTGCCACAGCACACTCAGGGGATTGTACATGAGCCCAATAAATCATCACATCTAATCCTCTTTCTTCAACAGGGTGAAAGTCTCCAGACAAGGACTCTGGAGAGTGCAAAATTCCATTTTTAATTATGGCAAATGGTCTGAGAAATAAACTGAAATGTAAATAATTCCTACAATCTACAGCAAGACTTCTGCAGGAATAAAGGATGAAATGTGGTCCTTTAAAGCAACAAATATGAATTTTCAACAGCATCAACTGAAGAAACACAATCATCAGAGTGATTTCTACAGTTGCTCCTTGCTTTTGTTCTTGTTCATGTCATCCAGAAGTTTCTCTTCACTGTGGGAAAGCTCTCCACTCTGTTAGGCCTTTTTTTCCTAGTCCCTCTGACTCGATTCCGAGGACATCAACCCCTGCATGGATTCCAGAGCTTTTACTGAATTCAAAACATCTTTTCAGTACTTCTGAGAATCAAGCTCTGTTTAGTCAAATGACTAAGAATGAATTCCAGAACCTGGCTTTTACAATGCTCGACCTGAAACTTTTATTCCAATCATGTTTATTTCAGGTGCTAAATAACACTCACTAATAATAGACTACAGGAATTTTTACAGCCTTAAAATACACAGAATAAGCTTGACAATTCCAATTTAATTGACAATGTATTAGTGCTGCAAAATGTATAAAAGACATTGTGCTAATGCTAATCCAGCATTGCCACTTTAATCAGCTCACAGGGCGCTATCACATAAGTCCTCATAAATAGTTCCCCAATCAGTGATCTCAAAAGTTACTCAATGTCCACCAGCCTGCAGAAACAAAGGCCACTACTGCCACAATCTGTCAAATAAAATATCTGCTGTAGGTCTTAATAAACATACATTATATCTTATGAATCAATAAGATGACAGTACTTGACTTCAAAATGAACTATCTTCTCCTACTATCTCAGTCTCTGAGTCATTCAAGATGTAAGGCATGTCATGTAATTCAGTAAGAATATTAATTAGATAAATTGGCTTTAAACTGGAAGCTTTTTAAAATTAAACTCATTTCAGATGAATGAACATGCACATGCCATTCTAGTACCTGAAAATGAATAAGGAGGTACTTCCTTGCCCTAGTCTTGCACCACTTATTAAGTCCAAGTCTAGATCCATTGGTGCCAATTCCCAGTGCAGGTAAATACTTTCAGCTTTCTACTGTGCAAAAGAATAAACACCTCTGTCCTGACAAGAGCCTTCCTCTGTTCTGTGCTTACTTTGCTAAAGATATTCTAGTACTTGTAATAACTCATTTCAGACTGGCATAATTTTGGCATTGATGTCTCCCCACTACAAAGGCATACAAAACATGGTCATGCCAAAATCACCTAGAAAAGATGTAGTTTCCATCCCACACACAAGTTGGGGATTTTAAAAGATGTTACTGTAGTTAAAGGGGGAAAAACTCAACTGCAAAACCCTTTTCCAGACAAGAGGCAGAACTAAAAGTTTACCAGATTGGTAAAAGCTCATTTACAAAATTATTGGTGAATTTTTTGTCAAATTAATAGTACATGGATGCAATCAGAGGTCTGATGTTTCAGTACATGATTCAGTTTTGTTCTAAGATCTTGTGACAGCAACAATTCAACAAATAGGTGAATAGTCTTGGTTGCTGAACTTCAACTATTAAAAGACTTGTGAAGAATCTGGAAGTTTAAAGCAGGGTCTCACATGCCCAAATGTTATTTAAGGCCAGCATTTGAAAGAATGGGAGTGCTTTGTCGGGATACACACCTGTCAGAAACTGCCGAGAAAATAATGTTTACTTATGGATGAAACTGTTTGCTGCTGCCACAAACACCTGCTGTAAACCCTTGCCATGAAACTGCTGTTTCTCCAAGTTTGTATACTGTTTAAATGTTATAGTTAGGACAAAAAGCTGTATTAGATAGGTAATTAATACCATTCTATTACTGCTGTATGTCCAAATGTTCTGCTTGGTTCTGGAAACCCCGGTTACAGCCTCCTGATTAGTCGATGTACCCCAAAACCTCATTGGCTGGCTGGTGGAGCAATGCTGCTCCACCCTGTGGAGCTGAGCCACCCCCAGTTCTCCCTTATATGTTATAAACCCTCCTTCCCTTCTCCTTTTGTGTCGTGGTCCACCCCTAATACCACCCAAGTTCTAGAACCCTCCGAACAAACCCTATAAGTATCCCATGCTCTCCTTAATAAAGTGTTCACGCCCACCACTCCTCCCTCTGCGTNACCGCCCCGAAATCCACGTTTATACCCCAGTTTTGTTAATAAGAATCAGCGCTATGGGGTCAGCAGACTCTAAGACTGCAAAACAGAACTACCATCTCATAGCGCTGATTCTTATTAACAAAACTGGGGTGCAAGTGTGGTTTTCGGGGAGGTCATAGGGTTTTGAGGAAAGGATATTTCTTCCCCGTGCTCACCTTCGATGCAGCTCAAGTGCCGTCCAAAGGGCGGGTGGTGCCTATCCGTCCACGCTGGGGTCACGTGTCGGAGCTCAGCGTCACAGGGGGGAGCCGCCGGTCCCGCAGCTTTGGCCAAGAGCTGGCAGGAAAAGCCCCGTGGGTTTCTAAGGAGACTGAATATCAGCCCACCCTATTGCTCCACATGATGGGCGCCATTTGTCGCGGTCCGAAAGGGAAAGAGGGACACGGTCCACGCCGAGGGAGGGGTGGTGGGCGTGAACACTTTATTAAGGAGAGCATGGGATACTTATAGGGTTTGTTCGGAGGGTTCTAGAACTTGAGTGGTGTTAGGGGCGGACCACGACACAAAAGGAGAAGGGAAGGAGGGTTTATAACATATAAGGGAGAACTGGGGGTGGCTCAGCTCCACAGGGTGGAGCAGCATTGCTCCACCAGCCAGCCAATGAGGTTTTGGGGTACATCAACTAATCAGGGGGCTGTAACCGGGGTTTCCAGAACCAAGCAGAACATTTGGACATACAGCAGTAATAGAATGGTATTAATTACCTATCTAATACAGCTTTTTGTCCTAACTATAACATTTAAACAGTATACAAACTTGGAGAAACAGCAGTTTCATGGCAAGGGTTTACAGCAGGTGTTTGTGGCAGCAGCAAACAGTTTCATCCATAAGTAAACATTATTTTCTCGGCAGTTTCTGACAGGTGCGTAACCCGACAGTGCTTTCTTTATTGTCTTCCTAAATGCTTTACTCCAGCACACAACTGTTTTGACAAGGTCAGCAACCCCTCTCTGCACACACACTGATAACTGGGAAGATGTTCTGGGAAAGCAAAAAAGCAAATTCCTGAGGAAATCTGGTGTTAAATAAATACAAGGTGCCCAGGAGCCTGCATGCACTGAGAGAACACCCTGAGACACCAAGGAAAGAGCTGGAAGCGCAAACCTGATCCGAGCACAGTCTCACTGTGAGTCCAAATGTTCACCGATCCTGTGCATCTGAGTTCCCACTATCAGCTGGTGAGTGATAAAGGTATTACTGATGTCAACATGGCAGAGATTGCAATCAATAGCATAACTATTCCAAATGTTACAAAGGCTTAACAATAATGTATTATGGTATATATTTCAGGGTAATCAGTAAGAAAAGTTACTACATGCCACCCAACTTCAATATTATGCATTAGTGAGCTCAGACCTTGATTTTCCAGCTTAGAAATAAAATGCATAATAACAATACAGATTCACATATTTATACATTTGAATGTTGGGTCTTTCACTGGACCTAACGTTTTCAGTTATGTTTTTATCACCCTTTTCCTCTTTTATAGTTTGTTTTTGATCTTTAACTGGAGTTCTTTAGATGAGAAATACAGAAAATTTCTCATGCTACTCCACTCTGAAGAAAACAGCTCAGCTGGGCTGAGATGCCCAGCTTTTTCCCGGTACCAGGCTGGGCACAATCAATCTCTGCAACACATAACAAGACATCTGCAGTATCAACAATACAGAAATGCAAACCACTAGAAAGTCCAGGAGCTGATGGGACAAGGAAATACTCTAGTTAAGCCCAGTGTCCCATAAAAAAACAGCAAAGAAGAAAAAAAAAAGGTAACATTGTATCAGGACTGAAAGTAAACGGGATTATCCTCAGTAGAAGATGATATCTAGAGATGAAGAAAGGTTACAGTCAACATTTTAACTGAAGGTTAATTCAGTAAAGGTGGTCCTTGGAACTCTTGCAAAGAAAACAACTCACTGTTCATCCAGACTGCCTACCTGCCTACATCTGAGAGAGAGAGAGAGGCTAAGTGCCTGAAAAGAATGATGTTCATATACTTTCATTTGCATTCTATTGAGATGACAATAGTTCACTTACAAAATCTGGAGGTATTTACACAGAAAAAAAAAAAATCCTTCTTTTGGCAGCAGGGGAATAGATACCCCACAATGGGATCCTGGGAGGAGTGGTGGTTTGACCCTGACTGGATGCCAGGTGCCCACCAAAGCCACTCTATCACTCCTCTCCTCAGTGGACAGGGGAGAGAAAATATCCTGCAAGGTCCATGAGTTCAGTTAAGGACAAGGAAAGATCACTCATCGATTACCATCAGAGGAAAAACAGCCTTGACTTGAGGAAATGAACTGAATTTATTTCCACTCAAAATCAGAGCAGAACAATGAGAAGTAAAACATATCTTAAGAACACCTTTCCCCCACTCTTCCCTCCTTCCCAGCAGCACAGGAAGACGGGAAATGGGGGTTATGGTCAGTTCAGTACATGTTGTTTCTTCTGCTGCTCAGGCAGAGGAGTCCTTCCCTGCTCCAGTGTGGGATCCCTCAGGTGGAAGATATATTCCTCTGTGAACTTCTGCAATGTGAGTCCTTTCCACCGGCTGCAGTTCTTCATGAACTGCTCCAGCGTGGGTCCCTTCCATGGGTGTCTCTTCCCTTCAATAACAGGCTGCTCCAGCATGGATCCCACATGGGGTCACAAGTCCTATCAGCAAACCTGCTTCTCTATCGACTGGTCTGCAGGTCCCTGCCAAGCCTGCTCCAGCACTGGTTTCCCACCGGATCACAACCTTCTTTCAGGCATCCACCTGCTCCAACATGGGTTTATTCCATGGGTTACAGGTGGATCTCTGCACCCCCATGGTCTTCCATGGGCTACAGGGGCACAGTTGCTTCACCATGTTCTTCACTACGGGCTGCAGGGGAATCTCTGCTCTGGTGCCTGGATCACCTCCTGCCCCTCCTTCCTCACTGACCGTGGTATCTGCATAGTTGTTCCTCTCACATATTATCACCCCTCTCTTCTCTGAGCACAATTATATTTGCACAGTATTTTTTTTTCTTTCCCCAATATACTATCACAGAGACATTACTACCACCTCTGACTGGCTCAGCCATGGCCAGCGGCGTGTCCATCCTGGATCGGGCTGGCACTGGCTCTGTCAGACATGGGGGGAGCCTCTGGCAGCTTCTCAGGAAGCCACCCCTGCAGTGCCCCTGCTACCAAATGCACTCAAACCTAATGGAATTGTAATAACATGACTCAAGTCTATTCTTGCACTATCAGATGGAGGAGGTACTATTTATTAGTCTAACCCTCTTGAAAGCAGGATTTAAAACCAATATGAGTAAAAGAAAAAAGTGTTATGATTATTTACTTTGCCATCCAAATTTAAAAATGTGAACAGAACTCCTCTGTGACATCTACTTTTCTGTTTAATATCAATTCATGTTTCACATGCTAGATATCGACTGGAAGATTTCTGAAACCAGGACCAACACTTTGAGCCCTTTACTTCCCTGTGGCTTCTGTACACACATGAGCTGTGTAATCTGAATAGGGTGAGAAAACCATATTGTTCTGGAAACAGTGACATCTCTAAGGATGACAAACTCTAATTCACTGTTCTGTAACACCCTCACTAGCAGGAATTAAAACTACTAACCAAGTCATGTTGAGGAGAAGAGTTAAAGGAAACCTAGCTATTATATAGCACAAGCACTATGAATGGTGCCAAGGACATTTTGTCAGCCTCTAATTCTTCAATCCTGCACATACCTACATATCAGTATGCTGACAATCACCTCAGTAACACCTTGTCTCTATGTCATCTCCCTCCCCACCACTTCTCTTCTCCCAGTCTCCTCTGATCATCCAGACACCATTTTGCTAACACTCTCCCCTCTTCAGACTCCCAGCCTCTACTTACAATTAACATGAAACCAAAAGGGAAAAGAGGAAGGAATTGGAACATATTTCAGAAACCTCATGATCATTTTAGTCCATTTACAGCTGAAATCACGACTGAATGGAAAGTTCACCATTCATTTTGGCAACAATAAGGTTTTTCTCCTTGTTTCACTGATCCCTCATGGAGAGGCAAGAGTCTCCTGCTCAGAAGCCACATCGGCGGATACAGCTGCCCGATGTCCGATGGCTGGGCTGGAGGATATCGTACAAGGACAAAGGGCGATTGTTTACACCCACAGAGGGAGCAGGATGAACAAGTGTTTCTCAGGGGAACCACGGAAAACCAAAACTTTCCCTTCAAGTTCCATTGGCTTTAAAAACAAACAGGGCAAATGTTTCCACAAATAAGAGCAAACCATACAGTTTCCCAGATAAAAGCCAAGAGCTCTACTCAAACTGGAGGTGCATTCATGGGGAATGGAAAAAAAATGGCATTTTACAATACTGCAATTTATGCAAATAAATGGCAATACTGCATTTACTGTAATAAAGTTTTAACTAAATATGATTAAGTGCATGTATTACCACTTTACACATCTCCTTTGATTACTTTGGTTATTTTTTTTTGCATTATCTATTGAGTCAAGAGTGCTTTTCTTAACAGTAGCCCTTTCTCAAGTCCCCATCTCTCAATTCCACAACATGTAACACTTTGGTGAAAACACAAACTTCTGGCCTACAAAGAACTACTCTAGGCCATGTGCAATGACTCTGAATGGACAACCAGAATACGCTGCAATTCGGGGCAAGAGAAGAAATTCCAGCAAAGCTGGGAAAAGACAGAGTTAAGCCCTAGGCAACTGCAGGCCCTGACAGCTAAATACACACAAATCCTTGGGGAGCAGTCCGAAAGAGATTATAACCAGTGTGAGTAATACAAAGAAATTATCAGAAGGAGTGAGTGTGGGGCTATGTGTGTATTTTTTTGTTTTATTCTGTTTTTAGGAAGATATAACAAAATTCCTTAAAAGACAAGTTTATCTGCAGTAAATAAATCTTGTACTGTAGAGCTGTAAAATAATCTTGATGTGTCCAGATTGCTCTCCTTGGATCTTTTTGTGTCCCAGAAATAACCACTACTTTCCTCCTGATCATCATCATTTGGATGGGACTGAGCATAATATACAAATTTTGTGAAGGGTTGTGATACAAAATGACCTCCTTTGTATATGGCAACTCATCAAAAGCCAAGAGCCAATATTGTGGAGAAGGGTATTTTTCCTGGTCTCAGGCATAACTCAACTGGAACCAGTTGAAAACACCTCTGACTGACCATGGCAGACCCAGCTCCAAAGGAAACAAGTGCCCTTTGTTGCCCTCCAGTTTGGGTGTATGTAGCACAGCATCAATGCCCTTGGGCACCTCAGTTCTCAAAGGCTGCATGCTCAGCAGCTCTAGGACTGGAAGCAGCTTTGGTAACAGCATCAACTTTAATAAATATGATTTCCCTAGCTATATGACTAGGTCAAAGCTGATGTTATTTAATTTTCAGGTGTGAAGTCTTTCCTTAATTTTCTTACTGCAGAAACTTTGGGAAAGTATTTTTCCAGGATCTGTTCACTTCCAAATTGCCTGAGATGCAGCGCTGAAGAACAGATCAAGAGCACAGTAAGTTTCCAGAAGAAAAACCTCAAACAGTGCAAGAAGCAACTGCAGAGGCCAGGTAGTACTTGTAGAGAGTCCCAAGTGCACCAGGAGACTGGGACTCAGAGCTTGGGAAAGACAGAGTGGGAGATAGAGAAGACAAGGATACCAAGGCCACAGGCCAGAATGACAGAACTCCAACCTTACAAGCAGCACATACCAAATCCTCAAAATCAACACCAGCAACCTAAATGCTTAGTCATAGCTAAGAAAAAATATCTGTGTTGGCAGCTTCAGTGGTCACCTTCAGTGGTCATCTTCAAGACACAGTTTTTCACAGAAGACTTCTTTTGTGCGTCAAAGTCCCTGCACAGTCTGCTGAAGAACAAAGTATGCCACATGGCTTTGCCTTGGCTTGGACACTGTAACACCAGCAGTGTGTTATAATCACAAAATGGTGCTGTGAATGTAATTAAATACAAACCGACACTGGCAAATTGCAGCATTTTTAAGTTCAGCTCAATTTCTGTATTACTTGTTCAAAAACTGTATCTTCACTCCCAGGCACAAACCACACTCAGCTACACTTTGTCCCACTGGCTGTGGGATTTTATCATGTCTCTGCTTTGTACTGCATCACAACTTCAGTATCAGTTTCTCTGTACTGTTTTGCAATAATTTGTCCCTGCTTCATCAACAGGAAGCTCTTAGAAACAAACAAAATGATACTCTTTAAATTATCTTTTCTTAAAAATAAATAATCCTAAGAGGCAGTAATAGACTGTATAATTTAGTTTGCCTTCCTGTATAGACATTACATTTCATTTCTTAATCTTCCACTACACAAAATAATTTGTTTAGCTACAGCATGTTTTCCAGGAATGCAAGTAGTTAGGTCCTATAGTAATCCCCCTTGAATTTAAAAGGTCCCGGGTCTGGTTTCTTTACATGCATGTGACATCACATTTCAGTCATGGGTTTCTGTCAGACCTTTCTCTGCTAGATGACGAATAGATTCTTAGGTGACTCTTGGCCTTGATTAAAACAAACACTGTGAATAGTTTCGGTTTCTAAGTGAGGCCTTCCCTTGAGCACTTGAGCAGGTTTCATAGGTTTTTTACAACATCATCTCAACACCAAACATCTCATCAGAGAACATACTGTTTTAGCCCAGGGCAAAGTAGCAATCTACACAGAAAGAAGAATCATTCCAAGGTACCATTCTCTCTGCATGTATACCCAAAGAGCTCACTGCTCCTTTTTGACAACCATCATGCTGAGAAGTCATGTCAAATTGTTAGTCTGCTATGACCCCGAAATCCTTCTCGAGGCCCCCACTTTCTGGGAGACAAGCCCTTTCTTCTCCTTGGTAGGTGAGACCCACATTCTTCATTCCTGGCTGAATGACCTCACACTTAGCTGGATTAAAATAAACTTCATTCGGATTGCTCAGCATAGCATCTGATTTCAAAGCACTTTATAAAAAAATCCCTACCCTCCCCTTTTAACCAAGCATTTTTGTATTACCTGCAAAATGCAGAAGTAATTTTGTATTTATTTTCAAACCCTTAATAACTATATTAATTTTAAGCTTTCTATTGATCCATGAAGAGTACCATTAGAAGTAACCCACTTAACAACCCTGAAACACTTCCTTTTTTATATCAATCTGCTAAGTATTAACTTTATATGTACAGATTCTGTGCAATCTTTTTTTTTCTTTTTTTTTTTTTTAAATCATAGTGCTTAAAATGTTAAGTAGAATTGCAAGCCCCCAAAACTCTATCATAGATACCTTCACAAGCAAACTATTTCATTACTCAGGGTTTGGGTTTTTTTCTTTTTAAATCAAGCTGTATTTTTTAGCTCTAATTTCTTGAGCAATCGTATGACATATTTGTATATCTATTATATTGTTTATATGATGATGTCAATGTACAGCCCTTCAGATCAGCTTTCTTACCCTTTTTTGGTATATGGACACTTTAAAGTCCTCAGTGTTTCTTGGAATTTCCCTCACACTGCAAGATTTAGGAAAAGCCAAAAATATGGAGCCAGAGAGCTCTTCAGCCAGTGTTTGGGACTCTTAAGTTTCCAGACTATTTTAGTGTGTTTATTTCTGGCAAACATTATTTGATATTTTCCATATTTACAAATGCATTACAAGCACAGCATAAACTTAATGAAATATGATTGCGTTCTTCTCCCCCTTAACAAAATACGTAAGTATTTAATAAAGCCCTTTCACCTCTGTGTATGAATGTTTTTTCTACCACCATGGACAAATATTATTGCTAGAATTTACTTCATTAATGCACCACAACTTTATTTTGAGGATGCTATAATGACAGGGGAAAGACTCACATGAATTCTGATGGGACAAAGCATAGCTGCTGTACCACAGGTACTGATGGCCCCATTATAGATACCATGGAGTGCCCAGGCAATAGGTCAGAAATGTTTTATCATGTTAGAGAACATAATAGGAAGGGATGTGAGCTGAGAAACCTCATTAAAAATGCACTGCACTTCTTCCTTTCCTCTTTAAAGATAAATCCATGTGTCCAAAGAACTACCCTCAGCTTCCTCACCATCCAGACTGATTTTAAGTGTGACTACTTGAAAACTCCATGACCTGAAATCATAAAAACAACTCAAAACGAGAACACAGGGGCAAATTTATACCCTAGACTTACTGATACAGTAAAAGACACAAAGCACTTTACTAAGAATGGAAAAATATCCTGTAAAAAGCTCCATACAACACAGAAGATGTTTAAACCCTGATGGCAGATGTGATTTATCCCTGCCCACAGGTGATCTGATTCCTTTTAAATATATCCAGTCAGGCAAGAAAGAATAAAATGAGACATCACAAGCAACAGGATGAAAAGGAGAGGCTTACTTAGCTGTATTTTGTTAAAAATATGGAATGATTTTTTAGGTTTTTATTTGAAGTGGATGGAATTTTCTTTCCACAGAAACCTGTTTTTAGCACTACTCATCAGTAAAGAAGAGGCTTCTCTGAGCATATGACATTTTAAAAAGAAACAAAAAAGGAAAAATAAAGCTCATGTTACGGTACTAGGTATCCACCTCTAGCAACTTTTTCCAAGGCCTCTGAGAGGAAAACCCTTTCCATTATGTAGAAATAGCCTCAGTTAACTTTTCCACTCCTTTAACTGCCAGTTTGCAGCACATATCATCTCAAAGGTCTACCTTTAAGTCTACCTTTTACTAAATTGACCACATCTTATCCTTGGAAAGGGCATTATAAAAAGATCCAAAAGCCCTAACAAAACCAAACAACCAAAGCAACATAAAAATAAACTACAAATCCTCCTGAGGTTCCCAAAGTAACAAGTTTTCACTGCCAGCAAGTCCCAACTTGTGGCAGCTGAAGAATCTTCTCAAGACTTAAATCCTCGGGCAAGACAGTTACACATAGTATCGTTTAATGTTTTCAGAAATAATAACTGAGATATTTATGGTATTCTCTGTATACTACAGAAACCACAATAATATTATCCACTTTGCAAAGATAAAATTATATAAAGACTGATGGTTTGCCACTTCACTTTCTTGGCTAGTGTAAATGGAATATAAAATGAAAATTGGCTACCCAGAAGAAGCCGTGACTACTGTAAGACTCAGAGTAATATTTATAAAGGTTTGTTAGTCCCTTTTCCTGAAAACCCAAAGAGGGGAAAATTGTCCTGTTTTCAAGCACAATCAGGGTTATTCAATGCAAAAAGTCCAGAAATTATTTCTCCTGAAACAAAGTCAACTCTTTCTTGAAATAAAAGAAAGCCTGAAAAGAAAGCCATTGCTCAGAGGTGAAGCAGAGGTGAACACCACTGCAGTCGTGCAGTCCTGAAACACATCTGTGACATGATACAACCAAAAAAGTCACACACTTTGAAAGTGGTATTTGACACATCCTTCACTTGCTTTCACCGCCAATACTTGCTTTTAAAGCATTCGGTCAAAGAAAACATTTGTATATTCTGAANATTATAATTTATATAGAATTTATATAGAAAATTTATATAGAAATTTACTGAACTCCTCAAACTCCTGTCACCACTTTTTCTTTTTGATGTCTCAGATGACAACCTTCAACCACAACACTGTCACACACACAGTAAGCTAATCAACTAGTCAAAATCAGTTTTCTCTGAAAATTCCTGCCTAAATAGCACCTGCCCAATAGCACCTGTGTACTTGAGTGTGCAGCTTGACAAGAAAATCAAATTAATACCTTTCCATTCCCTTAATATTCCATTAATACCCTTATTTTATTCTTACATGAATGCAGATGCAGTCTGTATGCATAGTTTTTAAAAAAAATCTGTCCTTGATCTGATCATTTCTTCACACTGAATAGTCCTGTGTGGTATCCTGAGCTCCAGCCCAGATCTGAGCCATCAGAAAAGGCTCTGTTCATCAGAAACAAACCCATTTTTCTTTCCATTGAGTAGAACTGTCACATATTCTGCTTCTCTTCTGTGTTTTACACAGTACTACAACACACTAACCTTTTATTACAGAAACATGACTTTGGAGAGTTTCTGGAAGACCTCTACTCAAATATCAATCATTTTCAAACATCAAGCTTAGCACTATTAGGCTTGCTTTAAAACTGCTTCTTAAACACACACACACAAAACCTATATACAATAAAAAGTGACTTTTTACCCAGACAGATGTAACATATGGTTTGAATGGAAGGTATTACTTAGGAACTCATTTGGGCAATCCCCACAGAGAGCAAATGGTACATTAAAAAACACACACCAAATGCATGACAACATAAATGTACAGATCACTTGAAAAGAATGAGATGGGAAGGGAGAATATCTTAAGTGAGTAACAATGAAGGCTGGACATCTTTCTAACTAATACTCCTAAAAATTAACTACCTGTTTCACATCTTTCATGTTACAAGACAGGACTGAAAATGCAATCAGGAGCCATTGTCTCATAAAGAGTACATGCAAAGTTCCACCTCTCTGAATACAGCAGGAACACAGAACAAGAAATCATTCTCAAGATCCTCTGTACAGCACTGCTTGTCCCCAGGCTCTTTCAGCCTGTTCTTAAAGTAAACTTCTGTCATTACAACAGTCTCTGGTACTGCTCTGCCACCACTGCTGCTGCAAGCTAAACTTTGCATGTAACCCAGACCTGTATATTAATCTTTATGTCCATCATTGCCACTTGAATAAAATGTAGCCACAATATCCTATGATTTTAAGACAGCAAAATTATATCCCTCCTTTATATACAAATGGGGAGTAAGAATATATGTACACTTTCAAGAGCAGAGTGAGGCCTAGACCAGTCTACGCCGCAGCTCCTCAATTCACTCTGCTCATCAGCTCAGATCTTGCAAACCTCACCAGAACAGAGTGACAGAAGGCCTTGATATGACATGCCATGCAAAGGAAAGAGCCATGGAGACAGCTGTGGGAAAGGCAGACAAATGCCATTTTTGCTTTTTACAACTTCTGTGGCACTTCTTGCCTAACGGAACCACTTGGCCCTTGGTCAGCCTAAGAAACACCTTCACAACAACACTGGCAGGAGCCATTTACATACAAACCACTCACACATACGCTGCATGTCCTTTGAACCAAAAAAGGAAGATGCTATGCATGTTCACTTCGGAAGTTATTCTTAAAATCTCCTGGTACTGTTTTTACTTCTTACTTTCTACCCATCTGCTTGCTGGAAAATTTACATATTCAGCTTTCTTTTTTTCTTGCCAAAGACAGACATAAAGCAATCTAAAACTAGATCACCGGTCTGTGAACTGAAGTAAGTGTAAAATATACCTTTGCTTTCCTAAAATAATTTCTTTTTGTTAATACAATACAAATATCTGGCTAGCCAGATAGCAAGCAAAGTGTAATGGAGGGAGGAAATGTTTTTTGAATGAGTATGAGTGGAGGTAATGCATATGAAAAACTCAGCAAATCCATTTTTTCTCAACAAACTTGAAGAGCAGATCCTCTGTGTGGAAACCTGCTGCAGAAGATCCAGGCACCATGCAGATCAGAAACAGGGCTACAACTCAGATGCCTGGCCTGTGAATGGAACACAGATCATGAAAAATAATTTTCCAGCTGCATGAATAATGAATCAAATCCTTTTTATCTAGCCATAAGTTTCCTTAATGTTTCACCTAATCTTCTCCTCATGGGTAAGTGCACATGGGGAAAAAAAGAGGAAATTAGTTATAATTTATTTTAAATAATTTCTATTAAAAATTATTTAATTTATAATTATTTTATTTTCAAATTTTTAAATTATACTCCTTTTAGAAGGCTATTTTTGTGTTCAGTAGTTGCATTTACATGTCATGTTGAATGCAAACTGTGTAGATGTTAAGAAGATGAAAAAATAAACTGGCTCAAGTGTGCACCTTTCCAATGCGGTCCAAACCCAAGGACAAATAGAGAAAGACCTATTTCCTCTACTTCTCACAGCCATACCACATGGAAAGTTTCATTCTCCAAACAGCAGCCTACCAAAAACATACAATAGCATGAAAAAAAGGGTGCTATAATTTACATCCTTTTGCAGCTGTAATTATAGCAGTTGCTGTGAAGCCAAAGCTGTCATTTCTGCAAGCTAAACTAAAGCAAAAGGACCAAAAGTACTGCAATTGTTTTGGAAAGCTGTGAGGGAGGTTCTTCCCTTTCCTGCTGTTTAATCAATGTAGTGAAGACTGAGGTCATGAAGAGACACGGAAACTCTGCTGTTCTCTGCTGGGACCCAGGCTTTGCCCTATTTTTGCAACATGATGCAATTAAAGGATATTTGTAAATCATTACCCAAAAAAGGGGGGCAAAAAAGGAAGTTCCAATCCTGCAACAGGCTCCATAATGGTTTAAACTCCTATGGCCACAGAGTAACTAATAATTTACATATAATAGTTGAGAAGAGTGCTGCAAGCCAATGGAAAAGAGAAAAAAGCATGAGCAAGAACTCCATTCAAGTCATTCTGGCAAAGCACAGTTGTAAGGTGGTGTCCTCACTGAAGAAGACAGGCTGCAGTACACACCAAGCCAACCCTTCCAGATCTCCACCGTAGTCTAGACAAAGCTGGCAACCCAGCTAAAAGTCAAATATTTGGACTGGAAAACAGGCTTTCCTTTGTTTGGCTATAGGATTTACATTGATCTGCTTTTTCCCAAAAAAATTTCATTCCTGATTTTCAGCACAGTAAATAGAGCCCAAAGAAAATTTCTGAGAATAACTTAATATAGTTCCAGTCCTTCCTAGGGTGCAGGGATACACTTTAAACAGATGACCCATGTTTATACTTCCCAGTTTCAGAAAGGACATGTTTCAGCTCCCATTCTATTTGCTGAGAGAGATCAGAGGGTTTGGGATATGCTCAGCTAAAGCAGACAATTCAGGGAAGGACTTGGTTACATTATGCTGTTTGCAGCTAAAGCAAGCAGGATTGACCATTTGCCCAGAATTCAGCACTGCTGCAAGATCAGGTAGTATTTTAAATTTGAACAGCACTGGTTCAGCTTATGAGCTCTGAGTATTACCAGTTGTCAAAATGGCAATTATATGGAGAGAAAATCATACTTAACCACAGATTTTGAATGTACCACCTTATTTGTTCTTCATGTATCTTCTGCAGTGATTAAAGGGTTTGTGGTTTAGAGTTTTTCCAAACTATACAAATTCAATAAAAAGAGAATATGTTTGATTTTTTTTCCATATTTGAGATAAACTACTGGTTTAGTCAACAAATAAACCTTTGTAAAAATATCCACATATCCCTTCGTACCATGGGCAAGCATCCATTTTTTAAAAGCAGTAAAGTATCTGTAATTATTTTGCCTCCACTTACAAGAGAATAATCAGTGCTACATTTGGTCACTTGATCCTCAAGATATTAGCAGGGAAAAAAAAGGTTGACCTGTTCTAAACTACTGAATTATCACAGCCAGCTCCTTAAATATAATGCCTATATTCCTTTTTTCCACAGCTTCTCATTTCCCTATATAAACCTACTTCCCTTGAGATAAAAGGTTACTGCAGGTTATGGTTGCAATTACAGATAAGACAGGACTCTGGAGACTGCATCTCTTTTTCCTGCAGCAGAAGGATAAACGTTGTTCTATTCAAGGTTCAGAAAATCTTCTGCAAAACTGAAGGAGAAAAATTGCAAGTTCTTTTAGTGATAAAAAGCCCTCTCAGAACTTTTTGTGACTCTGTAAAGAAAAGATTGAAAGTATCTACAGAA
>VXAU01005790.1:101337-256710 GCA_013399695.1 Formicarius rufipectus | reverse complement strand
ATTTCCTATCCCAAACAGAAAAAGTCTATTGAAAAATGAAATGAAAAATAATGAAAAATTATTTCACTAATGCAAAATTATTTCACTAATGAAAAATAAGGTAAGGGAAAAAAACCACAGCTGGAAGACAAAAACCAAGACTTTTGTTCCAGACACTTAGGCATACAAACAGAAAAAAAAAATCCTTTCTAATGTTGTAGTAGGAAGTGTCCAAAGCTTGAAAAATAGATTTTTTCTGATCTTCAAATTTTTGCGTATTTATGTAACTTTATAAAAAGCCTATCTTTTCCACTTATACATAGCGTATTTTCTCAAGGCCATGTCAGTGTCTGCATAAAACTTGTTCTTTCCTGGAAACTCCAATCACTTCTTATTCCCTGTACTTTTTAGGCATAATGCCTTAACTTTCCTACATTACATTTTTCCTCTCACTTGCAAGCATCATTCACCACAGGGAGTATGACTTGACTTAACTTCCATTTTTAACAAGCACAGAAAAAATCTTAACCCAAAGATAAACATTACAACACATAACCATTTTTAAAGTGTATTTCATAAGCTGTAGAAATTCACAGCAGAATTCATATGGAAAAGCATTAGTGTTTATTGGCAGTACAACCTGCAGTTGTTTAGATTTTACATAGCTTTACTGTGAAATTCCTCCTTCTGGGCATTTCAACGATGAGAAAATGCATATTTCAATTACAGCAACTCATTCCCATATCAAACCAAGCCCATGTTTACCCAAATTATGTTGAAGTGTCTTTACATCTCTTCATTGTGCAAATCCATTTCCACAGAACAATCCCACTACTACCACAATATTGATGCTATTTTTAAGTCATATAAATGTCTGCCTCACATAGATGACTGTTCTTGTCCCAAAAAGTAGCAACTGCCATGCAAATCATCTTCCAGAGCAGAGTAAGAAAAGTGGCCCTTGTTTATACTTCAAAGACAACAGTCTTTCAAACTATTCCAGGTAATGCCCTTCAGAAGAAAAAAATCACAGGAGAGGGAAATAATACAAAAAGTTTTAAAGCTCTTGATCTCTTTTCCTTAAACCACCTTAAAAAAGGGAATTCTTTTGCAAATTAAAAGTGTAGACAAAAAAAAATGTGCACATGGAAAGGCACACTTATAAGTGAGAAAAAAGAGTTCCTTAAATGTGCTTACAAAGCAAAGAACACTCAAAATAAAATAAATGGGAATAATCAACAGGATTTGAAAATTATAATTATCTAATTACCTGTATTACATCTCAAGAGAGTAACCGTGTAGTGGTAGCTAAACTAGCTTCAAACTGAGCTGCTGGTAACTATGTAGCTGTAACTATGATGTTTTTCAATTCGAGGGACTCCTGGATGGTTTTCAGTGGAAAAGAACTGCCTGCAAAGCCAGCAAAGCCAGCAACAGAATTCATCTGTTTGCATTTTTCCAATTTATTTTTATTTTTTTAGTTTTCCAAGCACAGTCTTGGATACAGTCTTGGCCACACTGCCAGCTTCTGGAAGGAATGCAAAAGTCCTGATTTATCGACTGAAAGTATCATATCTCATTAAACCCACCCCATCAAAGACACACTGTGCTGTGGGGACATGCTTGCATCAGCACTTTCTCTGTTACTGTCTTTCCCTTCTAAAATTATCAAAGGTCATTGCACTCTTCTACCCTGAAAGCCACAAAATCCACATACCCAAAACTTCCCAGGGACTCATTTCCTGTCCAAGGATAAATGGTGGTATCTATGCTTTATTAATCACTAATCTCTGCCAAGCCTGTGGGGACTGGCCACTACCTACATGTCCCCTGAGGATTATTAAACCAGCTGGAGGTTTAAATTAACTCCAAATGCAGCCCCACAGACAGGGATGACTTTCAGAAACTGTGCAGCAGAGGGGCTTCATGTGCCACACCAGTGGAGAGGATGCTCCTGCCCAGTGCCACCATGGCTGTGGGGACAGTGCAGTGCCAGTGCCTGTGGGCCCACAGAAATGGAAAAAGGCTTTCACATGTGACCTGGAGCAGCTCCACAGGGCATCCCCTGAATGGAAAAACACACTTCGGGGAAAAAACTGCTGCTTAAACCAGCAGCCTCACTTACAGTATTATAAATAAAGGCTACAGATACAGCTGGACATAGACAATGAGTACCCCAAAGAGGGACAGGGGTTTTTCTACACTGGTGGAAGAGAAGATGAAGGGAAAATCAGTGTGGGATGCTGTAGGCCTTCACACTTGGTTTCCACACCCAAGGCTGGCACACACGGTGGCTGAACCTGCTTTGGGGCCGGGTGGGACAATGTGCATCAGGCTTTGGCTGCAGGGAGTACAAGCTCTTTGTGCCGCTTCCTCCTCACTCCATCTAACTGCAAGGGCACACCAACAAAATTGGCCCCCAAGGCTTCTACAGCTGTCAGAGCTAACACTGGGGAATCATAACATGGTTTTAGGGGAATTTGACAGAGAAAAGGAGATGGCAGAGTGCCTACTAACACTGTTCTTCTGTGAAATGCCCATAGATTGCCACAGTGGCTCCTCTGGGGCTAGGTCATCAGCCAAAATACTATAATGACTTTTTTTTTTAAACTTGGTGTCTATTNAAAACCAACCCAAAAAGAAACAACAAAAAAAACCCAAACCAATAAACCAACCAAACAAAAAACACCACCTCACATCAGAATGAGACAAGGTTTTTGAAAGAGGTATCTTTACGAAAAATCACTAACAGAAGAAGAGCTGAAAAAACCCCACGTTTCAAAATACCAATGGCATCACGCATGAAGTAGAAACGCCTTTCTTTACCAAAATATAGCAAAATCTACTGACTGGAGGCAGCCTGCATCAAGGAGAAACACAGCCACAGGAAGCATTCAAATCTGGTTGAAATATTTCACTGCATCCCCTCTTTGACTGGTTTTGCTTTCAAACCTATACTTCAATATCTTCAGAAGTCAAGTGAAAAACAAACAAAAAAAACTAAGAAGAGAAGTCAAAAATCACTTATCAAGCAATCTGTATGTTTCTGAACATTACAGAGCCTCCTGGTCTCATCTGAACTGCTCAGACATATGCTAAACAAAAAATTCTCACAAAAAAGAAGTTCCACTACATCCAATTAACAAACTTTACAACTAAATAAATATAACTGATTTCCAAACAAATTGCTTCCAATGAATCTAATTTTGGGGACCTTGGTGCTCAAGTGCAACATAGCCAAGTTCCCCCCTTCACTGTTGACTTGGCCCTACTGCTCCTTTTGGACCTTACTTGAAAAGAACACAAAGCTACAGAGGTTTAATCCCAGGATGTTAACATTTATTTTTCTGGTGGTTTAGAGAAAATTATTTTGTCTCACTACCTCCCTTTCTGATCTGTAAAACAGAGATAATGCTATTCAGATATCGTAAAGGTACTTCTTCAGACTGATTGTCGTCAAGGCACTCTGAAATAAAACAATTCATAAATGCAAAGCAGAACGTTTTTCAACCTAAACTTCCATGGCCATCCTGTTTATTAACAAGAGGAAAACATTTGAGCTAAAAACAAGGTACAAGGCTATTGCTTCCCATGAGGCTCACAGAAATCTAAATTGTCTCCAAGGTAATCGCACATCATTTAAGTTATAGCACACAAAAAAACCCCTACAAAACTACACTCAGAACAAACTGCACTAACAGAAACAAGGCATTTGGGTAAATAACCCATAACCCCACTGTGTATTCAGCACCACATGCTTCCGAGGCAACATCTGACCAATAGAAAGATGGTCCTGCTCTTGAGCTGAAGCCAAGCCCCTGTGTACCACCTGCACAGCCATCAGTGCTGCTGAGTTATGGAAACCCAGGTGCAGGCTGTTTAAGGAGGTAGGAAATAGGATATGAGGTTTTTTCTCCCTGTGCAATGTTCTGTCATTTCACAGAAACCCTGTGCAGGAGGGGAGGAAGTTAATTTTAACATGTGATTTACAGTTATTTACAGAGCTTGCGCTGCACTGGACGACTTTGTCTTGCAAGATTTCCCTGACCAAGAGTTTTCAGAACCACTGCAGTTCCCATTATAAAGAAACCAAAAAGTATGATGCTGCTGCTTTCAGATTCAGCTGCATAATGGGTGATGCAATGTTGGCACAAGATATGAGTGCTAATACAGAGCACAGAAAAATCACTGAGATAAAAAACAGCAAGAAAACTAGAGGGGTTACCAAATAAGGCAAACACTTTTAAAATTAGAGTTGCAATGGGGCATTAGATCAGAAAGAAACATGGGACTTTCACCAGATGTTTAGCACTGTTGCTAACATGAGTGGAGACAGCATATCTACAAGATGGGTTGCAGGGTTCCTGATGGTTTCATTCTTTTTTAATGGTAAAAAAATAAACTTTAAAAAAAAAAAAAAAACAAAACCAAACAAAAAGAAAATTTCAGATGAAAAAAGCACTTAGGAAAGATTACAGGTTTCATGAAAAGTTAATCTCCGATACTTTTCTGATACCAATTTGTCACCAGAATCCAATCAACAGAATTTTTTAAGAAATACAATCGCTATCATCATGCTTTTTTGCCCCCAAAAAATCAAATAAAAGAATTATTTTTGTTGTATTAAATATTTCTCATTCTACAAGCCATTCTTCTCCTAGTGACTTCCCCTGTTTATTTCAGCTTATTCAAGAATGAAGTTCAATGGTAAGAAGCACAATAGCACACGAAAATCAAGGAGTTCCTGTGAGCTCTGTGAATTTTCTAGAGTAAAACAGAAATGACAATGTTGCAAATTCATTTACATGACTGGGGCTTACAGACTATTCAGTTTTGTAACGTTTGATTCTTGCTGCAGCACTTTTCCAATTCATGGTGTCTTCTGAGATACATAATCTGTGATTGAACTGAACCTTAGGAGAGAAAGTGGCTTCATGTTGCATTTGCATCCTGCAGAGAGTTATCATCTGACCTCAGTCTCAGGAAAAAAAGAAAACAAGTCTGTAAATTGAGTGACTGAATGCTGTGATAGATCTGCACAGTCCTTAAAGGGCTATTTAAAAATAAAAGAAACAAAAACCAACAAAAAAAATCCAAACAAACAAAAAAAACCCAAACAAATCAAACAAAATAAAAGGCAAGAGAGAGGGGAAAGAAATAATTATATATTACCTCCAGAATTACAGGATGAAAAATTACTTGTTTCATTTTAGAATGCATCCAGAAGCCTGCTCCATCTAACCCTCATCTAGAGACTTGGTCTTTAAACCAAAAACATGACATTTTTTAATTCCTGAGAAGACACTACCTCCCTATTATCTCCAATTTCCAGTAAATCAAAGTATTATTGTCTAGATGTTGTTTGCTTTGGACAGCAAACAGTGAGTTCTATCCCAAGTGTCAGAGGGAGCTTACAAGGGACTGTTTGCAATTGTTCAGTAGCCTTGTTATTGCCCAGCATCATCTTGTTTGGTAGCTGGTCAAATCAGTACTAAATATCAAGCTAATAGACTCAACTAAAAAACATGTTGATACTTAGTTATCAAAGTAAATGGATAAAAATGCATCATGTAACACAGTAGGTGGAATGCTAGGATGGTAGCAATGAGACTGGACACCTACAATGTCAGTTTGAATGCAAAGTAAGTTAAATGCACATTTCTTGACTATAGCATACTTTTTAAAATTATATTTATGTTTTTCTTTCCCAGTGGTCTTAGTTCATTTTATGAGAAGCACTGAACACTAACCAGTAGCAGCCTTCAATTCACCTGGCGCATTCTCACATCAAATTGGGATGTTTTTTAGGAGCTGAGTAGGGACTACATCTTCATCTTTCTTTCTGTTTTGTTTCAACTGAAAAGAACCAAAGCACCAAGACCACCATAGGACTTCATTAGCAAATCAAAATATACAGTGGTGAAACTCTAGGAGTACTATCTATTTCAATCACAGTTTCTCCACCTTGACAACTTTTGGAAGACTTTAACCAGCCATGTTCTTCTGTGTAAAACAGGGGCTGAGTCATCCTGTGTAGGAGTAACTATAAATACCTAATGCCAAGACTTCTGCACAAAAGCTGCAGCACTTGATATACAGTATTTTGGAGACACCCGAACATGCCCTTTTTAGGAAGGAACATCTGTTAAACTGGCTGAAAAGCAGCTGCTGTGACCTCCTGTCCCCTAAATAATGTCAACTCACCGGTGTTACTTTTTACAAGCAGTGTTGCAAGATTTCCCCACAGTCTGAGGAGGGGGGGAAAGTGTTTAGAATGGAAAAGCAAGCTGCTGCCAAAGGATTTGTTCAGCCACTAAAACTTAATTCCTTTCAGTAAAACACAGTCATTACGTTATCTCATAACTATGCAAATATCTGGTTCTCTTTATCCTGACATTGTATTCTGCAGTTCATCTTGATACAGGAGTGAAACATGCAAAGTCTTTTTGCAACATACCCATCACCACACCACATTCCCATTCTCTCAGAGTATTTCCTGATTTTTCTGCCTCTAGAGATTAGCAGATGTGAAAAGAGTTATTTTGATACCCAGCAGTGAAAACCCACATATGTAAGTTTAATTCAGTGTTAGGATTATTCTTTCCTACCATGATCAGATGTAGGAGCATAACACTAATACAACAAGCCTGAGACAAAACACGAGAACAAAACAGTACCCAACTCTGGAATTATCATTTGCTTTGCAATCAATATTATGGGTAAGTAACAAAGTCTTCAGGCTCTGTCCCTTTCCTTTTAACTGTAGACAGCTCTGCTAGTTCTCAAAAACATTTGCATCCGTGAGTTTTGCTGTCTGACTCTACAGGTTTCTGTAGATTTCCATCATGGGTTTTATAAAGTTAATATTTAGAACTATCTCAAGCAAGAGCCCAAGCACTTCCTACCCCCTGCAGATAAAAGCAAAGAATCTTCTCTGAAATTCCCTGCCAAATACTATAAACAAGTCTCTTTCATGCCTGCAATGTTAACAGACTGTTGGAATAGGTCTTGGGTCTTCACTCACAGGCTCATTTTTCCCTTTCACATGCACACTGGATTGGGTTATTTTTAAACAAAACATGGTTGGATGCTAGTTTAGTTTGCTGTATCATTTTGAATCCATAATTAAAATTAAGGACTTTAAGAACATGTTGCCAGACTTTCCCCTCCCCTAACCCCTCTATAAACAAACCTGAATTCCTTAGCATTTTCTGCCAGGACTGTGAAAGGCATGACAAGAGAAGTCTAAATTAACAAATACGAATGAAAACTTCTGAGAAGCAAAGAAGTCTTAGTTACAAAGTACAAACTCTTCCCCGTGATCAAAGGCGAATTACCCTCCAACATACTGAAACTAGAGAGGACACTCATGTATATGCACAGATTTTTTTGTTCCTCCCCATCAGGGGAGTCCTCTGCAGCCTCCTGGGGATCAGTCAGACCTGAGATAGGATTTTTTAAACCTTTCCTGGGACACTGCTCTGCATANGGGGGGGGGGGGGGGGGGTGGTGCTGACAGTGCCTGCAAGTCCTTTTTGCCAAGGAGCACAGACTCTACTGCAAAAAAAAGGTGAAAAAGATTCTCACTGTCTTGCTATGAATCCAAGAATACCTTTTTTCAGTCAAAACTACTAAGGGAAATCTCAAACCACTTCCTCATCCTCCTCTCCCACAAAGTACTCATATTTCTTACACAAGACAAGAGCAACTTGAGCAAGTCAGGTTTACACCCACTCTTGGCCTGATTCAGGGCAAACCACCAAGTATATGATTTAAGAATAAGGTTTTGGTCAAAAGTTTACTTTTCTTCCCTAGATTACAGCACCTGATAGAAAGTAGAATAGCATTACTGGACTGGAAAACTGAGAACAGAACAGCACAGAGCCAACCTTGTGATGAGGGTCTTTCCAGTGCCAGTGAGAAACACAGCTTCAAGGAGGAGACTGGACCAGCTGTATGCAATCAACCAACCAGCAGGGATGGCATATTCAGGGGTCAATAAAGAACTCTGAGGGAGAGACTACACCAGCCAAGAGAGCAGAACAGCACTGTTTCTGCTATATACTCTCAAGTTCATACACTTGATCTTTTACCTAAAATTTTTATTATTAATCCTTCATGATTTTTCTTCTTTGAATTAGCCCAATCACCTTCTGAAGTCATCTCACTCCTCTAACTATCCTTATTTCTCTATATCTCTTCTAGCTTTGTCATAACCTCTTCCAAAAGCAGAGAAAGATGACCATGTCCAGGATATGCATGCACCACAGAGATATCCTGAAGAGAAATGAATTTTCAGTTTGGTTCTCTACTTCTAATTCTGATCAAGAATCTACATTTTGTCTGCCACATGAACTGATGTTTTCAAAGATCTAGCTATAAGAATTTTGACATTTCTATATTGAATTGATCAGTTTAAACCCTATAATTGTGTGTGTGTATATACTATACAGCTGGCTTATGCCATGAACATTACTAGGAATTTAATCTGCTATTTAATATGTTTATTCACTGCAAAATCTTTCTGTGAACCCAAAATAACACCTTTTGGTTTTTTCTACTCTGAATGCTACCATACCCTTGGCATTTTTTCCCACTATGAACACTACTGCACCATCAGCACAGTCATGTTACCATTCAGCCCTTTTCAGTATCACTTAGGAAGCACATGTCCAACACAGTTTTCAGTGACACCCCACTTATCTTCAACTACAAAAAAAGAGACTATTTATTTCCACTATTCCATCAGCTCCTAATTCACAACAGTACCTTTCCTTCATTTAAACAAGGTTACCTAATGTAAGAGCTTGTAAAACCTTCCTAGAAATTAATTTACACAATATCCAGAATAGTATACTCATTGACTCTTTCTAATGAATGCAAACATATTTGTGAAAAAGAGATTTTCCCCCAAGAAAAATCACAGTGATTTTATGCTACTCATTGTAGCATATAATTTTTGGACAAAGTAATTC
Organism: Formicarius rufipectus; assembly: GCA_013399695.1. Lineage (NCBI taxonomy): Eukaryota > Metazoa > Chordata > Aves > Passeriformes > Formicariidae > Formicarius > Formicarius rufipectus. Next base: position 247,756 of record VXAU01005790.1, on the reverse strand, counting down.
TATCCTTTCTGTGCTCTCTGTCTATTTCCCCTAATATGTTAGGAGAACAAACAGTATTTAGTCTCCAAGAATTTTGTTACATTTATAACATATTTGCCATTGTTCTGATAAAAAAAGCAAATTAAGTGGCAGTTTATGAATTAGAGTTGATAGGTCACTATTTCCTTTTTGTGTTACCTCAGAAATTTGGGGTGAAAACCAGCTGGTTCTGGAAATGCATACACAATTATTCACTGTACCAGTTGATCACACAAGTTCTTTGCTTGCCACTTTGGCTGGAGTCAATTCACCTGATTTGTCTTGCATCATGTAGGAAGCCTTCTAAGCATTTGGAGAAGGAACTTTGATTAGAAGAATTAACTGAGACATTTTCCTGTCATGGCTTTGCTATCTATGAACCTGATCTACAAATCTTTTGGATTCTCACCTAGGCTTCTTCCTCTCCTCAAGGAAGCTAACATAGATATAAATATATTTAAATATATATTTATATTTGCTAATACATCTTTTATTTTCACTGGCTTTATAAATGTTTTGAAGTTTAATTCTTTATTTCTACTACTTCTCTTTTCTAAAAAAACTTTTTTAAAGAGACAAGAAACAACTGTTGCTTGCACAAGAATGAAGTATTTGACTTGAAAATGTCTGAGTGTTTGGTGGGGTGTTTTTCATGGGCAGATTTTCCTTTCAGTTTTCTTTCTCTTTTACCTTCCACTTTTTCCAGCATAGGTCTGAGACAAAGCTCATTTAGTGCTGTAAGGGTAGAAGACACTTTCAGAGGATTTATCATGAGGAGGAAAACTTCATTAGGAAGACTTTCTTGCTGGAAGAGGAATCTTTGCCAGAGACAGTTTTAGATAGTTTTTCTCCTCTTGCATTCCAGAGAAACTCTCCCTGATATGAGAAAAAGAAAAGTCCTTGCACACACATGTGAAGATCCACAAAGAAGGGAGCCAGAGTTGATAAAATCTGTGAAAAGAACAGAGGGCCTTGTCTTTTCCCAGGCCCAGTGTTTAAAACACCACTAATGTTCTTTAAGCCTGTGTTCTCATCTTTGGAAATAAATCTTCTGCCTGGCATTTTGGGGGTATTTGCATGTTATCTTACTTCACAACATTCACGGTCTCTAATTGCTTGTGAGATAAGGAAATTACGTAATGTTTTAAGTATTATTTTGCAAATTAATCAGAAAACCAAAGCCTTCATAAAAGCCACATTGTGCTTCCTCTTCTCCTGAACTGGTCCTCATGGGCTGTCCAAATACCAGTAAGTCTCCATCTCAGCCATGTTGATCTTCATCTGCTCCACTCCCAGCTATTGCTCTTCAAGCCTGCTAAAAGTTCCCGATTCTTTTCTGAGCAGACATTTGTTTCAGCCTTTGTACTTCATTTACAGCTACAAAGTTCACAGTCCCATTGGGACTAAAGCCCTTTGCAGCATTTAGATACCATCAATGGGTAGGACACCTCTTTATTCTAGAATGTGCAATTCTGGCAACATGGAAAGACACAATGCTGACTCCAGCGTACAAAACTAGTAGGCCCTCAAAATCTTCCTCCCCTCCAGCACTGCACTTGAAATAATTTCTGTAAGATTCATCACTCCTCTTTGCTCATTAAACTGACCAAACAGAATCAAATTAATGTTCCTCATCTGCTGCCAGGCACAGTTGTCCCCAAGTTGAAGGGAAACACCCGCCTTGACTTATACAAAGGTAGACCTACAGAATATCAGATGAATGGGACTGTGAGTTACATGAGCCTGCACAAAAGCTCCTGGCATTTCACAGGTGAAAACAGGCAAAGCAGTCTGTATCCCTACGATACTGTCATTGGTGTTACCATGTATTCCAGGAAAGGAGAACATTAATAAATCAAGTATCATCTGAGAGAGGACCAAACACTCTCATGTTTGAGCACTGCCAACTGTCACTGTCACTGCATTTCTTTCCCTTCTGGAAATCAGATGAGCATAGCCATAAGCTGTAGTTGCTCTTTGCTATCTCATGTCAAATCATTTTTAATAGCGCACTTCTCAGAACCTGACCCATCACATAACACATCATACAGTACACCTGCCAGGACTTAATGGTATAATCTAAAATCACACAATCTTCCCCAGTCCATTCATTCCTCATGGAATTCAAGTTTCCCCTTAATTTAAAAAAATTAAATACTAACTCAGAAAAGGCTTCCACAGTTGTTTCAGTCTCTCTTTTGGGGAGTCACAGGACTGCTTTTATATCCAGCAACAGCAAAGACTGTTTGACTTGTCAAGGAACTTTTTGACCAGACACAAACACAACCACTATTTTTAAAACTAAAAATAAAATCAGAGTACATCTTACAAATTTTTCATTCTCTTGACAGTTGCCAAGCCTGGAATGCTGCAACGATAAGTTGGAGGAAGGAAGGTCAAAGCCCAAGACCCATTTTGCTACAGTTTTTCAGTCTTCAAAGTTTTCCCATGCAGTTTCCCAGCTTGCTAGGTCTTGTTTTTCTTAGGAGGTATAGCAAGGTCACAGCTTGAGGTCTTATAGTTTGAGACCCTCAGTGCAATTCTTTGCCATCAACAGGCCAAATAACAGCTTATTCTGTGTTCTTTAAAAAAAAAAACCCAAACCAAACAAACAAACAAAAAACCCTAAACAAAAACAAAAAACCAAACAAACAATCAAAAACCCAAACCAAACAAACAAACATCAATAGATACTTGCAATGGTGTGTATAAAGTTTAAGCTGTGGCTGTAAGAAGCACTAAAACAGATTTGAGTGGAAGAGCCTAACAGAAGGTCCCAGATAATGAACTTGATTGGAAACATTGAGAAAAATAAATGTACAGAATAAGGAAGAAAAGAAGAATTCTAAAGCAACAATCCATGCTTCCAACTTAAATACACTTCTGCGATGCAGTGCATTGCCCTCTGCTCCTGCAGTGCTCTGTGTCTTACACCACTGGCAGTCTGAGTATCAATCTGCACATCTTTACCCAACCTCTGTACACTGCAACTTATGGCAGTGAGATTTGGCAATGTCTCCCTTTGCCCAAAAACCCATAGGGAGGTAAAAAAACAGAGTGTAAGGGAAAAAAAAATCCAAAACACAAATTAATTCGTCTGGGGAACCAGCCTAAACTGTTGAGCCGGATTTAGAGAATTAGTGTTCCAAACACACTAATACATAAAACAAAGGACTAACACAGGAACCGAAGCAAGTCCTCCAAGCTCTGACTGTCCTGCAAAGAGCCTGTGGAGCCAACAGGCATGATGACTAAAGGGAAAGACAAGAGGGTGACACAAAGATCAGAAAAAATTGTGTTTTCCCAGCTTCACACCAGATTACTGCTTACAGTGAGAAGTCAACTCAGATTTCAGAAGTCCCAGTCCAGGGATTCAAACATACAACAATATTTCCTCTTAGGGAAACAACAGTTTCAAACAAAGCTCTCTACGACATGCCAAGTTTGGTGGCAGTGGTGTAAGGGTCTGTTTTTGGTTTTCGTTTTGGTTTTTTTTGTTTGTTTTTGTTTTTTTTGTTTTTTTTGTTTTTTCTTTTAAACTCTCTGGATTATTTAAAGAACAAACTGGGTGGTCAGGAGTGCTTGCCATACACTGGCTGGGCTGTTTCACAAAGGAGATGGTGACTGCTAATGGTAGCAGCTAATAAGGGGACCCCTTCAGTTCAAACGGTATGTATGCCTTGGAGATTAAATGTCAGGATTTCTTTGCTGGAGATGGTAACTACCCAGGCATGTTTAGTATTGCATTTGTCAAACAGGGGTGCTGGGAATATGGGTGGTCTCATGGTGTGCCTGTGAAAGGACCACTGAATTCTTTGGGGTCTATTTTTATACTGAGGGGGATCAAGCGAAAAAACAGACCTGAATTCACCCAAAGCATAGAGGTAAGCAGACACTTCCTTATCTTTAAATGTTTAATGATTAGATTCCAGAATAATTTATAAAGCAAGGAGTATGCTTGAGAGGAGAAAAAGGTTATTATTTCGCCACTTCCTTTTAAGAAGATAACTCCTTTGTGTTAAAAAAAGAGAAAAATCAGTATCAACATTATTAATATTAAACAATATTAATTTTTAAACTATTAAAAGGGTTTATCTGCATCTCTCACCTTTTCATGGGTTTACTTTTGGGGCTTGGGGGAGGAGGAGGAGGTGTAGCTTTTTGGTGGTTTTGTTTCAGGGTGGGGAGGTTAATGACAGCAGTATTCTAGTGATGTGATATTATTTCTAAAAGCTTTAATTTCTATGAACCTGAAGTTCATGCTCCAGTCATTTTCTCTCACATGAACATTTTCCTTCTCCAGATGATTCACATGAGAATTTTTATTGCCTTAAACCATTAATAGAAGAGACATAGCAAGTGGTTAAGAGTGCAGTCTGGCATCCAAGGAGCGAGGACCACCTTGTAATCCAAATTTAAATGATTGAGAAAAATAAGCAAGGCACTGAAGTGACAAGTCATGCCAAACTATTAAGTTTAGCCAAAACTAGAAAAGACTATGATGAAATTCTGAAACAAGCAGAAAATGGAAAAGACAGTCAGAGCACATGAAATCTAGTTTTGATAAAGCAAGGATAATAGCCACTTCAGAGAAATAACTTGATTTGTATTGTTGGGTATCATTCAGGATAAAAAAGAGGGCAGCACTATGGACAGTTCAGGCAGACTACCTCCCACAGCATGCAAGGCAGTGGTCTGAAAAAAAAGACACTTGAATTAAATGTTAAGATTCTGTTAGATATTAAAAACCAGATGATTTTATCTATTGTGAGCCAGGTTGTTCTTCAGTAATGAATCTCTCTTTGAGTCCACATTTTTGTTCTAGAACTTGGCTAATATGGTCTTCTAGTGGAAAGGCTGGTCAAGGCTTCACCAGTGTTGAGCCCATTACAAGTCTAGCTCTGGAAGAAAGAGAAAGTCATCCTGTCTCAACTGCTGTGCCAGGGGAAGTTTTGGTTCAGACCTAACTGAATCTAATTCTTACAAGATTTCCTGCACTACTTGGTAAACCACTTTTCTATGTGATAGAGCTTTCACCCTCACCAATAACCCTTAGCTGCACAGTCATTGTCAGAGAAAGATAAATTTTAGGACTGTGGATCACATCAGTTGAGGAAAGCACTAAAAACCCTGGTAAAAATAAATCTGTACAACAATATGGCTACCAATTACGAATATACTGGTATAGAACTTGCAAAACACAACTAAACACCACTGTAGTCCAATGTAATGGAAGATTTGCATGAGTAAGTCTAACAAAGGAAAAAACAAAATCCAAACAAAAAACTTCAACATCTCCAAGGTGCGAGTGGAAACCTTGAAATAAGGCCAAAGCTCAGAGGTAGGAGTGTGTCTGCTGTCAGATTAGGACACATAAAAAGGTATTTCTTTTTATCAAGGCAGTCTGGTTTTGAAAAAAGCTGATACCAAATGAGAGAAGCTCCATCTCTACCTCTCTGCACTTCTAAGTCTTTTAAGATGGACCCTATATGGAAGGAGAGAAACAGAGAGCAAGTTACAACGTCCTTAGTGTGCATTTAGGAAGTTAAGCAAACAGGAGAGATTGAAGTCAGCCAAAGTCCAGACTACCTTTCCAGCTGTCACTTTCACATCTGCTACCCTGTGACTGAAATGCCAGGTCCACGATTCATGGGCACTCCATGACCATGTGATGGATATCCATCACATTTCAGCAAAGCTAAAGTAAATTAGTAGGATTTAGGTGTATAAAAGACTCCTATATCTTTTATTCCATGACAGCAGACAGAAAAGACAGGAACACAGGACAGCAGTTGTGCTCTTCTCACTTTAATTTCCTTCCATTCTACCAGACCTTGCATATGTCCCCAAGTTGAGTTCAAATTTACAGCTGCAAAGCGTGATTTTTAAAAAAACTATTATTATTCAACTACAAGGGGTAGAGCTGGGATGGAAAATGGGTTTTTAACTGTACCACTTCTCTATTCCAGTCTTTAGGCTGAAATTCAATATGGTTCACTTAATAAACGTAATATTGGAAACAGATCAGTGCATCATTACCAACTGGACATCTTTCCTTCTTGTAATATAGAGGTCTACCTCCAACAAGTTGCCTTTGGCTTTCTTTTGAGCCAGTACAGACCTTGTCTATGGAGTCTGACTTATCTTGCCCTAAAACACAAATATGAAGTGGGCCAAGTGAACTGGGCCCTAAAAACACTTATTTCTTACCATTAATTGTAAGGGCAACAAAAGGTGAATAACTACAGACAAGATGTCACCAAGTAATGTGTATCAGACTCATTTACACCAGTACAGCTGTCACTTTTTCTCTCAGATGACCACTGTTGACATCCTGTTCCAGACAATCTCCTCAAAAAATGCCTTATGCCATGCTACATTCCCCTGGAGTAGAATCCTTTATTTCTTCCAGAGGCCTAAAGTCCTATGAGCTAACAAGCTTTAGTGACTGAGCTGGAATCAGATGTGCTCAGCATCATAGCACAGTACCTTTGCATTATTTGGGAAAGAGATTACATGGGGAAAAAAAAAACCAAACAAAAAACAAAAACCAAATCCAACACTTTCTAGTAGATAAAAAATAGAAAGTTGTACCTGCTTTCAGTGCTTGCCAAAAACCTGAGGATTGTCGACTGAAAAGATCCATTTGCAAATGCAATACTAGAACACCAGCACATCTTTTTGTTAAGTCACAATTAAAAACATACAGAAGGTAACAAAGTATCCATCACCTGTCGTGCAGTCCTAACTAATGAAACAAAATCCATCCACCTGTTTTATCCAGCTGCAAGAGGGGATGTAGTAAACAGTGCAGCTGTCATGTTCTCCAAGCATCATAAATCAAGCTCTTTTTGGATAATTGAGAGCTGTTGGCAAATTGCTACACAACTGTTGTCTCAGTATCCAACACCTATCATCCAGCCTGGCACTGGAGGAATGTATTCTGCAGAACAGGAAGAGACTTAGTAGTGGGAAAATCAACACGCTAAACAATACTAGTTTTGTTGTGAAAATTCCCAGGTATCATTCTATCATACTCCGTCATGAGTCCTTTGCAAAGTAGTTCACAAAGCATAGATTTTCCTCTAACATACAGGATTTCTAAAAGATCATACACAGATCTCTAAAAAAATGTGGAAAAAAATCAAGCTGGAAAGGAAGACAAGGAAAATGAGAGAAAGAGAACAATTAGAAATGCATCAGTAGATTCATTTAAACAGTCCTTGCAACTATGATGCATATATATATATGTAGATATACACAGCTGATGCTCTTCATTTCTTTTTCACAACTACTTATTTAATTTCCTGCTTCTCAGCCTCCTGCAGAACACTACACTGTTCAGATGGCAAAGACTACAGTCATATCAAAAAAGTTTTACATAAAGCTTTTCAAGTTTTGTATTTTTCTTTTTCTTAATAAGATACAAATAATCTATGACTTCTCTTTATGATTCTGACTAGAACTAGTACGATGACAGTACATACATTCTCAAACACCCCTACAATGCATCTACAGGCAAGCCAGAATTGGGAAATATAGGAGAGGAAAATGTTCTCTCATGCAATGTCCAGCCTAAATTTTGCTTTCTCAAAAGATTTAGACAGCTCATAGATTCTTTTGAATTATTTTTGGGGTCTCTGTTTTAAGAAAACAAACCTTCTAACATCCAAACCTTACAAGTTCCTCATGCATCATGGTCACTGTCTCCCAGGCTATTTACAGCCACGAACACTCCTGTGGTTCATACAAAGGTCTGTATCAAAGGTGGTCCCTCATCAAAACAGCTCATTATCCAATATCCTGGACTGATACAACCCATCACTAAAGAGACAAATAGGACACAGGCAATATCATCATGACATGCTGATGAGTTGTTGTACTTCAATAATACCACAGATTTTAGGTGAAGTCAAAGAGGAATCGTGGTGGTTTCTGTGCCTCTGGCTTATGTGGCAGCAGCAGCTCTCAAACAGTACTGATAGTCAGAAAAGCAATAGTAAGAGATCTACAGAACTTTATTAAGCAGCATTTTACCTTTATTGCCTTTCCAACATTTTTGAGGTTGAAAATATAGAATTTGCTGCATTAAAGAATTAGGACAGGCATAAGCTAAATGCTTAGAAGAGTAAGAGACTAACAGCAACAACTGTAAGTATTAAGCATAAAACTGGCTGACCATCAAACAGCTCTCCACAGCCACACTCAGGAGTATTTCTTTCAAGATGAAAAAGACAGCGTTAACACAAGAAGATGCATACAGATTATGCAGTCAGAAATGTTAGATTTTTCAGATAGCCCTTGATGGGTAGAAGGGGAACACAGCAGAAGCCCTGTAGACATTCGGCTTGTTGCCTGCAGCAAGCAACCTTGTGTTGAACCCTCCAGCCTTCAGCCAACACAGGACAAGAGATCATTTTGTTACAGAAGCAGGGCAAGAGGAGAGAGAGATACAATGTCAAAAAAGACCAACAGGAACAATGCAGGCCAAAATTAAGACTGTTTCCAGAATAGTAATGAAAGAAAAAAAAAAAAAAGCCATCACAAATACTTGCATTGCTTATTTAAAGGTTAAAAATAAATTGTGGTATTTGTCCAAGTTCTTGGAAGGATAGATTAAAACCAGTGTCACAGCACAGTTGTATGCAGTGTCTCCATTTCAGGGATACATTTTGCCAGAACTGACTGCATATGTGCATATACACTGACAGCACTACCTGCTCCTGTGCGTTTGACAGGAATAGAAGCACCATCCTGACTGGCTTAAACACCCATCCATTTCCCCATGCCAGAAACACTTAGTGGTTCAGGAAAGGCTTTGAAAATGCTTTCTCATGTGATATCCTCACCACTTACTGAAGCTTGTGATAGTTTTTGCCATTGATTTCTATTGTCAAGACTGGGTTGCAGGTTTTGTGTTGTCTTAGCATAGACTGCAGACCCGGCTCCCAAACCTGGCTGTGCTCCAGGTCTCAGCTTCTCAAAGTCAACTCACGGTTTATGCTGTTGCAATTTGAGAGTGTACAGGGGCAGCTTTCGTGGAAACAGTCCCACGGGTAGCACCATGGAAACCACCTCCTCCAGCTGCCTTCCTGCAATCGGCAGTGGATGGGCTGAATGCTCACCGACATCTCCGGTGCACAGGGAGCTTGTGGGTTGCCAATCACAGTTGGAGAGCTCAAAAGCTTCCCCTTCACCAAGAACTGCAGAGCTCATGAATGGGGTAAACCAGCAGCCTTTCCTGAGCAAGTAGCATCTGTGGCAGGAGGGTCATGCACCACAAATGGGAACTGAACTCACTCATTTTTTCTGGGGGTAATACTTTCTCATATAAAACTGGATTTCTTACCATATGAATTTGTCAGGCTTTACACTTTACCAGGGCAAAAAACAGTTGTTTCACCCAGTGGCACAAAACTGGAACGGTGATTTGGAACCATTCAGTGGTCTATTTAATGTTTTAAAAGTAGTTTATAGCTATTACAGTTTCATGAAACCATCTTTTTTCTTTGAATAAACAAAACCCTTATGTGCAAACAACAAGAAGCGTTTCTCTTTACAATGTTTCACTCCAAACTTCACTCCCTAAAAGACAAAGAACTTGTGGAGGAAAAAAAAAAAAACCAAAAAACAAAAAACAAAGTCTACAGGTTATGCCACTCCAACTCTGTTGTTGGTTCTGCAGGTGCAGAAGCACCTGGCACATTTATTATTATTACTGGACTGAAAATTTCAACACTATATAAAAACATCTCACTTCTCAGGAGTACGTACAAGGCAGGCAGTTCAGTGTGCAGCTCCACTGCAACCTGCAGGTTGTGCTCTGGGTGGGGGGAAATGGCTGGAGTCCCAGGCAAGAGGCCACAAACTGGCAGCAGCCCTTTGTTAGGACCCTTTGCCTAACAAAGGACATGGGCGCTTGTGGTGTTGGCCATGGAAGGGCTTCTCTAAAACCAAATGAACAAGACCACAGACCAAATATCACCACGTGATCAAAGTGCACATATAAGAGGTGTGAAAAGCAAGCACATGAGGAACAGGTGCATGGACTGTGAGGGCACAAAACCCCAGGGATTCCTTTGTTCATAGTCCCTCCCTGGAGACACACAGCTTGAGCTGTTATCCTGTTGTTTCACCATGATTAAAGTACTTAAAGGAACCAGACATCTGAGACTCTGCTGTGGGAAACCTCTGGTTGAGCCCATGATGGAAACTTGTCTGGCAGTGAGAGTGGGGAGTGTGGGGAGTCAAGCAGATCAACTGGCTGGGGCACTGAAGCTGCCCTTACACAGTGGCAGCCTGGAGTGGTAGGAGTGTGACAGTCAGAGTGGCTCTTGGATGGTCACACAGGAATCTTTTCTTAACATGACAAAGTTTCTGGCTTTTCAACTTTAGCATCTTTTCTGCATGCCAAGTGTTATAGCTTAGTATCTTCTAAGGAAGGGATTTTAAAGCCTTTCCATCAGACCATTATACACTTTGACTTTAATAAAACTTCTTTTTCATGGTTAGTAGTACATTTCACTTTCTGCTTTCTATATTCTAGCACTTTAGAAACATGTGAAAGAAGGCATAAATTTATGAGACATAACCCATTTCAATCTACATTCTTTTCTTCTCAAAAAAGTGATTAATGTCAGCACCCTTACAGTCAATCCTGCCAAATGAGCAGCTGCATGTCCGCTAATAGGATGAAAATTACCAAGTCATAACAAGTTTAACCAGTTGTATTTTTAACTTATTTTGTCATCAAAGGAAGTCTTAAGTGATGCAATGTGTGTGCCAACAGAAGAAAGTAGTAAATTTATTTTACTCTCACATTAAGAGTCCCTTAGACTTAACACTAACTTTTCACATTTCAAACTTAACACCTTACCTGGGTCTTCTCCCAGGACAAAAAAAACAAAACCAAAACCCAATTAAAAAAAACCAAACCAAAACAAAAAAAATCAAACAAAACCAAACAAAAACAGTATAAAACACTGCAGGATTCTGTGTCTTTTTGTTATATTTTGTTATCACAGTCAGGCTATCAACCACTCCTAGCCTTATGGTATTAAGCATGGTCAGATGTTATGGAGTAATATATATTTAGGGCCTTAAAGCCAATTCATAAATGGAGATTAAAAATACCTAGAACAACAAGATGGAAATAAACCAACTGGTGTAAAAAGCACACAAAAGCCATTCATTACTATGCATATTTTAGTTTTTCATGGTGAAGATACATGCTTACAAGTAGTTTCAAGAAGGACTTTATTTACAAGAAACTGCTTGTGTTACATATGAGAAACCATGAACGTGCAATTTAGGCAGAAAAAGAGATCAACAACTTAACAATAGAGGCAGACTAGAAGATCCTCGAGTGACATTTTCTTTGATACACTGAAGTTGCTACATTACGTTCTTGGTGGAATTTGAACAGAGAAATCTCTCTCATGCTGTAAAACCGAGCTTTTGCTTAAGAATGAGTTAATTAATTTAGTTCTATGAGGCCTTCACAATATCCCCCTTCTGAAGACAGTTCTTTAGAAGCTCTGTAATTCACACACAGCAATACAAACATTAGCACAAGATGAAAACAAAAGGCACATTAGACTGACCCAGAGGACACCAACAGATGCAACAAACCATCAAAATCAGATTACACATATTCCTACTTCACTGCTTTGAGGATAGCTTTCATACATAAGTGTTTTTCAAAGATGATCATTTTTTCCAAGCAAAAGTGACCACTGAAAACAAGCACAGTGGAGAGACAGGAGAAAAGGCCATTGCAAAATCACAACATGCTGAAGTAGAGAAGCACAATCTAATTTGACTAATGCATCTAATGCATAAGGACATCCTGTATAAAGGCAGGAAACAAGCTCAAGCATATGACATCAGGTCAAAGATACTGTGGGCAAGGGGAAAATAATTCAAACTCCCAGATAACTACCTATTTCAAATCTGCAGAGAACAAATAGTGTGAGACAGTGCAGAATACTAAACATTCCCTGTAGTAACTGGGACTCCAGGACAGGTCACAGAGCTCTATAAGAGGAATTGACAATACACAACAAACTGGAAGTTGATGACCAGGGATTTAACTTATGATCACCAGCACAACCATATGAACTGTAACTACCCCGTGGCATATGTAATTGCTGGTTGGTGTGTGGGGGTGAAGGTAACATGACAGAATCTACACCTTTCCTCAATTGCTTCTGGACCTCAGGAGTTCAAGATTAATTCAGTTCCACATTTGACATTATGTACCTTCTTGTGCGAGAAAAGTAGAAAAGGCATTTTCTAAAAAAGAAGCTCAATGCCTGCAAGCTATTATTCCTACATTTCCTCAAAAATATTGACAGGCATATGAATTTAGGGCATTATGTGTTGCCACCCAAACCAAACACAGCATCTGTAAGAGTCTCCCAGGAGAGTCTTCTGATTACGAGATGGTTATAGGTTTGGAACATACTGAGTAGCCATATCCAATAAAATAGTTTCCTCTTTAGCCTAGAGCGTTGTCTATTGAAAATTGCTTCCAGTGTTTCCTGATGAAATGCTCATTCTTTCCTAAGGGTAGCAAAAGGAAACAGTAATCATTTTAGGTGCACCCCAGTTTGGACAGGACAAGCCAACCAGGTGCATGTGTGTGTTCAAGATTACCACACACATGGGTATTCGTCCTTGTGTTCTAAATAGGAAAACCACTAAGACAAACAAGCTGGTCCCTACTGCAATTTTCTGCAGCAATACTGAAGCATTAAGCATGTTCCCTTTAAATGTAAATTTGCCCCAAAGAAGTACCAATAAACTTTAACAGCAAACTTTTGCCATCACATGTTTAATTTGTATCACACTCTACAAACAGCACGTTAGAAGGTTTCAAAAATAGTAGTGTTGCCTTCTTTGCTGCTTCTTTCCACCTGAGAAAACAAACTCATTGGTTAACTAGCAGTGCCAGAGAAAGCAAAAATATTCCTATCCATCATTACCTGCCTTTTGAAATTATTTTTCCTAACACAAAGTGCAACACCTTTTTTATCTCTGTTTAGTCATTCACTTCCTAAAAGTGTCGTCACTGGGAAATTCAATTACTTCTTTAGGACGAAAGCCCCATGGTCTGCCTCTCAAAACTGTGGACTCTGATATTAAAGAATCATAGGAAGGCTTGGGTTGGAAGGAACCATAAAAGATCATCTCATTCCAACCACCCATTCCCTACAGGCAGGGACACCTTACACTGGACCAGATTTCCAACCTGGCCTTGAACACTTCCAGGGATGGGGCATCCACAACTTCTCTGGATGGGCAACCTTCTGGACAACCTGTTCTGGTCCCTCACCACCCTGTGAGTAAAGATCTCCTTCCTAACCTCTAATCTAAACTTACTGTCTTTTAGTTTAAAACAGCTCCTCTTTATCATATCACTATATACCTGCATAAAAAGTCCTCCGCTCTTTTTTATAACCCACTTCAATTACTGGAAGGTCTTTTGGAGAAACTACAGTATCAGACAGAAATACATCAGTGGGCAGACAGAAAAGACAGGGATATGCCTGCAAATGAATATGTATGAGCAGCAGTGAAGTGTCTTGCTTCATTATGTTCTCATGCAGTAAAAGTAATTCTCAACTCTGTCAAAACTTAAGAAATAGGCATTTTTGACAGACTCTGCTTGAAAAATAAATTATATTTCTTGGGCACTACAGAATATAACACTGGGACAAGTTTACCAAGGGGCTCAAGACTAAAGATTTGCTTCCCTTTAGAGTTTAGCAGGCAACATTACAGTCTAAAAAAGGCAGGCAAAACAGAATTTAAGGAGCCACTGTGCTATAAGTCTATTGACTGAGCCTCATTTAAAATGCTATTCAATTCATTTAGGGAACAGAAAATCTCAGCTTGGATTCATAAATGTGATTAACCAGGCACTTTGTCTGACAGATGCTCTACCACAATGACCAAGTTTCTGCCTGGGCCATGAACAACATATGTGGCCTTTCACATGGATGCTGGCAAAGGTCAAAGAGAAACAGTGAACTTCAATAAAATCAGTTGTCTTGCTAAAATTTGAAGTGGGATGGGGATTTTTTTTGTTTCACTAGTTTTATAATGGACAAGCTCTGCATAGAGCGAAAAAAAACACCCAAAGACAGTCTCCAACCAGAAAGGCTGGAGATAGTCACTCATCCAATTACATCATCTAACAGTGTGAGAAGAGGGGGAGGAAAAAGAAATTCTTTAAAAACATGGAAAGATGGGCAGAGGAGAATTTCTGGACAAAACCTCATCCTTCAGCTCACAGCTGAAAACCAGCCAATGGCCTCAGAATGTAAGAGCATTTGGACTACCACAGACCTCTCAAGGTGCTTTGCCCAGTAAAGAGCTTCCATACAGTTCACAGCACAATATTTGATACAACTGGCACTACCATCCCTTACAGACCTCACTGCTCTTAAGTACTTGCAGCATGGAAAGGAGGCATATTTGGCAGCTTTATTTTGGCCACATTTTGCAGGATAGTTTTGAACCTGAGTATAAGCTCACTCCTGAAAGATGATCTTACTTGTTCTTGGTGAACCTTGCAAAAACTTCTGAAAAAGCCAAAGACAACTCCATGGTCATTAACAGTATTTAAATCTTGACACAGTTAATGCTTAGCTCAGAAATGTCACTGAGTCCTAATACTCTTTCTGGTATGTTTAAATCTCTGTACTTAAGAGGCAATGAACAGAATTATACAGCTAACCCCTGTTCCTTCCTTGTCCATATGAGCTACACAGATAAAAATGCAGCTTCTCTTCTCCCTGGCTTATTTTTCGAGGTAAGACATCAGTTCTACTCAGTGCCAGACAGAATGTGTCCAAAAGGAGATGGCTGAACAACTTACAGAATAAGGCAGCAGAAAACATTACTTATTTAATCTTATCTATATTATTTATTAAAACACATTTATTTTGCTCTGCTGGAGGGCAGGCAGCCTGTGCTAATAGATTAGGAGCAGACTTTGGGCAGTTTTGGAAAGCAGAACTGTTCTGTCCTGTCTGTGCTTCATGATCACCTCACCTATCCCACAGCCCTTCAAGGTTACACACATCTATGACTGCATCTGACAGTGTCTACAGCTGGCTCTGCAAAAGGGTAAAAAACATTCTGTAAAACAACAAAAAATGAACAAACCCAAAGATATCAACTCTACTCTTGTCTTATCGCTGATTCTCACTGCAGTCATAATTCCTGGTAAAACTACACAGCAGCTTTCATGTTGCAGTGATGACAAACTTCCTGCTGCAGGCTGAAACAGGTCAGCATTCCCCTTCTCTGGCAAGTGGTCCAAATCCTGTGAAATCCTAGGTAATCACGACCAAGTTTTCATAGCTGTTGCTGCTGGGAAAGCAGTCTCTGCTTCAAGTGTTATCTCTATTCTGTAACACAACCAGCCAAACTTACTCATAGAGATGTTAATTCACAGGCAGAAAACTCTCAGAAAAAAAGTGTCTCTTGCAAAAATGATCAAGGTGATACCATCCCTACATCACAAGTGACTGACACCAAATGCTTTGCTACCCAGACTCTAGAAAGAGGCCAGATTACTATGAATTAAGAATAAAAGACTTTAATACATGTAGCCCTATCAGATGAGATGAAAGACCTACAGAGAAATGAACATGACCACAGACAGTGACTAAAACTGGTGAACACAAGAGATGAAGTCTATGCGTGATCAGCAGCCCAGAGTATCTTCAGAGGTAACAGTGATGCATGGCAGACAAAGGCCAGAACAATACTTATAAAAATGCAAACTGGCTACAGAACTCAGCAATGAACAAAGCACAGCTGTGCAATTTCTGTTGAAAAGGCAGCATTTTATTCCAAACCTGTGTGCACAAACACAGCACGAGCCAGTCACCTACACGCCTTCATGAAAAGCCACTCCTCCCTTGCTTCTCAGCCCCATCCTTCCCATGAACTGGATCTATTACATGAAACTGGCTTAAAATAACCTCAGTCACCAGGATCTCTTGATAATATAAATGCTCTGTCTAGTTTAATCATGTGCCAGGATTGCTGATGGTGTTTGCAGCTATTACAGTGCTCACTCTGCACACAGGCAGCAGCGACTGGTAGCAACAGGTAGCCCAGCTGGCTGGCCCACAGTGGAGTAAAGAACCAGACAGTGAGTTTTTTAACAAGTGTAAGAATTCTACAAGGGGTTTTCACCATCATCACCACTACACCTTTGTGATAAATCAAGGAAGATGTTTTGACCCTGCATAAATCTGCAGGCACAATGTGTTTTGCCACCGGTATCAAATTCTCTTGTCTTATCCAGTTAAATCTACCCTAAATTTTAGGGGAGCCCACTAAGCAGGAAACAACCAGGAGAGTTACTGGAAAAGGGAAACAAATTCCTCAGTCACTGCCTTGATCACAGCAACTTTTAAGCAAATAGCTCGTCTTGTGAACACCAACAAATAAGTGCAGTTCCCAAGAGAGAACTCTACATTTCAGTTGCAGATCCAGATATTAAGAAGACACATGAAAAGCCACAAGACCCATTTGTTTTCTTAATCTTCTCTGATTCTGTGCCCTTCTTCATTTTTGCTTCTTTTCCTCTAAGTTCCACGTTCCATTCTCTCACATTTTTGTTTACCGTTCCTTAGACCAAAAAACCCCAACCCCTTTACCAAAAACAAAGCTAATCAGATTTAACATTGCTTCCTTTTACTCCAGCAAAACTGACAGAGAGCTGCCACATGATATATTTATCTGCTGTTAGTAGTTTTGTCATTGTCAAAGGAGGGAAGGTCTGTAGTGTCAGCACCATCATCCCCAGACTGCTGGAAGGGGAACAGAACTGCAGCACCTCCTGAGAGACAACAGGGATCAGCTGTGCACTAACACAAAAAAGCCAGCAACACTCCTGAACTCCTCAACTAACAGCCATTTCCTACCGAGTGTGTCAGTCAAACCTTCAAAGGCTGTCTAAATTAAAAGAAATGCAGCTTTTGGAAAAGACACCTGAGGCTCAGTGAGTAATGGCATAACTAGCTATGTATACTAAAGAATTGAACTTTCTTAACTAGAAATCATCAAACAGGTTCCAGTGAAGATGGGCAATTAAAAAAAATAAAGTAAAAAAAAATCATAAAACTGTATCACTCCTTTATATCTCGATATCCACCACAAAACCAAATGCAATACATTTTGAACGCTCAAAACCTTTCCACTTCTTTCTCTGCTCTCAAACAGAAAAACATGTTTCTTCAAGAACAACCATAATTCTAGCAAATTGCCTTGTAATTCGGTAGCCTGCCCTGTACGAGATAAAGTTCTCAGCTCCATGGATCTTACAAACCTTCCGAGATGCACTCAGTCACATAGAAATGAGGAAATGCAGACTTTAATAGTCAAATTCAGTAGCAACAATAAGAACAGCAGCTCCTGTCCTGAGAGGGAATCACAAATAGGAAATGAGTCATGCTCAAAAAATCCACACTTATCAACTGCAGAACGATTAAATGAGTATCCTTCTCAGTTTCTTTGCAGACTGCAACTCTTTTAGTGCTCAACTGGGATCTCTTGAGATCAAATGAATCAAAAAATCACAGAAAGCTTGCAGAGGTCTATTTTTTCAATTACTTTTCTCAATCCTTCTGTTTTGTGTCTCCAGCACACTGGAACTACATGTTGGTGAGACAATGTCATCCAGTACAGCCTGGCATAGGCTTGCATTCTCCTGACATAACACACAGAGTTCTGGTTGGACTGGACACCATTTTTCATGGAGGGAAATTCATCAGGCATACAGTAAATAAAAGGAAAAAGGAAAGCCAAAGTGCAGTACTTCGTATATTTCAAGCCCACATGTTTTATCACTTGTTCCACCACAAATCTATGCAATCAAGGAGAATTCTGGTTGGAGTTTGTGGAGGGGTTTTTTTTGTTTATTTTTCAGGGGGTTTGTTTTACCAGCTGTTACTTAAGGATAGAAGTGAAAGATCATGACCCCATTTCCACTCCTTCAGAGTGTGCAGGGCTCTCTTTGATGCTAATGTCATGTAGTCTTGTGGAACATATCACCTTTCCCATGAAAGCATGGGGATTATCTTTCTCCATTACTCTGCATTCTCCCTTACAAGAACAAACATTTCCTGCTCTTCTTCCAACAGTGAAAAATGGCTGCTTGTATCACATAGAAAGCCAGTAGCCTTGTTTGTTAACCAGCTGTTTTGCTTTAAGTTGTTGCCATTTTAAAAACACATTTAAATGTTTCTCTTGCCTATAAAAATCCTATTTCCCAGGAATTTTCCAGAAAAATAGTTTTACCTTTGCATTCCCATAATCAGATAAAAATGTTACAGTGATTTAAAGAGTTTCTCAGGCATATGTAGCTCTTAAATGAATTCTGTGTAGTATCCAAAAACTACAAGAAGAGCTAGGGTGAAAGTAGTGATTATTGGGTTCAGATAGGAAGGCACATGGCTCCTCTCCACATAAACTCAATAACTAGACGTACTCACTGGAGAAAGACAAGAATTAGCAAACTCAGAGATGTATTTTCTAAGTAATGGTAATCTTTTCCGTCTACATTTTCTTTAACAAGCTTTCTCAGAGCAGAAAGCAAAGGCTGTTCCAGAAACAAAAAACATGAAAGACAACTAATCTCCTCCCTGAGATCCATACAACAGAACAGCATTTCGTCCTTGATTTCTTTATTTTATTTTCTCTCAACAGCCACGCACATAACGTTGATAAAGTCAAGGGATTAATTTTATCTACCATTCTAGCAGTTTTTAGATACAAAGAAACTTCCTGGAAAAGTTTTATACATTTAGGGAAATCTGAACATGCTGTATTCTCAAAACAAGACAGTGCCAAGTGATAGCCATCGAATTTAGGTCACACTTATCTATGGGTATAAGCCCTTCAGTAAGGAGGGTATGTAAGGACTGGTGATATAGATTAGTGTTTGTAAGACATACGTGGTTTAAAAGACGAATGCCCTTCCTATATAGTTTTAAAATCCATTCTATAAATTTTTAGCATAGAAGAAAACTGCTGGGCTTACTTTGAGAGTAAAATGGCATGTGGGTGACATTTCTTCAACAACAGCTGCCCAGTGAAGATAACTACAGCACTAGTAAGCCCTAAATGAAGAGTTTGTCAGAGGGAAAAATGAACTTCTATGCCTCAGCAGGTCTAGCCCTAGGACCATAACACAGGTGAAATTAAGTTATTCCACTGCTGTTTTCAAACCCAGATGAAATTCATAGGGCTCTTCAAATCCAAAAGCCCAATTACTTCATTGCAGACCCCATTCTGCCATTCCCATGCAGATTGTGTCAGCACTCCCTTGTGCAGTCAGACCTTACACAAAATCAAACACTAAACCTGCTGCTCCTACTAAAACGATGAATTGCATCCTTGGGTATAACACATGTGGCAATAAACCAAGGCCTGATCAAACATAAATTAAATTTTCCTGACATCAGGTCCTGAAGGCCCAATGCTGCTCATACTGACAAATCATGCCAAGCAAGAAGTTCTGACCTTCCACCCAAAAAGTTTCATACACCCATCAGGAAATGAAGCATCTGAAGCCAAGCACCACCATTTCAATTGGCTGAATAATTTTTTAAAAAGAGTGGAATTGCAGTAAGACCAACACAAGGAAGGACAGAAATGAACTGACCTTGACATATGCGAGGTAATGCTCGCATTTTTCCTGCATATGTGACAGCTGTAACTTGTCTGTGATCTGCCCTGCTGTCTCTCCAGAAGTCACAAAGTAAACTCTGGGCTGCTGGCTCTTTTCCTTCTTTGCCACATCAGCAGTCAAGTTATAATTCAAACCTGTTTTAAAAAGGAAGAAGAAGAGAATAAAGGATGTCAGAGAACAATAGTTATTTTCTAGCCACTATCAATGGACCCTGTTGCCTCAGGGGCATGCGTGCTTAAAAAAAGGTCAACACTTGCAGGCCCTCAATCAATCACTAAGTTTCCTGTGGTTACACAAAACCAGATCCAATTACTAATGTACTCCCATGTTTTGTGTTGCTATTATTCCCATACCCCCAGCCCATGCTTCCCGTAGGAAACGATGTGTAAGAATACATCTAGCTATGCACACTTAACACAAAAAAAAACCCCAACCAAACAACAACAAAAAACCCCAACCAAACAAAACAAAACAAAAAAACCCAAAACACAAAAAAACACCAAACCATAAAAGCCACCAAAAAAACCCAAGAAGATGCTAAGACTGTGTTGCGCACAGAAAATGCAGAAACATCACACAAACAAGAGCAGCAGCCTCAAGCTCTGCTTTCCTTCTAAAATAATACAAACTATGCAAAGGCCAACCACGATGTGGCATTTCCTGACAATTGCTTCCTTTGATTTGCAATCATCTTAGTATTTTTACCTTACCTAGAGGTCAATGCCATGCACTCAATAGTGCCCTCTTACATGTTACACATCCCTGGCAATTTATAGAAGACACATCCAAAGACTAATGAGCTGTGTGTCTGTAAATCTAGCTCCCTGCACTTCTACAGGACAGGCAGCTTGACACAGTCATTCGGTTTGTCACTGGATGTGTCTGTATTGAGAAGAAAACTTACTTGCTACCTGAAGTGCTGTCCAGATTTTGGCTGGGATAGAGTTAATTTTCTTCACAGTGGCTAGTAAGGGGCTGTACTTTGGATTTGTGCTGAAAACAGTGTTGGTAACACAGGGATGTTTTAGTTATTGTTGAGCAATGCTTTGCACAGTGTCAAGTCCTTTTCTGTTTCTCACACTGACTCACCAGTGAGCAGGATTAGGGGTTCACAAGACTTTGGGAGGGGACACTGCTGGGACACACCCAAGGGATCTTCCATACCATATGGCAGTATATAAAGTAAGGGACGGAAAGACAAAGGTGGGGATGGTTGGAGTGATGGTGTTTGTCTTCCCAAGTAACTATTATGCTTTCCTGGAGATTGCTGTACCCTGACTGACCATGGAATATGGTGAATGAATTCCTTACCCTTCTTCGTTTGTGTACACAGCTTTTGCTCTGCCTATTACTGAATCGCAGAATATGCCGAGTTGGAAGAGACCCACAAGGATCATCAGGTTCAACGCTCAGCCCTGCACAGGACCATCCCCAGGAGTCACACCCTGTGCCCCAGAGGATCATCCAAATGCTGCCTGAGCTCTGTCAGCCTTGGTGCTGCGCCCACTGCCCTGGGGAGCCTGTTCAGTGCCCACCACCCTCTGGGGGAAGAACCTTTTCTAATATCTGAACTAAACCTGCCCTGACACAACTTCAGACTATTCCCTGGGCTCCTGTCCCTGGTCACCACAGAGATGAGTGCCTGCCCCTCTCCTTCCCCTTTCAAGGAAGTTGTAGACTATTAAAGACTGGTGTAGACCATTAAATTGTCTTCAACTCATCCCATGAATTTTCTCACTTTCCCCTTTCTGAGTTTCTCCTGCGAGTGGGGGAGTGAGAGTAGCTACACGGTGCTTAGTTGTCAGCTGAGGTTAAACCACAACAAGTACTGGTACAGTGATTAAATAATCCAAGTTGACTACACTTTTCCTTTTGCTAAAGGCAACAACAGGAGCAATGAAACTGCAACAGAAGCATAAATGCTTGTTCTACTGCTTTATACCACAGTCTGTATTGATTTCAGCTGTTATCAAGACAATAATAGGAGTACTATGAGATTGGCCCACTATTAAAGGGCTTAATTTGTTGATAATCTGTGTAAAGGATAGACAGCACCAGTTTCTGTGCTGATTAATTGCATACGTAGGGTCCTTGCCAAATTATTGCTTCGGCTTTTATTTATTTTAAATCCTAAATGACTGATGTCAAATAAAATGCTCCCCCATAATATAAACCTTTTTAAGCCAGAATTGTATAAACTATCAATTATTCCTAGACTGAGGAATACCGTATCAAATTTCAACAAAGGGTCTTTGCTGGGTTTTGTGATGGAGTTTGGTTTGTTAGGGGTTTTTTTTTCCTAAATCAAGGAAAATCGCAATCACTCAGAATTAACACTATTACCAATTCTATAACCTCCACTCATTCCTCCATCAAAATTTCACTAATCTGGAGAATTTATTTAATGATACTGTAAAACTTGAAACAAAAGCCTCTGTGAACACAACTCAAATTAACTTCACTTCATTTGCAGAGTGTTGCATTCTGATTAAAAGCTTAGGTATAGCAGCCAGAGACAAACCATAAGCTGTATGAAAAGCCACAGGTGGGCCATCAGCCTAACAATCACCACAGGGTTGATCACCTGAAGTATTTTTTGCATGTTTTAGGCAGAATAACTTGCTTAGAAATATAGTGCCTTGAAAGTATTTCAAACTCACAAGCTCATCACCAAAAACTCTCACTAGAGTGGTGTTTACTCAGTGCCCTCTAAACAGAAAGACAGGGTTTAGCTAGCTTTAAATCCTAGCTGTCTCTTTTTATTTTTTTTAAGGTGTGCACATCCCACACCCATCCCCAGCTGTGTCCGTTCTGATTTCAAGGCCTAATGTGCATGCACGCCAAAATCTGTACAAATATCCCAAAATTAAAGACAACAAAACATGTTAGCAAATGCAGGCTTTGCTAAACAGAGGCAAAAAAGCCTCGTGGGCAGATGCAACCCTCTTCAAAGGAGGAGGGCGAAAGGAAGAAAGCACTGCAGAGCTTGCAGGGATGCCTAGGGAGGCTTGTGATGTCTCCAATGGAAATGTGATATTACTGACACTGGGTAATTCCTCAGTGCAGGCATCAAGACACATCCCAAGGTGAGCCCTGTCCCTCCGAGCAAAGTGAGACCAGCTACTGGCTCTCCAAAATGGCAACGATGTTTCCAATCAGTACAGTTCCCCGCCTTGCTTTTATTATGACAACTTGTTTCTATGTTGTATCCAATGTAGTCATATCAGTGGAAAAACTGAAATATGATATTCTGCCCCTCCCCCAGCCTTGCTGCTTCTAAAAAGCAACCCATGTGAAAATAAAACTGGCCAAATTATCACTACTGGTGGCATAAGTTTCTCCTCCTCACTCCAGTAGATCAGGAGGCAAGTTTTCCCTAGCAAATTAACTCTTCCAGGTACTGCCTTCAAACGTTTGTCCAGCAGATTTAGACAAGTTTTCTTGCTTTTCCTGGGGATGTACCCACCCAGCTTCACACAATCAAAATAAAACTCTTGCATGGGTTTGATAAGCTCAATTGGGCTCAATTCTTCTAATAACTATTCCTTTTCCATAACTAAAGTTAAATGACTACAAGTTTCGATTACAGTTCCCTCTGGGAAGTTTTTGGTCATACTTGCAAGAGCACTGCCACTCAGCAGACCATGTGAATTACTCCAGCCAGTAAGAGAATGCACCAAGTAAATGGCAATAGGCATTTTATAATGGTATATACGTACTCATGATGCAAGAAGGCAGCCCTGAAGCAGTGAGGAGTGAGAAGAGATTAAGCTAAACCAGAATCACAGCTGGATGGGCTAATGGAGGGGTTACACACACTAAAGGCACAAAGCACATCCCTTCCTCACTCAGATAGTGACACAGCAGGGGGCAAAATGCTCAGCAGGAATATGCACATCTGTAATTGCTTGTTAAACTAGTGGCCATAGTACTGATTTGGGGGGTACAAGGGGGAGGGCACCAAATGGAAAAAATGAAGATGTGACTAAATAATAACAAAAAGCCATTGGAAGAGGAGTGTTTTTCTTTAGTGTCTCTGCCAGCAGTTTCAAGGAGAATATGATTCATGAACTTTGCTTGCAAAGAAAATTCTTAAGTAATGAAAGTATTAAAAAAAAAAAAAACCTCCAGTAAATGAGACTATATAGAGGACATTCCCTCCATCATCTTCCAAAAAGCTTTCTTTCCCCCATTACTTCAAACCTGGTTTCAAATCCTCTCACAGTGTTGCCCCTGGCTCTAAGCAGGGAGCCATCCTCACTGCTCCATATAGTGAACAACACATCTCTGCAGCATGCCTGCTTCTGAGGCACTCTGAAGGTAGCACTGACTCAGGCCTGCATCCAAAGAGACTGGAAAAATAAGAGACAGAAATAAAATTTCTTCACCAAACTACAGCTGCATACAGGCAAGAAGAAAAGAGTCCACTTTTGAAGTTTCAGATTAGGCATGTTTCTTCAGTCCTACAAACATGTTCAGAGTGAAAATATCAAATGACCTATTATCCTACACTAAATTTTGTACCAGTCTTTCAGGCTGGTATTGGGAAATTAGGACTACCCTAGCGATGGATCAAAACACAAGCGATGCATATCTGAAGATACAGGAAAAACTTGGAAGTTATCTCTAAGGTATCTGCCTAACTCTAGTCAAATAACCAAAACCCTTCATTTCCACAGCCACTAGAATTCACCGAATTCTCATAGTGGCACTATTATTATTATTGTCATTGTTGTAGAGGAAATTATTCAGACTGTGGGCACAAGTTTACTTCCATTTTCCTTCAGGGATTACTGCAGAAGCAGCCCTTAATGCACAGATATGCAGCAGTCTCTCTTCTTGTCCTAGTCATTCAAAAGTGCATAGTCTGAACAGGCTGAAACCTCATTCATTCTAGGAAAGGCATTTCTCTAATCCCTGCCTTTCCTAGCAATACAGAGACCTCACAGGAGACAAAGCAATGGCCCTTCAAGTGAGAGAAGAACAGCCTGAGATTCTGAGGTTACAGAGTGAAAACTTAAAAGGACTTTCTCATACCTCCAAGACATACTGTAGGCTGCAGTGGACATACAATTAGATGCTCTGCTCTCCAGCAAGCACTGAGGCAGAATGAAGGGTTAGATAATGCATGGCACACAGTGTAGAGCATGTTTCTCTTGGGCATGGCTCTTTGATCAGACAAAAACAACTCAGCGATAGTCATACTTCTGAAGATCATGGTCTGAAAGAAACAACTTGCACAAAACTGTACTGTCACTGGCAGTATCCATAAACACAAAACCACAGATAGCTGTAGAATGACCAGTAGTATTGCAACTACCATTAGAGGGAGGGGGAAAAAAAAAAAAAAAAAAAAAGGTGGGGAATGTTTACATGCAGGTGTGAGGTAGTGCTAGATGAAGATGACTTTCTTTCACATGCCAGCTAACAAAATAGCCACATGTTCAAATAAGCATTGAAGACACACATTTGCCACAGAAGAATGGTTGCCTGCAAGTTCAGCTTGACCTTCTAAATATTATGCAGTAGATGACCAGTTTCAGCTGCCCAAAGGCAAGAGAAACACCCAGCTTTTCACCAGTGAACAGCAATCCCGAGCATCCCTGTGGCAAGCCCTCAGGGACTGATAGTTTCGGATGAGCACTGAGTTCCCACCACCTGACTTGATAGACTGCCCCCAGACACCCAAAGATGAGACAATCTCAATCCTAGCACTTTTAGCCACAAAATTCTGGCATAGCATTTTAACACTTCCATACACCTTTCAGAGTCTCAACTGCATAACAATGCATTCACAGGGATATTTGAGGGGGTTTTCCCCCCACATTTAACCACACAGGAGAGGGACCATTACAGTATTTCTATTTCCATTACTTGTTCAACCCTCTGTTAACTGATATTGTTTAACTGCAACATAATTAAAATGGCCTGACTGTTAGATTACTAACCGAAAGTTCATTTGAGATATTTGTTCAAATCATACACCAAAAGGGTTTTAGTTCTGGCTGCAACATTTTCAAGACAAATTTCTTTGTTAGAAGCATTGTAAAAAAGGACAATGGTTGGAAGTTTTATAATAATCTACTTAATAGTAAAAAAATTCCTTGCAATGAGACGGATGTTACTCGTCACAGATGATGTTTTATGTGGTTTCACCACAATAAATCACTGGGAGTACAGGTTGTATGACAACACAGGGAAATTCAACCAGCTCTTACAAGACATAATGAACAGGAAAATAGGTTTTTTATAAACAATGAAAACAGATATTTAGATTGGAAAAACAGGAAGTTCAGTTCTTAGCCACAGGTCCAGAGATATGAAATTAAAGCAAAGGAAACATTTCAAATAGTACTTCAAGAACATAAGAACACCTAGATATTCAGAAAGTCTATTTGGTGATTTTCAGGGAGGAATTACCACTCCTGGAACCTTCAAAAATGTATTTTCTTAATTGAAAGAATAGCAGGCAGTACAAAAGTACTTTATCAAATCATGTATTTGTCTGCTTAGACTCACCTAAAGGAAGGAAAAAGTGCAAAAATAGAAACTCAACTCTCAATTGCACGAGTATGTTAGAATACAGAGGAACCTTAAATTTGGTAGCTTCATTGTTCTGAGATGTTCAGGTGTCAGTGACAATCTGCTTGCATTTCTTATGGCAGAAAAAGCAGCAAGAAGCCTTTTCCTTCTCTGACTTACTTCAAACTAAAATACTGCAGCAGGCTCTGCATACTGGTTTGCACAGATGCTACTCACTCTTCCCGAGTAGGGCACAGAGCAGGAGGCACTGCTTCCCCCAGCTCCTCACCACAGTCACCACACAGCAAGCTGTGAGGATGAGGTACCTTCCCTGACCAGCGCAGTGCAAGTCCTCTGCCACTCCTAATGCACAATGAAGCTAAAACATCATGAACTAAATTAACTCAGGCCTTAAAACTATTTAGAAATGCTGGATCTGTCCCGTATCATATTCACACAATATCTAAGACTTGTAAACATTGGCATGTAAAAGTCTTAAGTAGTATTTCAATAGAGTCAAGGCATAAAGGTTTGCACAATTATACATGTTACACAATTCCATTCACCTGAAAAACTCCATGTGTTTTACAGAAATTACCTAATCTGGAAGATATTATTGTTATCAGTAAAAGACTGGGCTATTTAAAGTCATTTTACAGACAGGTAAACTGATGCAGAGAAAAGGATATTCTTGTATCTGTTTGAAAGAGTTCCTTGCAGACGTTCAAAAACTAATCCAGAGCAAATCACATCTGCTTTCTGATAACACTGATAGAGGATATGGATTCAGAAATGTATTATCAAGAGGTAAACAGGGAATATGAGAACTCAGAATGCTGTGTCCTCTGTGCTTGCTGTAAGCCTAAAGACATATGAGGAAGAAACCACCTCAGTATTACACCAGCCTCATCAGAAGGCAAAAACATGCCTAAGAAAGCTCTTGAGTCTCCAACTTTCTGGAACTGTATGCTCTACGTTCATGTTGAAACTACTTATTTCACAAAAAATTTTGCTGCTGACTACAAAGAGAGCCCTCGACTCCAAGTCCACCTGTTGCTGTGCCCCTGCCCAGGGTGGGCACAGGTACCTTACCTATTTCTCCAGGAACATGCTTGCCACTGAAGCAAAAGCATGCTGTGACATTGAGGCAGTTCACGGGCTGCAAGCCATCATGGCACTGAGGAGCTGTGATATTGATAGATACAGGCAGGAAAATGGAGATGTCCACGGTAATGACAGGCCTGGATCTGGAGAGCAACAGAGAAGAATTGAGTGATCAGAGGGAAGTTCTAAGCCAAAGGAAAAGAAAGCAAATTTGTTAAACTGCACAATTTCAAGCAGACAGGAAAAATAAGACAGTATATTTGAACTCTAAAATAAACTAACACTTGACCTAGATGGGAAGGACTACTTGCATTTAAATGAAAACATTAGTATCAGCTTGAAGTTCAGTAGTATCAGCGCAGATACAGACTGCAGGCAGGCAGCTAGGGAAACTGATAGTGTAATAACAATAATAATCAACTCTGGCAAAGGTTGCATAAAGCCTTCCTGATTACTGAAGAGAATAACAAAAATTAGTAGAACAGCAAACAAGTTCATGCAAATGAGACTGGCTGCTAACCATCCTGGATGGTCAGGGAAGGTAGGAAGAAACTGTAGGTTTCCACAGAATGGGCTACAGTCAAATTTGTGACCTGGAAGTCAAGGAGGGAGCACAGGGGTAGGAGATGGATTCATACATAATTTTTCAGATGGTCTAAGAGGGACAACAGACACCACATCCGTATTTCCTGGAGGAGCGATGTTTGGCTAATTCCGTTGTGGCAAGCGGCAAGGACTGAATACCCTTCACACTGCTGAACTGTGTTTCAGGAGCTACCTAGTGCGCTGTGAACAAAAGCTTTCTACCCTTGCAACTTCAGCACCAGGTTATTGCTAACACTACTTCTGGCTGAGGTCTCCCTCAGCCAGAATCGCAGAGCAAGTTGAGTGCCTTAGGGCTCAGGCGTGTCTTGTTAAGGAAATTTTCCTGTCTGACCATTCAGGAGGCACTCAGCCAGTCACACTCCCACACCAGAGACCGTCACTGCTGAGACCAAAGCCTTTTTGCAGTGGGTGGCTCCAGGGAGCTGATAGGTGCCCATCTTGACTCCCTACACACACCACTCTCACATAGTCAGAGTAGGTTTCCCAAAGTTCCATAAAGCCATTTATTCACGACAGAGTAACACAGGAACAGCTTGAGCTGGTGCCTCTGGGCTTTTATCCCCTCACAGCTCTAAGCAAGACTCCACTTTCCTATCAGCTCCTGCTGTGCCTCACAGTGTCTGCTCTCCTGGCTGTGCCACAGGTCCCCATGGCTTTTGTTCTGCAAAGGGTAAGCATTCACAGCCTGTTGCCTCAGGCTCCCTCCACCCAGAGCTGGATATGCAGCAGCCCCTGCTGAGATACCCGCACTGAATGTATTCCTCAACAGTTTCCTTTTCACACAACACAGAAGCTCCAGCAGTCCAGAAACTCAGGCCCTCCTGAGCCACCTCCAGTGCAGGACTTCAGCCCAGAAATTCAAAGTGTTATTCTTCCTGGTTTCAGTTCTTTATGTGCTCTTCCAAAACTGATTCCAGATGTAAAAATACTGTGCAGCAACCAGCAGATTCAGTTCTAGGGTAGTCCCAACAGCCATGCAAGGCCAAAGCTTGTAAACCACTTCAGGACTCTCACTCCAAAAGCCTCTTAATTGACAGGTAGGAGAGAGGAAGCAGAAGAGAGCAGGGACTATGGTCACACCTAATTTATATCGCTGGAACACGATCTACATCAATCCCCGAGACAGCTGCTCAGACTCTTTTTCCACAGCCTGAAATAACAGTGCAAGTTCACATCTTGAGATGGAGGATGAAGATAAATGCTAGCTCTAGAAATATATATGGTGGGGGAGGAGAAAAGAGTGACCAGTCATTTCACACCTTCAGAAAAACACTCTTTCTGAATGCTTAAGGAGACATAAAAGAGTAAGTGCTATAACTGATCTAGAAAAATATTTCTTCTGGGAAAAATATTTCTCCAACTATGATGCACTGTGTGATTTTTCCGTATTGTTATCTCACTTGGTTATTCTCTGGGGAAAAAAAACAAACCAATGCATCTCTCAAAGAACTGTACACACCTGAGCAACACAATCCTGATGATCTGCCCCAAGTCACCAAAGGCTTCCACCAAAGCCTTTAAATACCACTTGGCAAAACATTTGTTGTTTTTGCCTAAGTGACTTCACAAAGGTGGAAGGACTAAGAGGAGGATGAGAAAAAGCTGATTTCTGTAACCTAGTCTGAATCTTAACAACAAGAGGTACACACTGTAAATTGGCAGTAGCAGCATTAATTAGGCTGCCCAGAAAGTCAGTCACTAATTTCCTCCAAAATACACAGACATGGACAGAGGTCATCACGCTGTTGTGATACATGTGGTTTTAAACATCACATTAAGCCTTTCAGTTTGTCTTCCACCCTCTGCAATTAACCACAACACAGGAGAAAAATGCAGTTTTCTTTCTAGCAGCTTCAGAGATGTGGGGCTGCAAATTCCCATCTAAGGTATGGCACACTTTGTCACAGAAGGAGTAATTAGCTCCTTCTACATGTATGATGAAGGAACAGAAAACTCTTCAGAACACTTGACCATCTGCCATGCTGATCACCAAGAGCATTCCTTCTCCCACCATTCCATTTTTTTACTTCTGTGTAACTGATTCCAAGGTAAACAGAGCCAAGTTTTTCCTGCCTTGAACAGGAAGCAGGCTGGCACATCTGTTCTGCAGCTCTAGCATTTGTCTTACTAGTGTCACCACATCTCTGTATTTTCCATTAAGATGCAGGAACTCTTAGTAGTGCCTTCTACTCCTAAAGACATCTAAGCATTGAAAGGATTTTTTTAAATTAAATGCAAATAAGTCTAACAACAAACCTACTGGCAAAAAAACCCTCTTTTTCCCAGGTCTGTGCATCTCAAGCTCACTTCTTCTCTAACTCTTCATCTGCCTAGTTTGGTGAACTGAGCTTGGTGAACCCACCTCTTTCTGTCAGATGGAACAACCAATTCCACTTAACTTATAAACTTGAAACAGCAGCCCAGCTCCTGTGTGCATTGAAAACCTACCCATATTTCATTTTCCTGAAGACATCCCATTATAACTTGCAAAATTACATCTTGGCATCATACACAGCTCATTTTTTGCTCAACTGTGTTCCCTTAAATCACAATTGATTTACTTTATGTAAACGTACGTAAACATAAGAATAATATAAAAGCCTTTTCTGAAGAGGCACTGAGATGCAGCACATCTCCTTCCAGCTCTAACCCTTTTTCCTCATAGCCCTGGGTGTCCCATGAGTTGTCACCCCTCACTCTGCTGCTTGAATTAGACTGTACATGATTTGACATTATTCATGTCAAAGGTTTTGCTTAAAAAGTAACCCAGCTCACTTCATCTGGCCACAATAAACTAGGGAGGAAACTGGAGAGGTGCAGGATTTAAGGCCACATAAGATATAATCAGAAAGCAAAGAAAAAGAAGACAACAATGAATGAAAAATACATTCATCTCACCTCAGAAGTACTACATTGTCTGATAGGAAGGCTCCAACAGTCATATCTGAAATTTAACAGTGAGACAGTTACAAAGAAGGCATAGAATTCAGGTCTGTCCAGTCAGTTGCTAGATTACAGAGTGTGTTTTTCTGACTTAGCCAGTTTTTCCCTTCAAGTATCACTATGTCATATGTATTATGACTGGGGGATTAGGTCTGTGATGTTACTTCTACTTCATTGTTTATTTGTATTAATACTATTACTACCTACTTTTTGGTTATTTTAAGATTGTCATCCTGACTGAGCAATTTCCACGGAACTTAGAATCTTCAGTCACTGTAACTGCCAAAACACCTGAATTAAGTAATTGCCTAACATTTTTATCAGGAGCTTTGAGTAGCAGAAGAGAAAGGGAAAAAGCATCTCAGCCTCACTAACCATCTGCAGTGGCAGGGACCAGCAACCCAGAAACAACCTGCTCTGCCGTTTTCTCAGCCTCCTGCTGCATTTTCCCCATGCTCTCACTGACAGAGTAGCAGACATACCTGGATAACCATTGCTATCCATATCAACTCCCCCGGATATGGACTGGCCAAACATGCGCAGCTTTGGGTTTATTGTTCGCCCAGACAACTTCTGCAGTGGAAAACACGAGTGAAATCAGTCAGTAATACAAAGAATCCTCTAAAAAAAATCCAACGCCAATCAAAACAAAAAACCCTCCAAGCAGGACTTTCATGGCCACTGGGTCTCTTTTCCGTGGGCTGGAAGTGCCGCACACCTGCGGGCTCACACTTCACTGCTGCAGCCCTGAGCAGGAAGGCTGCAGGAAGCCCTTCTGCTCTGGGCTAGTGGAAGGGCAGCACTGACTTGGATTAAAAAACACAGCTGCATTACAGCCCTCATGCAGACCCAAGCAAAACAACACATCAAACAGGTTTCTGCAGAGGGAGAAAATTTAACTGCACTCAAGAGACTAATTTTTATTTTTTTTTGCATTACCTTTATTTCTGTGAATAGAAGCTTCAAGCAGCATCTTAACAAGGCTAGTGATTAACTGTAATAGAAAATCCCACACAACCATTGCTTTTAACAAAGTTTGCTAGCATACTTAAAGTCAAAATGATTCATTTTCATCCCACTTGGAAGTTTCCATTTCCATCAGCTATTATGGAGCATTTTCTGTCAGCTTGGAAGTTGTATCTCATTTCTCCCTCCCTAACAAAAAGATTAACTAACTTTTACATAGTTTCTTTTTTTTTTTTAAATTTCTAACACAAAAACTTCCTCTAAATTCTTTGTACTCTAAATGCCTTTACCTGAAGTAAATTAATATATCAAAATCTCTTCCTCTAAGAAGGCAATCAGAACTCTCCCAGATTTCATTCATCAGTCTGGGCCACCAACAGAAGACCAGAACTCAATTTCACTTCTGACTGCACAAGTTACAGACAGAGGGTAATGAAGAAATTTTGAGGCTGTGCTTCACAGCTTGTGACATGCACCCACCTTTTCCTGGCCCTCCCATAAAATAATGTAATATTGGATAAAAAGTCAGGTAGGAAATTTATGGAAAAAAAGACAAGCTGAAGGGAAGAAAGACATTCTGACAGTTAGTTTAAAGGGAAACCAGTGCTCCTACCTGTGGGCATACAAGACTGACACTGGAATATCCACACTGCATTTCCATCACATTTTCAGGGGTCCCAGTCAGGGTGGCAAATCGTACCTGCAGACACCTCAGAAGACATCTGCTTGCTCTTACAGCCCAGAAGGCAAAGGTATAATGCTGCTCTGCTTTTAATGACCACAAATGCAATAGGGCAAAAAGCCAATTAAGATGCTTCTGGCTAACAGCTGCCACTGAAGCTGCTGAAGTGAAAGAGAACTACACTGATCAGCAATCTAAACGAAGAAAAGTGGAAAAGTTGGCAGGGGGAGAAAGCTGAACAGGGAGGGAAGAGCTAACAAATAAAAAGGGTGAAAATATACACCCTGCAGGGCCTTCCCTCCATCTCTCATAGCTTATTTAAAAAAGGAAATCCACAGCATTGAGATGGATCAGGAATATGGTAACAAGATACAAAAAGTCTTTCACCTCTGGGTTCAAATCCAGGGCAGGTAGGTAGAGAGCTGAAGCTGTTCCAGAGTTTTGGTTGCACAGAGGACATGAACTGGTGCTGTGTCCTGTAGCAAACACTGGGAAATGGCACAGACACACTGTCTGTAAGTGGTGCTCCCTTGGCTGCCTCAGGGCATGGAGTAACGATAGGAATGGTATCAAGGGTCAACGACCCTACCCTGCCACACTCTTGAGCTGGGTGTTTTCCCACTGACCAAAGGGAGAGGCATGTGCTATGTCTGCTGGCCTTGTTCCAGTGAGGAGGGAGAAATCACAAACAGGATGTCTTACTTCCCACCCTGCTGATCTATCCTCCTTAAAAAATGTAACATTTTCCCATGATTGACTAAAAAAAAAAAATCCCATCCTTTTTCAGCAAGAGCTGGAAAGCTCCGGGATTCTCAACAGCCGCACAAGAACCTCCCAGTCAGTGGCTCTTGGCAAAAAATGGGCAGAACCCACCACATGCCACACATTATGAATACTTCTAAAACGTACTAGACTCCATTAATTTCCTTTTTTTCCCTCAAAATTAATGCATGCCACATACATGGTAAAAACAAGAAGGACTGAACTTTTATGGTCTCTTGAAAGTCTCCAGTATAACCACTAAACTCTTTAATTCTGCTAAAATTGACTTACTGTGAAGGATCCCACCCAGCAACAAAACAAAACAACCAGACTTCAAACACACAGAGGGAGGGAAGATTCAGGCTCTCTGAACAACGAAATGTGCTAGACAGAGACCAGTAGACACATGTTGGGCAGCATGAGCATAAATTTATCTTCTCTGCTGTCTAGCTACAGGCACTGTGTCATCTCTGCACAAGGTGCTACAGCATATCCCAGAGAAGATTTTACTTCCTAGTAAGTAGGTCAGGGGAATGGCACCCAAGGACAGCATTGTGACATATTATCAGAATACAAGAAGGCAAACGGTGGCTAAGGAGGCACAAAAGATCACATAGTACCTCCTCCTTCTCATGAAGTCTGCTTCTACAGAAAGAAAGTGCAACCTCTGAATTCCCCACAGGCCTCTCTATAATTTGTATGCTTAACCTCTCCAGTTTTCATTTCTCCTCTTCATCAGTACTATCTCTAGAAACTGACACTCAAACCATTTGTTAGCTTCAAGAAGATACAGCTGACAGCTGTAACAAAAGAGAGAAAAATATCTCCTGACTAACATAATATTACCCTCCAGACAAACTTTGAGAGAAGCCATCTTCAAACCAAGACTGAGAAAAGGATATCAGGTTTTGATGAGGCTACCCCTCAGGGACCCCTTAAGTATGGTTTATTTCTGCAACCCCTAGGAAAGTGACTTCAGACAGGTATCGTGGACTGTGGTGTCACATACCATAGAGTACTGGGGTGTAATGCCATTGGCATCCCCGTGGTAAATGTACACTGCTCCTACGTGGTTATCCTCCTTAGGCGCTCCAACGGCAACATCTGTAAAACAATACAGATTATAAATCTTTCACAACCCATTCCACTACTCCAACTTTTTCCCAGCAGCTATCCACAGGAAAACAGCTCCCCATGACCAAGATGATCAGCAGCTCACATTTACCTGGGCAGAAGGAACTTTTTTGATTTTATTAAGAGTTCATGTTAAGATAAATGTCAAAAATATACAAATGTATACAAATTTGTACACACATGTGGCTGTGTTTCACAGAATCAGATGTTGTGCCTAATTAGAAACCTGTGCTGTTATGAAAATGTGTGTTTATTAACCAGTACCTACACTCAGAGTTAATTTAGAAACCTTGCATGACAAAGTCTCCAAGCCATGGACACGTCAGCTTTGTGAAGTAGGACTAGACTGGTAAAATTTATTGTAGCACATTAAGGTTGGCTGAAAATCCAATGCTCCCCAAAGATGCTGGATATATCAAATGGATAGGCAAGAAGATATAAATGCTGCAGAGGGTGCACGTTCAAATTACACTCGATCCAATTTAACTTCCAACTCTTGCAGAAAACATGATCCCATCTCTTGTTCTCCTCTCCTAGTTGGACCTAGTGACTATGCGGCTACTAAAATTAACCTTTTCTCAATTACTTCATACCCATGGACAGATTCAATGCCCTTAGCAGTCTCGCCATTACCACAACTGACCTACAAGGAGCAGCAAGAACACACAAATGCATGTCCTAATGCAGAGGAAGAGCATGTCCACCACTGGTGAAGGCAACCAGCAATGAGGCCGGGTTAGGCTTACTGTGCCCCAAGTGGTCTGGAAGTAATAAACCCAGGCACACACTAAGTTGTCCTTTGTTTAGAAGTCCTTAATCTGCACTGCCAGAAACCAGGGCAGAAAATGCGTCAGCATCAACACTTTGCTCTCACCTATTGCTATCACAGCATGGGGCCTCACATAGAGAGCCCTTAGAAAGGAGCAGGGGGAGAACAAAGCAAAGGAGAGAAATTATTAGAGCATGTTCTATCAAGAGTGAGAAGTTATTTCTTATTTCTTTTTATCTTTGTGATAAGAAATGAGATTATGTCAACAAAACCAGAAAGGCTTGAAAACATAAGGAAATGGGAAAGAAGAAAGAAGTCAGACATAGGGCTCTGTTTTCTCTGGAGTGTGAGTATCTTAAGTATTTTATAAACCAGACAGGAAAGAAGAAAATACAACAGTATGGAAAACAAATGCAATTAATGCACGGACATGGACTAAACTGACATCAAGAACAGTCAGTTACAAAAGGCTTTAGCACACAAACCCTACACAAGCACATTCATTCGGCCTTCATTTGAACCCAGGTGCTGCTCAGATCTGCATCAGCTATGGATGCTACACAGCACCCAGCCATGTAAGACCAGCAGCACTGCCAACTTTGCTGGCACTGGTGGAGAAAGGGCCATGGAGATCACACCGACCTGGGAAGCCATCGTCATCGATGTCCCCGAGGGCAGCTATGCTCTCCCCAAAGTGAGCATTGTAGGCGCTGTCACCACCCAGGATGAGCTGCTCTTCCAGCACTCCCTAGGAAGAAACAAAGGAGGGTCAGGTGCAATCCCTCGATGGGACAAGCCTTCCACATGCAAGA
The DNA here is from genome assembly GCA_013399695.1 of Formicarius rufipectus. Classification (NCBI taxonomy): domain Eukaryota; kingdom Metazoa; phylum Chordata; class Aves; order Passeriformes; family Formicariidae; genus Formicarius; species Formicarius rufipectus. Next base: position 211,721 of record VXAU01005790.1, on the reverse strand, counting down.
TGCCCTTGTGCTGTGGGAAGCACCTGGGGCAGAGCTGCAGCCTGCCTCTTACCCTCATTGCACTCATTACCTGGGGTCTAGTTTATCTGGGTTTTAAACTTTCTGGTTTTAAGCTTTTAAGGGGACAGGAGAGAATGGGGTAAAGAGTGCATGGCTGATAAAACTAAAATGCTAAATTAACTAAATGATTATTCAGAGATGTAACTAAATGCAATCAGAGGGATTGGTGAACTCATTAACATTTCCAGATGCCTAAAATGTAACAGTCCAGAGCATGCTGCTGGCTGATTACATCCAAGGAGTGAAATCCTCAGTCCAGGCTTATTCAGCTAAACTCCAGTGAGTTATGGAGTATTTCCCCCTAAGCAAAGAACATTTGATCAATGGATTTGAAAACATTTTAAGTATGGGACAAAAGGATTAAAGCAAAGTCCCCAAAAAGCCTTCTGAAATTAAGAATATGGAAAGAGATTTAATGAAATAAAAGAGACTAAGAAAAGTTCAGAATTAAGTAGCTTTGCACTCTTATGTCATGAGAAGCCTTATATGGCTCTGGTATTTCTTGCCCACCCACCTTCTGGTCAGATACATCAGCTTTAGTTTCTTCAGTCTTCTCTCAAGGGAAAAGGAACATTTCCAGAGGAAAACAAAACTGAGTTACACAATCCAAGTCGGTACCCACCTCAGGGTTATTTTGTTTTAAATTTCTTTGTGAATGAGAATAAACTACCCTCTGGAACATATAATAAAACCTTTTACTTGGCTGTAGGGAGTTGCTGACTTTCAGAAAATCCCACATAATGAAATTAAAACACAACAGAGAGGAGATAGGCAGGCTTGTACGTTTGACTCAGTTCTTTGCAGTCCTAACAGAAAATGGCAAAATACAAGGATTTTATCTGTAGCATCACCATGTGTGCTTGTTCTATAAAGCAGCTTTCCTTGTTCCTTTGCAACAATTTCTTACACAATGGTTCTTGCAGAACAAAAAATAAAGTTTAAAATGTCCAAAACTCAAAGCAAAATCCACAATTCTGCAAGTCACTGCTCATGCAAGTAATTCTTTGAGCAAGAGTATAAAAAACTCACTTGACTATTTTATAGAATATAAAAATTAACTCATGTATGCTCTCAGTCTGAGCGGGAAATGTTGGCTATTATCTTTTCGGCATTTTGGATCTAAACCTGAGGACCCAGCAGCAACACTGCAACATAAAAGGCGGAACCTCCTGTGGATAAAACTGAAAAAGTGAAGCTCATTTAAAGCAGTGATAATAGAAAATAAAATTACACTCAAAAATCCACTCTGAAGTCTCCTAAACTCTAGACCTTCTGGAGGATTTTAAGCCTGGAATAAATTTAAAGCTCACAAAATACTGATGAAGCCAACCAATTTCATTTTAGTCCATAACAACTCCTCATTTGAGACAGCAGCTTTGGGAGCTGAATACTAAGTATTGAATACTATGTAAAAAGCCATTGNTCCTCTTATATACAAGAATGGTCTTGGTTTACCAATGCAAGAAATTTCAGACTTTTCCAATGCTGTTGTTAGGTCAGGTGAAATCCAAGAGTACCAGCTGATAAGAACTTTCCCTAAAGTCTATATATGTGCCATAATAAAAAAGTAAAATGAACTCCATCTCTGGTTTCTCTTCTCTTCTTCAACCTCCAGATTCTAATTTGTGTTCTAGGTCTTAGGGACCATCCAAAACACAAAGGAAACTCAGACAAAGCTGCTGACTCTTAATTGGTTTTGGCATCAAATTCACAAAAAACCACAAAGGCCACCAAATTTCAACATAAAACCAGACACTTTCTCAGACCTCTTCAAAATATTCACAGATCTGTGATGAATGTGGGCTGGTGTCTGGGAAACCATGATACCAGATTAGTCTTCCCATGACTTCATGCTTTGTAAAGAGACATCCAGAGCCCCACTTACCTGAGACACTGAGTTTCACCACATAGTGCTGGAAAGGCATAAGTGTTACCTTGCCTAAGACCCATGCCCTCATCCCTTATCAAGTCATCTCCTCTCCATACTCACGTTTCCTCTGTTGATATAGACTGTGACTTGACCCTCATCTCTGATCTCAGAAAACATGGGTGCTCCAACCAGCAGGTCTGACAACCCATCAGAATTCAGATCAACTGCACATAAGGAGGAGCCAAAGTAAGAGCCCATCTGTAACCAAGTTGAGTCATAACAAAGCATTCAGTATCTGCCCACACACAGGAGGAAATCACATAGGCATGATTTTTGTTTGTTTTGGTTATTCTTTTAATTTCATACAATGACCTGCAGCTTTATCACTCAAGCACTCCTACAGAGAAAGCTTTGGGAATACTTCTGGCAGGAATGAAAACACTTTAACAGTGCACGTAAAACAGCCTGGATGTTTTACCTACAGAATATAAGTCATAACCTGAGACATGCTTAAGTGAGACCTTTAAAGAGCTTTCTTAGAATAGCTTTCACTCGTCAAATGCTTAAAACTAGGAAAGGGTGAAATGAGTTTCCCAAACCAGACCTGCTCAGCTATTATTCAAGCCCAGATTTCCCTAAAGGTGGGTACCATAGATGATCTGGGGTTACCTTAAAGAAATAAAAAAAGGGAAAAAGAAAAACAGGCAAGAGGTAGGGTATCCACGAAAACAGATATCTAAAATGGACTCTTGACTGTGGAGTGTCTTCCTCTGTTCTTCCTCTGTTCTAGTTCCTCACTGTCACTGTCAAAGAGCAGTACTGGCTACAATCATATTCTTTCCTCTCAGGTGAGTTGATACAGAAACAAGACTTTCAATAAAAGTTTTTCAGTTGATACACAACAAATCTAAGCCACTTTCCACTTATTGTTTGATAAAGTACTTATGTATTTCCTAATTTTAATTTTCATGATTTTTTTATATGGGTGAACACTAAATGCCAACCACCTCCCTACTGGCACCCATCTTCCAAATTTCAAAACATATTGAACACAAGAAGGAAACAAAAAACAATAATGATGTTTCCCCCTTATTTCATCTACTTCTGCTCAAGTAACACAAGGCATGCTCTTTGAAAGCAACTACAAACCATAGTCTCAAAATTAAAAGCAGCTTACACAAGAAAATGGGAAAGATAACACGTCTTACTTGAAATTGAGAGCTGTTTACCAAGTAGGAAAAAGTGAGGTTAAAGAAATAGTTATTCAGGTTCAAAAGAATGAACTGCATTTCTTGAACGCTTTTACATTCCTCATTGGAGATCTCTAACCAACTGCCTTCCACACCACTAAGTTTACATGCATGAGCCACAGCTACTGGGCATGCAGGAAGATGGGCAGCAGAAACTCCATTCGATGCAGTCTGTGAGGTTTAAAAGTTGCTAAATATATGACGTGGGGGCAAGTGAAGGACAGTCTTTTGGTTTGTTAATTCAGATTTCTCTGCTTGTGTGGGTTTAAGGTCAGACCTCAAACATCACTTGAATCCAGTTATTTCATAGCATCAGTTCCCTTGTGGACTTTGTATTTGTTTGTTTTTTTAATCCACTAAGGTTTTAAAAGAAATTTCTCATGGGTAAATTTCTCATGGATAAGGAGGAAAAGTTATTAAAAGCATTTCATTAGGTATTCAGGCAGCTTTCAGGGAAAGGCTGTTACTCACTTAACTGCAACATGGTGTGTCTGCAGCATGGGTGAGTTCACAGTGCTGTAAGAACCTGAAGTATGTACACTTTACATTTGTAACACAGCCTTGCATTTTCTTGTTTACTGTCTGCATTAGATTTTCTAGTTCAGCCTCCATCAATCAAAAAGGAAGGAAGAAACTGGCCTGCTGTTACTGTCTGCCTAACAAGAACATCAGAGTAATGAAGTGTACACCTTTGGGAAGGACAGCTCATTTTCAGGCAGCGCTCATTGCTGAACAGGTCTGGTTATATTTCCACCACAAAAACAAACAAACAAACAAACAAACAAACCCAAAACACAAAAACCCAAACCCAAACAAACAAACAAACAAAAACACAAAAAAAAGGAGTGATTTAGCACAGCCTCCACTTTAAAATATTTGACTAGTTAAGTTACATATAAGAGTAAAGCAATTAAATTGAAAAGCAAAAGTTTTGGCTGAAAACTTGAAGCTTCCTGATAGCTTTATTTATTATTAGGCTGAGGAGTAGGCAGAAGCACGTCCTTAAGGACATCTAAAACTCAACCAGGAAAGAAATTAAGAGGAAGCAATCAAACACAACCCTGGATGAACTGGGAGGTCTCTTCCTTTCAAGATGTCTGTAATTCTGCTAGTGCAGTCAAGCAAAATTTTGGAAAGGCCCTAAAATACAAGTCACACCACCCACCTACACATACTTGCACTTTTCCCCTCTTCCCAGGCAAGTTTTTAAAGACTGCAACTGTGTCTTGCTGGGGAAGAAAAAAAAACAAAATATGATAACACTCCCAACCTCAGCATACAGTCAAACACTTGTGTTCTTCTGAAGGTGGCAAGTCTTCCTAGAGCCAGAAGCCACCAGTAACCTTCTTCTTCTCTATTTCCCCTCCTTTCAGAAGAACACAGGCAACCCCAGAAAAGAGGTACCATTTTGTCACGGAGTTATCCCCAAATAAAACAGTTTTTTGTTGTTACCTACAGCTATCCTATACTGTCCACTTTGTTTCAAACAACACAGCTTGAGCAAGCTGACTTTGTATTTGTTTGGAGCAGATAAAGAACAGCTGTTCCCCACTCAAACACACCACCACACTGGGGGAACTGGATCTCACTAGCATTCCCTAAATCTCTAGGAGAGGTAGGGAACTTCAGCTTTCAGACAGTAGTCTTAAGAGCTGAATGCAGGACTGATTCATGGTGGGAAGGGGGAAATCATCATCTGTCAAGACAATGAAGCTGCTCCTCCACAAAACAGCATAACTGCAATATCCCTCCTGTCACAGCAGGACACAGAAAAAGAGACTGGGGCTTTGTGTACTAAACTAAACTCCAAGTTACCTACATCTTCCAGTGACTACTAAGAGGAAATTTCTGCATCTAGGCTTACCTAGTGCCCCATGTCTCAGAGTCACAGAAGACTAAAGAGAACCACTATTACACTTTCCAGCAAGACCTCCTAGATCAGTCACATGGACATCGAGCAGACGCTGTAGTCATATGACTGCTCCTGAAGAAAGGGTGTGAAGCTGATTTATTCAACGGCTTTAGCACTCCTGGGAGAAGAACAGATTTTGCTTGACAACTTGTGAAGGAGTGGAAGGAAAATGATGCTCTGAGGTGACTCTGTCATTACTCAGCCCCCTCTACCTCTTAATAGAAAACACACATAAAAATGCTCACCTTTTTTCCTGAAGCCTGAAAAATCTTTATTAGAGAGCCTGATCGTCTGTCTGTTCTAAAAATATAAACCTAAAAGGTGAAAAAAAGAAAAACATTAACCAATATGGAGCATATAATGGCACAGCACTGGTGCTTCCTAAATAATATCTAAATCACGATCATGACTATGGCTATTGCCAAGATCCAACTTCACAACCACTTTACTGTTCAGCCTTCTTTTAAAAGACACAACAGAGTTCCCCATTTTCTGGAAGAATCACAGGCTTTTTAACATAACAAACACTTGTATAGTATCATGTTGCCTACTTTTTTTCATATGCATGTGTCTGTGCACATGTATGCATTTAAAAGCACCTAGCAAAGCAACTTTCTAACTCTCAAACAAGTGGCATCTGGAGACTGTCTGGAAACTAACTGGCGAAAGACTGAGAAGGCATAATTCTGCTCCCCTTCACTTATCTGGGCCACATGCCTGCATGTACTGCTCTGCAAATTTCATAATGCTTTAGAAAAGGTCAGAATAGAAATCTCAGTCAGACTACCCTAAGCATTTTGACTGTTTCTCTCTGACACAACCTATAAATAAGAAAGCTATTCAAACACAGTCTGTTCATTGCTCATTTCCATAGAAGAAACTGTTTATTCAGGAATTCTTGCGGATAAGTGATAATACAAGCTCAAGAACAGATCTGGTACAAAAATTTAAGATGTAAAATGAATGGCTTGTAGAAAGGGATATCCTTCAACAGAAAGGCTGGTTGAGTCAGCATTTGAGGCTCCTCCAGCATATTACAGGCTCCCTCCAAGCAGGTGCTCACACAGTTTGCAGGACAGAGGATCCCTTACTTCGAAGCCTAAGTTACAGAGCCAAGCACTGGACACAGTCAAACATGTGGTGAGTTACTAAAAGGTGGTGAGACAGAGTTCAAAGCTGTTTCCAGCCAACACAGCACAGATTTACTGGACAATCACTGTACATATAAAGGCCTCCTAGCATTTGCAGTGGTAAGTTTAGCAGTGACAGCACATTGCCAGCCGTCACAACTCCAAATCTGTCTTAATAATGATGCTCTTGGTGACTTTGGAGAAATGACTCAGTCTTATTAAGAATACTGGCTCTACCTTCAGTGAAAAAGTGTGACAATGCTAATCACCTTCTATGAGGAAAGTGGAAAGGATTAACTTTATGGAGGCTGTGGAAAACACAACAGGACTGCTCATTGTAATGGTCTGTACTCATCACCACTTACTGCCACTTTGCCATGTGTTTCTGCTACCCACATCCCATGATAAGAGAGAATAATATGAGCTTTTGCAACTAGAGCAGTAGTCTTTAAACTAAGGGTCAGCTGCTTTCTCAAAGATCTCATGTTAGCAGCTGGGGCTTTTTTCCCCTCTGGTTGTACAGAAATTAAATTAAATTTGTTCCACAGAGAAAACAGGCTGGAGGGAAGGTGTACTGCAGCAGCCAAAACAGAATACTGGGGTAAGAAAACTGTATCTTTCTCATGCACATGTCCTCTCAGCAGCAACTGCAATGCTACTACATGTCATATGTCCCAACCATGCCAGATCAGGTATATGTACCAAATTCAACCTCTGATTTTTCCCATCTTCCCCACTCTCACTGTTACCCTCCGGGTCATAGTTACTCTCAAGAATAATCTGCCTAAACAGAATATTATTCCTGGTGCTGAAGACCTCTCACTCCTTGTTAAAATTCAGCTACAACTCATGTGACTACAGAGCAGGAGAGCCAGAGGGAGGAAGATGGAAGGGAGCCGAAGAACATCTCTGCTCAAGCAAATGGGGGCAGCAGGTCCCCAAAAAACTATATTTTAAATAAAGAGGGACAAAAGCAGATCCTTTACATCCCTTCCCTCCCTCTCCTCACTCCCACTTTTCTACCTTTGGTTTAGGAGGGTTTAAGGGGTCACAGTGCTCACTCTCACCCAACAGCAGCTGGGTACTCAGCATGGGAACACCAGGCATGCCTAACTTGCCAGCCACTTCCATCTAACCCTTCACTTACTTACAGCTTTGGGACACTGAACACACACATGCCTACAGAAAAATGCTTTTTGTTTCTTTCCTTCTTAAGAAACTATCACCAAGATTTCTATGTACACCTGGCAAAAACCTAGATTCTAATCCACTAAACATCAATGTATTATGAAGTTTTAAAAATTAGATCAAATCGCCTGATAAGTAGCTTTTCATGTGTTAGATGTTACCTTAAATACTGAAATAGTCAAATGTATGAAGAAAACAAACAGAAGATAAACTCTATTTTACAAGTTTTTTCAATTCTAGGAAAGCTTCAAGTGATACCTAAATGTCACAAATCCTAAACTAGAGCACCATTAAAGATATGTTGTCCATCTCTCACTGAAGTGGATATTATAAGGACTAGGTGGGAGAGGGGTGAGGGATTTGAGGCACCAGGAGGGACAGGTGGAGAAAACTTGATGACTTCAAACTACCTCAGGCATCCCCTGCTCAGTCCTTCAAAACTACCATGTAGACAAAAAACGCTTGGTTTCTCACACACATTGGAATTGCATCAACGTTACACTTTTTGGCTGGCTGCATCTGACCACATTATTGTTTGACATAGACTCACCTTTCCGATGCCTCCATCCTGGGGAGCTCCTCCTACAATGTCAGTGGCAGTCGGCTGAGAGAAGTGACCTGCTGTCACTGCATATCCTGAGAGGGAGAGGAAATAAAGAAATAAACATGAAAGGAAAGAGCCTGAGAAACAGGTCAGCTCTCATAGTGTTTCATTGCTCTGGGGCTGCATCCAGCATTCTACAACTGTTCTGCTCAGTATGGACCAATACTTTGCTCAAAAGCTCATGGGGATGGGAAGAGACAGTACACCCTCCAGGGCTCTTGCTAAAGCTGAGAAGAAAGCTGTGTGTGTGTAGATGAGCAAGGAACACATAGAACTGGTGGTGGGATCAGTTTGCCAACCGCAAGTCAAGAGAGGGAAGTAGTAAAACGTGAACAAGTACACACAGAGAAAAGAGACCACATCACTGCAGGGAAAGTATCATGTCAAAGAGCAACAGCCCCACCAGCTCCAGAGGGAAGTGTCCTCCTTTGGCTATAATCACTGCCCAGCAAGGCTTGGAAAATTATGTTCCTTTTGGACTGGGGGAAGAGCAGAGGACAGGAGGTAAAGAGGCCAGAGAAGTTAATGGCTTTAAAAGGTTTTTGTCTAGGCAAGAAGAAAAATCAGAGGATAGATCAAAGAAAAAAGAATATATTTGAAGGAAGAACAAAGATTCAGCTTTATTTGATATGTTAAAATAATCATCACCATTCTGGCCTCCAATAGGGAGATGTGGAGACACACCATTCATAACGCTGCTGCCTCCTTTGAAAAGGCACACAGCATCAGTCTGGAGGAGAAAGGACAACACAGAAAGAACCGTGCCTTGACAGTACCACCTATGGAGACTTTTCTCCACACCTTTTCCAGCTGGACTTGCCCATCTCACATCGGCCTTATCAGCCATCAGCGCTTGCAGTGAGCATGGGTAGAGCCCTCCCAAACCTTCGCTTGCAAAGCCCAGCCATGATGATGATGATGATGAGAGCAGCTTTCCTTCTAAGGCTCTCATGTATTTGCCTTGCTCTTTTGCTGTAAATTATGAGGCTCTTGTCTACATTGTAAACCCCATAATTCAAGTCCATCAGTGGCAAAATCTATTTATGTCTGCAAATAGGTAAACATACACTCTTCATCAGCACTACCGTCAGAGTGGTGTTTTTTTAAAGACTAAAGTTTAGGGGGAAAATGAGAGGTCAGTGTCAGACTTAAGTCAAACAGATTCAAACTGTTTGTAAACAGTGTCACTGTTTGAAATGTCTTCTAAGACTCAACAGTCTTAGGAACTGCAGATTAGGTAAAAGCCTTTAAATTAGGTATTTTAGGGACATTATGTGGGTTTAGAGCAAGTAAAACCCATTGAGCTAAAGAGGTACCTATAGCCAAACTTTTCACAACTCCCTTTTGTTGACAACGGCACATTTAGACAGTGTTAATTTTGTATAAATAAATTTGTACCTGCGATACACATTCTGCAATTAGTTGTATCCATTTTAAAGGCTCATGTAAGCAGACATGCAGTTAAACTAATGACAAATAATTTGCTTGTCATAGGGCATAGGCAGGAATGTTAAGAAGCCCACTACAATCCAATGTGCTGTTGAGCTGAAAAGCCTTTTCTCTGAGTCAAAAAATTACAGCATAGTTGTTTTTTTTAAAAAACAGAAAAAGAAAAATGAAATATTCCATAGAATTCTTTGCTCATATTTCTTTCCAGACAAGTAACACTTTAATTCAGATGTTCTTCTTTTCATAAAAATACTCTGCATCACCATAAAATACCTGTATCAACTTTATAGCATCAAAGCCTTGAAATATGTTGTCAGACTATTTCCTTCTCACAGTGAGCACCAGGAAGCTGCTTACCAAGGTATGTGTACCGCCTGGCTATCACAGCATCATCATTCAGCTTATAATATGTGTTGTCAGTGAGATTCAGCACTTTGACAGTTCCTGTCCAATAATACGATCCCGGTGCACCCATGATAACCAGTTCCTACAAGAAAAATGGAAGTGTGTAGGGGAAAGATGGGAGATCAAAAAAAACAATCAAAAGTGGCAGAAATTCATGCTTTACACATTAATGAAGGAAGGACAGTATATTTACTTAAAATATCAAATAAAAGTCCATCGATAACAATCTGTGTGCATGTAGAGAGTATCCTTCCTTCTTCCCAAACATGAAGGTCACTGCATACACCCTAGAGACACACTGCCTCTTTATGGTTCACTTCTGCTCAGCTGTTCTGCTGCAATAAAAGACCTTCCTCAGCCTTATTAATCATCAAACTCATCCCTGCTAACACAGGTATCCCAAAAAATCTCTCTACCTGCTGCCTTTCCCAATCATCCTTCAGAAGACCCAGACAGAACCACTCCAGCCAACCCAGACCCAATTCTCAGCTACAGATGCTGGCTGACATGCTATACCAACCAATTATGATGGAAACAGCACATCATACAACTACGAACATAAAGAGGTGCCATGTACTCAAAAAGTGGGGCTTGCATTATGTCACAGTTAGAACATTTTGCCTTGTCCTGTCATCAGATAAGCTCTGATCTTCAAGAGACAACCTGGCTATAGAACCATCGTAGAATTGTAAAATGGCTTGGGTGCATTACAGGCAAGTATAGCATGCTTTATCATTTTAGAAGGGTGTAGAAATCAGGCAAAGTTTCTAGCATTCCAGCACTCAAGGTAAATGCTCATGAATAACGTTGTTGAGTCAAAATCCAAGGTACATTTGCACACAAGAGAGGTTCAGAAAATGTTGTCCCAAAATATCCATCATCCTTGCAGGGAAACCTGACTCCTGCATGTGTTTTTAAATACCTCCAATAAGGGACCAAATTAAGCCTGAGGAGCATTAAGCCCAGGTAAGTTCTCCATCCCCAAAGACCATGTGGAAGACTGCTTTGCCTCTCATCTCCATTCAATGTGGACTCCATGGGTGGACTCCATCCTTGTGGGAAAATGCTACCACATCTAGGTCCCCCTCAGGTGACCAGTTCTAGCCAGGGGGAGATGTTAATCAAGGTAATCTCCTAATAAGACTACAGGGACAGGACTGGAAACACAACTAAAGAGCAGGGTGTGCTTAGAAATAGCTTTTTACTTGTAAGGGGCCATCCTCTTGAGGTCAAGGGATCATTTACTGACAGGAACAACTACCATCCACACTGCTGAATATATGGCAAGGAATTGCCTGTTTGACCCAAAAAGCCATTTATCTGCATTTCCTGCTGCCATCAGGCTGAAGCAGTAAAAGTTCAAAGATATCTTTTGAACTAGGGCAGCAAAGGAGGATTTTAAGCATGGGAACAGAAACAGGATGGAGAGAGCAGGCAAGCCAGGAAACAGCTGCTGCTAGCTGAACATCCAGTTACCAGATAATGCCCCTGTGGCAACATCTCCTGCCATCCCTGTTTACTGAAATGGCAGGAGATTTCTGAAAGAGAAGATCTTTATTCTGTTTGTAACAGCCTGGACAATATATTCTGAAAATCAGTGCATATATAATTAGGAGTAAATACAGGTTCTTAAAAAAAAAAATTGGAAAAAAAAAAAGCAGAAAAACCACAACCCTGAAACATTAACAAAAAAATCATGCATGCATAGGGAACAAATTTATCCCTGACATAACTAAAACACAACTGATAGATTTCTGTTAAGAATATGGTCGAGTATTTAGAACAGCCCTGGAGCACATATTTGACCATGCTTTTTTATCTCCATCTTTTTGCAACAATGAACTGTAGCAGAACAAAGTGTTTATCTTCTGTATGTATATGTATGTGCATTATATTTACCTACATGTACACATATATAAACAAAATGATTCAGGGAGGACTGTTGTACATCATCACTTACAGTAAAGAGTTAACAACAGACACAGAAAAAGCTCTATGAAAGTTTTGGGATGTACACAATAACAACATTCCCTGAGGACATTTCCCAGACTCAATTCATTCATTCTTGTCCACAGACCTGCAGACATACACATATGTATGAACCACTGCGCAAGATGCAGATGTCTGGGAAACCAGACAAGGCAGGAGGGTGTTTGGTGGCAGGAAAAGACCATGCTCAGCACTCAGCCCACTGTCCAGGCCATACTCAGGGATGTCCCCTCAGGACACGCAGCAGGAAAGCTGCTCACCAACCCTGACCTTTCCATGCACGCGCTCCCGCTCACCTCAGTGAAGAAGCCCGCGATCCCTGCCTGGCATGAACCGTGCTCCTCCCCATATTTCTTCTTGTACTCTGGATGGGAGAAGGGAAGAAAAACTGTGGTCATCCCTGGCACAGGATACACTCTCCATCTGAGTGAGCCACCTGCATCACTAACACACAGCCTGCAGAGACACCAGCACACAGAGCTCCTGGGTTTTGCCAGTGCACCTGTGCCCAGTGCGCACCACGCAGTCACCCACCCTGGGGGTGAGACAAGGGGCCAGCTGGGGAGACAGCCACAGTGCTGCCCAGGAAGACCCTTCACAGGAAGTTCCACAGCAGTATGATAACAGCAGCATCACTGCTCCAGTAAAGGTGTATCAGCAGAGGCTTCCAACTGTGGCAGACAGATCAAGCACAGCTGGAAAGGGGAGAGCCAAATATGATATGTGTCTATGTGCCACTGACCCTGCACTAGGAGGTTTCACCCTCAGGCTCATTACTACCTCAGAGAAATAAAGTGATCTTCCCCCACAGTCACCAAAGCCCCAGGAAACATTTCTGGTGGAGGGGTGCTTCAGGACACCAAGCCCGGGAAGCAGACAGCGAGGGAGGAAAGGCCGCTGTGTTTCTACATGATCAGACAACAGTGTCTGATGCTCAGATCTGCTGCTTTTCACAGACACTGGCTCAAAGCTCCCAGTTCACAAGGAACCCAACCAGCATTCTATAGTTTTTGTTTCTATATTTTACATAGCAGTAGTTTGCCCTGTCAAACCTGAGGAAAAATTATTTTTAGAAATAAATTAAATTCAGGGCAGGGAGGAGGCAAAGGGAGGAAAAAAAGAAAAATCACTTTTCACCCCACCTCAATCCAAACATTTCCATCTAAGGAGCATTTGAAATTTAGAGCTGGATCGGAATCTTTGCAGTTTAATTCCAGAGAACTATTTTCCAATATTTGCCATACTATTACAACTTTTTCTATATTGCAGTAATTCAGGCTCAAAAAAAAGAAACAACCATTGCTATATAACCTATAATTGTGAAACTTTTTTATATTTTTTTATTTTAAGCCCCATTAACTCATTGGTAAATGATAAAAATTTTAATGACATTGATAAGCAAATTGCCTCTTTGGAACCAAGCAGGTTCCTTTGAGTTGAATTTTATCTTATTGAAGGATAAAAATGAATTAATTTTAAAAACTGCTACATTCTTAGAGAATTTTTTCAAAACTTTGTGCGTAGACATATACACATACACTCCTTCTCCCTTTTATATTGTCTATAGTCTCTTCCTAATATCATAAATAAGTCTGGATTTTCAGAAACTTGCTGAGGTCATGCCAGTTGTGACCATACCAGGGTGAAGTTCAGCTGCAGACCATGCAGAACAGAAGTCTTGATCCAAAAATTACAGTCCAAATGCCTAATGCCCTTGGCCAAGACAGGGCCCTGCCAAAGCAGATGTGTGTCCCAGCAGACCAGAAAGGCCAGAAGCACAGCTGGGTTTCCTAGTGGGACCACACGACAACAATTCCACTGAGAACTGACGCCTGTATTCGCCCACAGCTATTCAGAAACTGCTGGGGCTCTGAATTGTTAGCTCTCTACATGAAGTCTCTCACAGAGCCAGGCAGTCCTTGCCTGGGGAAAAAAAGTATTTCTTTATTGATGTGCACATGTTTTCATTCAGAAAGCTGAGGAGAGGAGCTTTGTCCCTCTAGGATTTTCTGAAAAATTATTCTGTGTGTGTCCTAAAGGCCCTGCCTTTTCTACAGCAGGATTTCCACCCTTACATAGCATGGAATACAAAAATGCAACAAGGAAGGCCAAGGCCTATTTGGAATTAAATCTGGAGAAGAACGTCAAGGATAACAAGAAAGACTTCTTCAAATAAATCAAGTAAAAAATGTTACTGAGGAAAACATGGGCCCACTAGTGAATGGAAACAGGGACTCTTGCAACAGAGATGGCAGAGCAGGATGAAATACTGAATGCCTTCTTGGCTGCCTGTTTTAAAGACTGGGGTGACATTTGTTTTCTTCCATTACTCAGGTCTTCTTTGCTTCAGTATTCATTGCCAAGGACAGCGACATCTTACAAGTGGAAATGGAAGCACAGAATCCCAAGCACCTCAGACACTGGGTCTGTTTGAGCATTTAAAGATCTGCTGACACAGAGCAGAGATCAGGACCACCTTTTGGGGAGGTGAAGACATATGCAATCCTCCTCAAAGAGCCAGCACCCCGCATGGACAGACACTGGGTTCCTGGATTCAGCCTAACCCTTTCAGTACAAAAGCCCACCTAACTGCAGTGGTACACACCTGAATCCACACCCAAGCAGGGTTCCTTTCCACCCATGCACTCATGGTCACAGTCAAGAGCAGTCACCCATCCTGCATGGTCACATCTCAGCATCACAGACTTCTGTCTCCTCCTAGAGCTACTCACAAGCAATGGATAAGCCCCAAAGGATGAAAACCAAGATTGCTTCTACCTCCCCCTCCACTTCAGTGCACAGTGGTGACACCTGTCACTCATATGACACAGCCACCTGCCCATCAATCCATGAAATGAAGCAATCAACTAAATGGAAACTGTGCAGTTACTGTATCAGCTCACAGCTTTTGCACACCTGAAGAGCAACCTCTACATGAGGTTTAGATTCATTAGTTTCCACATAGTCCCAGACAGTAACTGCTGTCATGGACAGATTTGTTCTTTCTACACTTCTTTATTGATCTTTCTGTCTTCCTGCAGAACGCTGTGCCCCCGTGATTACACAGACTGCAAGTCACTGAATTGCTGCAGCTACAGCTGATAGCAAAGCAGTAACATGAGGCCCCATCTGGAAGAGGGTGCTGCCTGTGCAACTTTGAAGATGTGCCATGAAAAATACAAAATGAAAAAAGAGAACACGGTAGTGGTTTGTAGCCAGGATGATCTCAGATTACAAGAGAAGTGAGGCTGAGGAAGGAGAAATTGGATACAACAATGCACAAATAAAAGGAATAAGCTTTGATGTGTGATGATTCTGAAGACACCTCAACTTCTCTGAACAAATGTCTCTGTGAGTCTCTAAATAAACTTCAGTGTCATAAAGTAGGTTAAGCTTCACAGTGCAGTAAAATCCCGTATCTACCATCTCCACAAATGTAAACTATCATTTGCATGGAAAGCGTTTTCACTCCTTAGTATTTCGCTACTCTAGGAAGAAATAGTAGCAACCAAACTGACCTAGCATTGTGATACTGAGTTTCCACCACAGAGCAGGGATGTTTTGATGGTTCCCAGAAAACCAAAAGTGGTTTGGACCCTGTGGGAAAACTTATCCCTTTGGAGGCAAGACGTGAGCATGTGCTGTTCCCCTTATTTACTAACCAAAGAGACCATTAGTCCCTCCCACAGCCGCCACCAGCTCTTAACCACACAGGAGGAGGAAACCATTCCAGCTCTCCCCATCAGCTGGACTGCCTCTCACAGTACACACAGTCACCCTTCTTTGCAAACTGAATGCACTGGGGCAATGAAGCAGCAGCTTTCTTTACTGGAAAGCCATTAAAACTATGGGAAAAATAGCCAACGGAAAGCACTGCCTGGAAAACTGTGGGTCCATACGTCAGCTATACCACAAAGGACATCCAGCTCATCTAAAGCTGATTAGTTCCTACTCAGAGAGATTGCATTTAAGTGTTAGGCTTGCTGTTGATCTCATTTTTTCCCTCAATTGCTTCCAGACTTCCGTCAGTCCTTTCAGGGAAGCCAGAAAAGAATAAGATGGATTGAGGCTACTACGCTGTTGCACCACTACCATCTATTCAGGAAATTTTCATTTCCTCCACGGGTGGAGACTGAGGTACACCCAGCTGGCCCGCACGCCCCGCCAGGTCAGGCTTATCATGCTGCCAGCGGGGCTGGTGGGAGCACACGCGGCACCGCCCGTGCCCGTCTGCACACGGACAGCACGGCATCTCCTCCAGCAAAGGCAGGCAGGGCTTGCAGCCACGGCTCTGGCAGCCTCCCAGCAATGGGTGCAGAGTTCTCGGTGCAGGAGCTGTTCCTTAGTGTCAGTGGAGGAAAATTCCTCTGCTCCTTCCAGGAAGCAAAGGAAAAAAGTTACAAGGATGACTGCGAACTTATTTCCCAGCAAACTTCAACCAAAGAACTCTTCTGTGTGACATACCACAGCTACCTCTCTCTTTGAGCTCATTTTATTGAAATTTAAACATTCAGGAGTAAACAAATACAGCCATCCCTTCGTGATACTGTGATTTCATGTCTGATGGGGTGAGAGAGCTGAGTGGAAATCACTCCTGAACTTTCAGTTTTCACTTTAGCATGCAGTGAAATTAAGCCAGCACCAGGCACCACCCTGCCAACTTTCCACTGGCTGCTCTGCTTGTACTAGGCCCACACATTTCTATTTTCTAGCAATTCCTGGCAAATATCCTGTCAGATTAAAAGCAATTTTACTCCAAAGACATGACACACAGATAAACACAAGTGGTTTGTCTCTTCCAGAAACCACCTCCCTGCCACAGCTTCAGGAAACCCGCTTTTAAGGTAGTGCAGGAGCAGTGACATGGACTCAGACGGAGCCCCAGCAGCATCCCCAGGTGTGCATATTGACCATAAACTTAATATTGGATGATTTGCAGTGTATGATCTCAGAGTGAGGCCTTATCCTGATTTTGGTGACAGTAACAAGGAGGGCAGGGGGACAGGGAAGTACAAATAAGAGTAGGACAGTGCTCACAACAGGAAGGCTTACAAAGCTTGTTTGTACTCTGCTGCACAGCAGCTGGCACGGCTGGATCGAGACCCTCAAAACTTCTCACTTTATAAAATAATGACCATTTCAGGAGTGGGAAATGCTCAGTGCACAAGTGCATGCCATCACCAGGAGGTGTGTGATGTCAGATCCCCAGGCAAAGCCCATAGAGAGGTGAGGAGCTATCTCAGAAGAAAGAGTTTGGTCACAGAGCTGGCTTCACAGTCCACCCAGCTGGGACACAGCCACTCGCCAGCAGCAGAGAAGCTTTCCAGGATATCCACTGCCTTATCCCTCTGCCACCTATTAATGTCAGCAGCAAGCCGGCTGCTGGCTCCTGCCAATTTGGGACAGGAGGGCAAATGGATAAAAATAGATCAGTAAATAAAATCAGAGTTCTTGCCCACAACAAGAACATCTTGCTTTCCAAACTCCCACACTTTCTTAGGCTCCCACAGTCAAGAAGTGAAAAATGAAGCCCAGATTGGAAAGGAGAAGGCAAGAGGGTGCTTTGCCCAGAATGTTTCTCTCAAGGTCAAGAAATCTTAGGAGATACCTATCTTCTACCTAACAACACACTTGCGCCTCTAGTTTAGTTAATTGCTCCTGGCCAAGGAGACATTGTCTTCTGAAGACTTTAAAAAAGGAAACATGACAGAAGAGTATCACATGCACCAGAGAGGGAGAAATTATAATGCTAGCACATGGAATTTGGAGCAGAACCAACAGGTGCTGCCATGGCTCAGAGCTGGAGCCCTCCCTCTGCTTCTGTCTCTCACCCACACCTTTGGAGGATCCAAACAGGGACCTTACAGCACCCAAAACGCAGCAGAAATTTAGCACAAACTGCTGCAAAAGTATCCCAAAGAGAGCAAAGCAAGCCTTGCCCCTGCACCACCCCCCAACCCTCTGATAAATCACAACACAAAAATTCAAGTGTTTCCATATGATAGGCAAATTGGTTCATGACTGCAATGTAATTCAGAAGTTTTACTCCGTGTCACAGTGAAGCATAAGAGGCCAAGCTCAGATCAATATCTTCTCATTATTTACGTTAGGAGAGAGGTGTGCCTCAAAAACACAGCTCAGAAACTTATTATTCCTCCAGTAAAATGCAACCATGTGCTTTAGCAGTCACGGGACTCATTCAGTCATTGTGCTACTCTCCCAGCTTCATCCAAAATCCAAATGCCAACCCATCTGTGCCACTAGGCAGCCACATGTTGCCAAAAAAAAAAAAAAAATCAGCAGTAGTGAGAGTTACTGTAGTGGCATAGCAAGGAAGGTAAGTCCCCCAGTCCTTACCTTCGTAGCAGGGCAAGAGCTTCCTCCCATTGGACTGCAGGTTGGGGGGAATGATGTTGCAGAAGCCGTGGGGCAAGATGTATTCTGTCTCATAGTAGATGTTCTTCCAGCGGTGTGCACATGCCTAAATAGATCATATCACAGGGGCTATTAGTCCAGAGCCACAGGAGAGCCCTCTCATGCAGGCAGAGCATACATGAACAGGACAACTCAGCATCACCTTTGCACCATAACCCCCTTGTGCTCTCCTAACCTTCCACTCTTTCTATATTAAGTATCTTCTCACTGTTATCTTCTGCAGCTCAGGACAATGCCTCAGCTGGCAGGTCAGATCTCAGCCTTCACATGAGCATGACCAGGAAAACAAAAGGTCTCAAGACAGAGCCCATGCTGGAGATCTCAAGATCTCTTACTCGGTGTGAATCCTCACAGACAAAAAGGCTAAAGATGCAAAAACACAACACAGCCAAGACAGAAAAAGGTGAGAAATGGGACTAAGGACATTGAGAATACTTAAATTATTAAAACCTTATTAGAAAGTTATCCCACCAAAGAATATATGTGTCAATCAAAGGCTTGTTTCCATCGGGAAAGGCAGCTCTGTTTCTGGTAACAGATGTTCTGAGCCTTGCTTACTGGTAATGAGTTTAAGTGAAAATGTCTGAGATTTTGTAGCAACAAGAGTGGCAACATTAGCCAAGGTGCAGATGAGTCACAGAGATTGGAGTGCCTTTCCCCTCACAGTGCAGGGTGAGATCATGGTGCACAGGACACTCAGTACAAGTGTCGTGCACAGGCACACGTGCAAGCAATGTAGAGCCTGTTCACACCTTCCCAGAACCCGTTTGCTCCAGAAGTTAACACTGCACTGCTGCCAGACAAACCACAAGCTGCCTCATGCTAAGGGTTTACTTGGAATAAAAGGAATGGAAATGTGAGACAGCAAGGGCTTTGAACTTGAGCACATGCCGGGCTGTATCTCCAGCTGGTATGACTCTACCCTGAAGTCAGTGTAGATGGGTCAATTTATACCATTCAACACTTGGCCTCATGCAAATAGAGCTGTCTCTATGCTAAAAATCTTCTTCTCCACATACTTTCAACTTTTCCTTGAAGCTTCACAAGCCCCACATTCGATCCCATCCCCCCCAGATGAGACACCCTCAGTCTTCTACCCTGGCATGCTACCCCACTTTCTTGCCTCAGCACCTCAGAGTTTCATATGGGAGCAACTCAATCTTGTTAACAATTATATCCATCCATAATGCAGGCACAGTTGTGTCATCTCTTCAGTAAAGGAAGTAGGAAGTGTATCAGCTACTGGGAAACTCAAATCCAGCCATCAGCAGAGGCCTCTTACCTCCAAAAGGACATAAACAGGTAAACCTCCTCTCACAGAGCAAAATCAGTTGCGCAAAAGCCTGCTGCGCTGTTGGCAGGGCTGCATTTGGAGTCTGATATTTATTGCTATCCTAACTTCCAGTACTCAAGGAGGAGCACGTACCTCCTGAAGATGGTTATCACAGAGGGACAGTGAGGGGCTCTGGGGGCTGTGGAATGCTCTGCACCACACTGTGGGTCAGGCTGCCAGCTGAGATGCAACGGATGAGGGCACCCTGCTCCACAGCCATGTGGGAAATACTGCAAAGAGCGGCTTTGGAGACTCCCTTACGGGCTTCAAGAAGGCTCAGCTGTGATTTCAATCCCCATGCACCACTCATTCAAAATTCAACAGCAAGAAAAAAAAAACAAAACAGCATATGAAATGCTTGTTTTCAGCACAACCATGAAATAGTTTCTCTTCTGATGGATCTGTGCTGTGAGCACAGATACACACACACAGAGCCCTTTCAAAGGCAGTGCTATAAAGACACATACCATTAAAGTGACAGTCAAGTCAATCCAAATTTTTTAAAATTACAGAAACAAAGGATTGTGGTACCTTAAATTCCTTAACATTTTTATCTCTCGGAAACTGCAAGGGACTCACATAAATTAACCTATTAATCTGTCCCAGAGGAACACAAATGACAGAGTAAGGGAGAGCAGGAGCATTTCATCACATGCAGATGGCTTTGCTCGGGAGTGAGGTACAGAGGCCATGAAAGATAGAACAAGATAAGGAGAGAAAAGTTGCTGCTGGATAAGAAGCATGTTCAAAATCAACTGGAAGCTATGGGCTCAGTCTAGCACTTCTGGACACACTTACCTAATCTCTTAGGACTTGGATTTTGTTTGTCTTTTTTTTAATGATAACTTTTCTGTACCTCCATCATGATGTGTATTCAGACACACTACAGTTTACCAGTGACTGCCTCAGTCTGTGGAACTCCAACGGATGAGCTCCACCACAGTTACTGAGTTAGGGCTTCTCCAGACTTCCCCGTGACATAGCTACAGAATTTGACATTTCCCAACAGACAGGAGTTCAGCTGCTCCTCTTTCTCCTCAAAATTCTCTTCTCTGCAGTCAGACAACCCGTACATTTGTTTCCCTACTGTGACAAAGCTTGTTCACAGCTGCTTTTGGCATTCCTGTCTTACCAAAAGCATCTAGAATTGACTACAGTACCCTGTTGCTGAGGAAAGGTGATGTGCTGCCAAAGGTGGCTAGAGCCTTCCCTCTTTGACAACACGTCTGAAGAGGTCTTTGGAACAGAGATGAGTCACCTGAACTTGATGCTGTGGAACAAGTTTTTCTGTGGGTTTTTTTTTTAATTCCTAAGGTGATTGCAAATAACTGACAGCCAGCCTATGCACCCTAATTTAGAAGCAAGCTATAGGTGGGTGTCTGTGCAAAGGAACCACCAGCACATTTTGGTGCTCAGCAGCTGCTGCCAGGGCACAGGCTCCGGCTCTACCGTGCACCTGGGGAGAAATGCTGTTAACCCTTGAGGCAAAACAAATACTTCTGAGCAGAGCAAGCTGAGTTATCTACTGATGGCTGACACTGCATTATAATGAATAGTCCATTTCAGAACTGCATACACTTGGCTCTTTTGCATGCTGTTGCAGCCATGGGCTTTGCATCACAGGAGGAGCAACACAATGACAGAAGTGGCAGGTATTTAGGAAGAGCAAGACTGAAGGATGTGTCTGATCTCCAAATCATAATGCACTGTCCTCGCTTGCTCTCCCAACAAAAGTAAAAGGAGGACTTTTACTGTTTCAGTTTGGAAAGATCTAGCAAACTCAGTTGCATTATTGAAGTACTGAGATTAATGCAAAGATAGACTGATAGTATATCCATGGACAGGAAGCTTTCTTATTCGATCTTACTTCATTTCTTCACATCCTAACTGTTTGATGCTTTTCTGTTCAGTCTGTCACACAAACACAAAACTCTGGTTTAGTAACATCTTGGCACAATATGGGCTCAAACACAATCCATGTTTTACCAAACACCAACTAAAGCCCCCCTGGCACACTCCTCGTCTTCCCTACTGCCCCTTTCCATTGAAGTTGGTACTCGTGTCAGGCAATTGGGGAAGGCTGATAAGAGAAAAATGTAGGCCACTAAGCTGTTTCAAAGCAAAAACAACAATTTTTTTACACAATCCACAGTTAAACTGTGGAACCAGTTAATCTAACATAGAACTTCAAGAGCATCAATATTTCACACAGGCAAGTACACTTATGCAGAAGAAAAACAAAAAAAATCCATCTAGGGATATTGACCACAAAGACATTACTCTGACTTAAAGGAATCCCTGGAGGAGATGCAGTAAATAGAGCTGTAATGGATGACAATATAGACTGCACACACTCCTAACTAAAGAAAATCACTCATGGTAGCTAATAATTACGTTAAAAAACTAAACATTTGTCAAATATGTCTAGGAATGCACATTCAGACATATCTTCTCAGAACTCCACTTTCTCAAAGGGGTTTCAAAGAAAAGCTACATTTTAAAGAAACAGTGATCCATAAAATTAGAAAAGCATGTGTATTAAAAGCCATCTGCTTGTGGGAAAGTCACAGTTCTTTTTCAGTAAAAGTTGTCTCAAAACAGAATAACAATGACCTGAAACAGCCAGGTAATTTCCATCCAAAAAGGAATCCGTATGCACTCATTCCAGGCTCTGTTTCCACATGGATGTGCACAGATATATAATTAGTAGATTAACAGCAAATGCTTTGGTTATAAATATCAATGAGAATTATATATTTAAACATCCCTGAGCATCTGGATATGATCTGCTTGGTGAGGGGCAGCATAATCTTGTCAGAAGGCTGGGTTAGGCCTGCTTTAAATCAGTGTCACTTGTGGAGACATTTTACCAGCGTAAGCTGTGCTGAAATAAGCACACCATCGGCTACATATTTTACTATAGCTACATTTTGTTTTTAACTTCCTTTATGTGTGAAGATTACAGCCCCTCAGCCCCACTTCAAGGCCTCACAGCCTGCCCATGTCTCTCACTCTTGTAGCCTCCACTCAGCCAGAAACCAGCACCATCCTTGGTAGCTGCCCGGCTTTTTGCCCCACCAGCACTCCCTTCCATTTGCTGCTTCTGCCTGGGGAAATCAGCTGCAACCTGTTTCCCTTTGAACCAAAATGCACAAAACCATAGAGATATAATTTTGACAAAAATGTTTCAGGGTTGCCTAAAAAAGTGCATGAGCTACCTTCTAAAAATGGATTGGGATGAATTTGTCTAGTTCAGCCTGACGACTGGCCAGTGAAGAGGATGCTGTTTCAGGGTAGCATTATCCTCAGTGCAAGTTACTCCTCAGTTGTCGCATAAGACTGAGCACACATCTCAGCATAACTAACCCTTGAAAACATGAATTGCTTACACTACTATAAATGCCTTCATTTTGTGCTGTGCTTCCTTACAGAGTATGTTATTTCTATCCCTCTTTCTCCCCTCCTCCTCTAGTCCTCACCCCATTTAAACCATCCAAGAAAAGTAAAGCTAGCCCCCATAACACTGGCAAGCTGTACACTAATAGAGACAATGGGATGAAATACCACAGCACTGCCACAGAAATGTACAAAATCCACCTGCTCCCTCACAGGGAAGTTGGTGTGCAAGAATTTGGGCCATAACCATGTGGACTCTAAATGCATATTAAAAAAAACACCTTCAAGGGAAGCAGCTTTATCCTCTTGCCTTGCACAGGTGGTTGGCACAGCAATCACTGTACAAGATCTTTCTCAGAAGCAGCTTTTATACAATTTGTGCCACATACCAGGGCAGTCCCCTATCCCACTGGAAAAGTGGAACCTACTGAAAGTTTCCTACCCACAAACAGGAGTGTCTAGAATTAGATTGTGGTCAGAGTTACTCTGGTAGCAGGAAGTTAATACAAATAAATGAAAAATATAGCCACCAAGACTCACTTTACATTTTTCCTTCTAAGTTGTGACACACAATACACATGCTCAAGGAAGACACATTCCCTACATAGAAACAAGGAAACCACAAAGAGAACAAACTAGCAGGCACCTTGAGACAAAGATCTATTTATTTTGTTTAAAGATATAATCCCCCAGATTTCAGAGGAAGCCCTTGGGTGACATGAGTCAAGTGTGTTGGCTTGGAATCCTCTCTCTATAAATCTTGTCTTCTGGCTGGGGCTCACTTTCCCTTCCGCTTGAAGGAAAGACTGGAGAATCTGCCGCCTCTTACTCTGGACTCTGTCAATCATTGTCAAACACATTAATCCTGACATGCTCAGCACTGCACTCAGACAGCAGCAACAGTTTTAATGAGATCAAAGAAAAGCATGGACTTACCAGCACACTTCCACCAGCCTTCGGCTGTCTAGCCAGGCTCACGCCCATCCATTCATCATCTCTGTCTTCTTTACATGTCTTTCCACAGAGCACACCCCGAGAATTGCCTACAGAAAGAAGCCAAAGGCAGCAAAGCAGACAGGCATGAGTTTTAAATACCCACCAAAGAACCCCAACAGGAAAAGAGATAGCCCATTAAATATCTGATGGTGCTTTTCTTTCCTCCTGATCATTAGTTCTTAAATGCATTAATCAGGACAATGCTCTCACTCTTAATAGGCACCACACACTTAGACAGCTGAGGACAGACCCTGTCCCCAATAACCAGCAGCTATTACATCACATCCACAGTTCTACCAGAATAAACCATCAAATGATCAAATCAATAGGAGAGACATCAGATTTCCTCCAGAGTCCAATCAAAGAAAAAATTACTCTTGAAAGTGAGATAGGGAACACTTTAAAAAAACAAAACAAAACAAAAACAACAAAAAAACCCCCCACCAAACCAACAAAAAAAAAAAAAAAGGGCAAAATCTTTAGTCCTGTGAGGCAGCATTCACAAATCCATGACTGTTTACATTACAGTAGTAGGACAAATCATTTAGCCAAAACACTGTTTAAACAAATGCAAGCTTCACAAACAGAAATTCTGCTTGACTCAGTATAAAAAGTTGAACAACACTAATGTCCCTTTTTTTATAGGCAGAGAAAGAAACATATAACCAAGAATATCAAAGTATTAAAAGGCTTCAGTCCTCACCATCATTATCCAGCAAGATATTTTAAATCAGAATTTTACTTTAGGACTCCACCTTCCCCCGACTCAGACAGTGCATCAGGGAAACTGAAGTTAATCCCGACCATGTGCAATAGCACACAAGCACATCTCTCATCAAGAGTATCTTGGAGCAGGAAGCAGCATTCCACACCACTCACACAGCCACCAACACACTGCAAAGTCACGCTGAAGCAGGTGAAGAAATGACAGCAGCTTAGGATAAGCAGGAAAAAATTTCACCTTTATCTGGTTACTCACTGGGAAGTAACCATGAGGACACCAGCACCACGTAGGATTCTATTTTGTACCACTGAAGAGAATAGGACACTTGCTACTATTGCTCGAAATCCATCAGGAAAGGCTGATGACTCCCTCTCAGCGTTTCAGGGCCAATCTGAAGGTGGCAAGAGGACTGCTACCCACATGGGCTGGATTTTGTTTTGGTTCCCTCCATCTGCCCCAGAGCATTGTAACTACCCACCTCGTCCCATATCCAGTTCTGTGCATCTTCTGTCGGGGTTGGTATGGACTCGACATTTAAACACTGCTCCTGGAGACTGAACAGAGGTGCTGTATTTAGAGTCTGCCTTGGGAGCACCAACCAAGACCCTGGAAACCAAAAGCAAAGTAACAAGTGATTAATTTTAGGAGGAAAAAAACCAAAACCAAAACACACAAAAAAACCTACCACCAAGGCTCACTTGCTAGAGGTTCCTCAACAAACCATTTTTCTCAGCAACCATGGAAAACGGTGATACTGACTCACAAATTAAAAACACCACACACAATAAAAGCATTTTTCCCCAGTGAAGGCATAAACACTTTAACAAATTAAATTGCCATTAGGATTGTAACACATTTAAAATGACACACCCTCACCACACACACTCCCAAAGCATTTAGAAAAGCATCCATTTTTCCTCAGTTTTAGCTACACCCCTATCAATCCAGGGCTGATATACACACCCACAAAGAGGATGAAATCTGAACCTGTATGCTTGTGAGCCAGCCCAGGATTTGTAAGCTTCTTTAGAAAGTGGAGGCACCCTATTCTCAGAACGTTTTTAATTATGGCAGCTTTAAAAAACAATAGCAAAAAACCCAACCAGCAATATAAGCAGATCTCTTCCACAATTCATTGCTATCAGCCAACATTTATCCTTGAGACTGTGAAGACTTTACTTGGACTATTCATCCCACACAAGACCTACTTTTCCTGGGAAGCACCAATGACCAGCTCTGACCATGAAAGATGATGAGCACTTTTTAATAATTTCTGTTAGGATCCAGTGAAACTGTTCAGCAAGCTGGCATCCATCTGCCCGTGCCCTAAGGGATGCCTTTTCAGGAGGATTGCTGGGGAAGCAAAAGGATTAAGGGAGTCCTTACCCTGCCTCCTCATTAAAGGGACAATCTTTCTCAGCTGGTTACAAGCCCAGATCTAGGCATAGAAGGATGAGGACAGAGGTTAAGGAGGAGGAAGGCAGATCCAGGGAGGGCAGTTAGGACAGAGCTTCTGCATGTGAAGAAAGCTCCACTGAAATTAAGCCCAAGGAGGAACTAAGGACAACCATCTCTAAAAGGCTAAGGCTCCAGCACTCCTGTGCACAGACCCAGCCTGGTACTTGGGAGGCAGAGCTGACCGAGAAGACACTGCTCTTGGTTTAGCCACTGAAGGGATAAAGAGCTACTGGCGCAAAGTCAGTCTGTATACATGACCTTCCCATGGCACAGATGGGCAGCCCAGCACCAAGCCCAAAATGGATGTTTCCCCTGTTTTAAACAACTTTTCCTTCATCCTCTAAAGTTTCATCCCCAAACACCAACCAATCATCTCCATTCCAGTAAACACAGGGAGACCCAGTGCACATGGTGTACACGTGTCCAGGGTCAACCTGCATCAGAGCTTCACCTGTACCAAGCAACAGCACAACTCCACTCCCTGTACTCTCCTGGATACGGGATACAACAAAACTGACCCGTGGCCCTTGATATATTTACAAAAAGAAGACAAACCCCTACATTAAGTGATCATTTTCTCTGAAGTTTCTTAAGCTAGGCTATATCATTTGGAGAATTCTGACAGGGTTGCACTTTTGCACCCTACAACGTACATCATGTTTTCACAAGTGAGAAGAATTAACATCCAAAATACTTAAATTGCTAAAATCTACAAAGCCTGCACTCATTGGGGAGCAAGTGCAAAGGAGCTTGAAATAATAGCTCCAAATGCAAATCCCCCAAGGCAGGAGGCAGGCATAATATTAAATGCCAGTCATTTCATTTACACAGGCGAAGAATGTTTATCATTCACTTATTGACATTCATGAGGTCTAACAAAAATAAATACTGCTAGCTTGAAGACTTACAGGTTCAAATTGCAAATGGCAAGAAACTGTTTCTATGACCTGTTATAACAATCAGATAATGTGGGCCACACTGACCTCCAGTTTAAAAGAAGCTTTGCTCTAACCTAAGAAAAATGAATAAAATTCAGCAACCAGTGCACAAGAAACTCTGGGTTGCAGTATGAAAGATAGAGATGATGGAGCCTAAATTAGAAAGACTTTTCAGCTCACTTTAAAAAGCCAAATGGGAAAAACTGATAATTAACAATGTGAGTAGGCTACTGGCTCAGATGATGTTGCTGTCTTGAGCAAATACACCTTTCAAAAAAAACCCAGTCAATTTTCAATTTCAAAAAAGGAAAATGTCAATTGACATTTCTTCATGTGGACTGAGCAGAAGCAAGTAACCAGTGACATATGCCAAAAGTGAATCTATTTCAGACTGTCCTGAATGGTCATTCATTCAAATTTGATACTTCACCTACATCATGCATTATGTTGTCTGAGGATCTTGTCTCATTCTTTCATTCTTCCACCTATTACCCAGGAGCTGAAACCTTTGCAGATTTACTGAATACCCAGCAGGTGAAACCTTCGCAGATTTCCTGTTCTACCTGGCATGATCTATCCCACCCATGTCCTGAGATGGTTACCTTCAGGGAAATGGGAGGGTTTTTTTGTTGATTCACATGTTTTTTGGTTGGTATTTGTCACATACCAATTACTTAAATTTTATTCAAAGGTTTGAGACAGGAATATTTCCTTTGTCAACATAAAGACTTAAAGCAACTAGTGAAAGTGAGCATGTAATGGCTTAACTGTTGTAACAAAGTCACTGTCATGAGACTTTTCAGCAGCCCTGGATAGAAGACTCATTTCCATCTAAATATTTGTGACTTCTTGAGCAAAACAAACACCTGTTTCATATCTCCTCTGCATATTTAAAACACCTTTGAAGTCCTTTGTGATTTCTATGAAGCAACACTGCAATCAGAGAAAGCATTTTTCCTCTGTCACCATATCAAATCAGAAATACACCTCAAAAAAAAGCCTCAGAGTCTAATACAGTCTTCTCACATTTCAGTGCTGTGGAGTCTTGCCTGGCACTAGCACAGAAGATACAAATACAGCCAGCAGAAGTACAACCCTCCAACATATTCCAACTAGCTCTTGTTTCAGCAGCTCTTGTTTAAAATTGTTTGATTTCTGTGGTACAGATTTCCAGCTCTGCTATTCGACTACTTGGGCTGTCAGCAAGCAAGCACCAGCAGTCCTCCAGCCTTTCCCCAAAAATCTTACTACATGGATAATACTCTCTGCAGAGAGTATTGATGAGTGCAGGTTCTCACCACAACCACAGTATTCTGGGTGAAGCTCCTAGAATATTTGTGTCTGCCTGAAGACACATTGAAGGGGCAATCCGCTCAAGAGAAAGAGATTTCTTCCTATGGAAGACAACTGAGGGAAGGAGGAATGGAGTTTGGGGCCATTTTACAGTCACTTCTGCTTGAGATGAACAGAAATCTGTAAAAACTGTGAAAAAATATTGGTGCCTAAAACAAAGTAAGAAACAGTAGGCAAAAAAAGGCCACTTAACCCTCTCTTCTTTCATTCATACTCACATAGTGAAGAAAACATGCTTTCATCTCTTACTGAAACAACACCACAGCTGCATGGCCAGAAACCCTTCCACTGCAGGAGTCACAGCAGCCAGTATTCATGGATGACAAGAAGTTTTCTTGGCCACAGAGAAATTCACACCTCCTTAAAATTACTTCCTATAGAACAGTAAGAATCACTTCACTGGTGACTGACCCTTGGGACATATAGATCTGGAAAGTAAGTGCTGTATTTAACAGAAGGAACAGTAAGCAAAAATGCAGAGCTGACCAATGGCTGGAGAGATGCCACGCACATTAAGCATCAGCCTACAGCTGTCAGCAGCGATTAGGCAATCACAGCTCAAGGACTGGGGACTGTAGGTACCTCACCTCACCTCACTGCAATGTTAAGTGGCAGGGGAAAAATGTCTTTAAATATCTTCACATACCAGAGCTTATTTCAAAAGCAGTACCAGAGGAGGGTGCACTGCCGTCATATCCCACTTGAGTTTCTTCCCTTTAGAAAGATCTGTGTTACTCGCAATAAAACCCCTCAGTGTTTCATCCACTGCATGCAGAGCAAGAAGTGGGAGGGCTGGATGATCTGTGACCAATGACAGCAAGTTCAGGTTCCCCAAAATGCCACAGCAGCACCTACAGCATCACTGCTTAGATCATGCAACAACACCCAGCCACCACGGGGTCGGTGTGTCCCAATCTTCCTCCTGGGTGCACCCGAGAACACCACGTGCTAACAAAATCCATCAGCCTGAGATGCAGAACAGCCCTCATGAACCCAGCAGCAGTGCGACCTGGCCAAGAGCAGGGCTGAGGGAATGACATATCAGCACAGAGAACAGACCCATTCTCTAGTGTAAAACTCACAGCGACACAGCATGCAACTAAACTGACTCCATTCCTTTTTCAAGACAGATCATTTTGCCAGAAAAGATGAAGTGATCATCCTGGACTTGCTGAGGGATTTGAGTGTGTCAGGGAGAAGTGGGCATAAAGAGGGGAAAGGAGAGAGAATAAAGTCACATCCTATTTTAAAAGAGAGCAATCAGAGATTTCACATAATTAACACTTTTTAGTGGGGCAAAAATGGACATTTGTTTCTTCTTAAACTGTCTGGGGTCATTTTTCGGTCACTTTTGAGTCTTTAGTCCAAGTTTCAAAATTACATCCAGAGAACAGAAGCACTTCAGCTTGTCTCTGCTCCGAATGCAAGCAGACACCTGGTTCCTTGCTCAGCTGAAAACAGCAGTGATGGGTAACTGAGTAAACCTGTCAAGTTTTACAGACATAAAACCCGCTTAAGGAAGGAAAAGCAGACACTGTCAAAATTACAATAACCTCAGCAGATTTGTGATGGGAAACTTTTCTAGAGATAAAAAAGTATGCAAAACTAGCTTCTAAATGGAACCATCACCGCAATCAACTATTTCAGAAAAGGTCAAAGGCACTGACTTGCTCCACTATTGTGGTAGCCAAGCACTCATATTCCACTATAATTTCTGTGTCAAGGACTGTGTAGCAGCCTGACTATTCACATTAATCTGATGTAATATTTCAAACCAAATACCCTCTGCTCTCTTTCATCCTACAAGAATATTTGGCTCATATAAATCCTGGAGAATTACCAAACCCTAAATCAGTTTACTGAAAACCTGCAGTAGACAATAAAGACGTGCCTTTGTGATCTTGGAAAACAAACAGTGGAAACACTGAAGGGCCAGTTAATACAGACACCACTGCAATATGAATCAGTGACTATACATATGTACACGCACAGGTACCTACACAGAGGTACGTACACATGCACCAGCACACAGACAAGGTCCCAAAAACAACACAGCTCTCATGATAAGAAGCATGTTAGGTGAGTATCAGGCCCTCAGGCAATAAGGAGCAAGAAGCCCCTGGACACCCTCAAATGCTTGAGAGCATATTAATATATTAAACAATATCAGATGGGCAGATATGGTCAATAACATTTTTGCAGGCTCACATAGAGCACAGCTCACTGGGTAAGTCATGAATCCCCAAAACATCATTGTCTAAAGTCAATTTAGCTTAACTATTTCCCATTGCAGGCCAAACAGACATGAGAAAATCGAAATCACAGCTCTTCCTTGGGTATATAAATGTTACAAGAAGACAGAAAAAAGCTGACACACAAAACCAACCATAAACCTATTACTTTTAAGGCCAGCTATATGCTATAATGGGATGAACAGAAAACATTTTTACTACATATTCCCTGTAACAGACTTCAGCCTTTCCCCAGAATATCATGTTTGAAAGAGAAGGGAAAAAAAAAATCACCCAGTGACTCTGCAAGCCAATTAAGGAAATACGTCTACAGCCTTGCAACAGAAACCTGACAAATCTGAAAAACATCGCAAGTTCCACTAAGCATCACCCTCTGCACTCATAAATTGGGAGTG
The DNA here is from genome assembly GCA_013399695.1 of Formicarius rufipectus. Taxonomy (NCBI): domain Eukaryota; kingdom Metazoa; phylum Chordata; class Aves; order Passeriformes; family Formicariidae; genus Formicarius; species Formicarius rufipectus. Next base: position 180,584 of record VXAU01005790.1, on the reverse strand, counting down.
CATATTGTACTTCAGTAACCTGCAACTGATAATCAGTTTAAACTTGAAATCAGAGACTTTATGCTCTGAAAGGATGTGTAAGATTCTGTACAGTATAAATATGGTTTTAAAACAGTACTATACAAGACCTCTATGCCCAGTTAAAGAGGGCATAGCTAAAGGCACTGACAAGGGTTCAGCCCTTTGATGTTTTGAATGTCAAGAAAGATTGGCCAGATCTTTTAACCTTTTCAGAGGAAGCTTCCAATCAGAATATGCTCATTCAGTCAAAGGAGTGGCATCTTCAGAAAACAGAAAGAAGGCTGCATATACTTCTAAGTGAGATTTATCACTGACCTTTAGGATGCATACAAACATTAAGAACACAACTGCACATATCTAATTAGGATCAAGGAAAAAGACATATCTCCTAAACTTGTTATCCCAGGGTCTGTTAGGAACAGGATTTTGAAGTACCCGTGAAAGCAAACTCCCTGGTTCCACAATGAAAAGAGGAGCTTTCCCATCAAAGGTGACAAATCACACTCAAGATTTCTAACAGTGCTGACGCTAACCATATTAAGCTGCTGTTAACCCTTCCAGGCGTTAGGACTAGCAACTTCTTTATTTAAAAAGATTTAATGATCTTAGGGGCTTGTTGTTTGTGTTTTTTTCTGGGCACCATAGCCAAAGCTCCATGCATCCAACTGGAGATTTTAATTTCAAGCACCAGACTTCTAACAGATCCCTGCCTTCAGATAGATGCCCAACAATTATAGTCCAGCATGTTTCCAAACAAAGTGGGATATCTGGGAGACTCTCCTTCCTGGTCTACCTCCCCTTCCAAAAAAATCACACCAGCATGTGCTCTCTGAAGACAATTCATATTATCAATCAGAACGACGGACACCTACATAAGGAGAAACAAATTCTCTCATCTTCATCCCACCATACTGCACCAGATAATTTCATTCACACCACTGTGAATTCCTAGCAATGTGCGTAGAATACAAGTTGCTTTCAGCCTTTGCATCTTTCACTGGTTCCTGACCAAAGTTAAGCATTGCTTTAAACTGAGATCTTTTCTTCTGTGAAGTATTCAGATAAGTCCTTAAAAATGAATGCTCTATGAACGCCACTATGGAGAAAGGCAGAGCACAGAATTACTTCTGAACTAAAGGACGTGAAAGAAATTCATTTTTAAAGCAGTGGATGCCAGAATGAATACATTTATTTATACCAGAGTGCACCCAAGTTCCAATATCACTAGCTGAGTCATCAGGCCGTATCTAAGTATAAAAGATAAAGGCATGCTTTGTGGACATTTACTGGCAGCAGTGGCTCCTACTCACATTAGCAGTGCACCAGACGACATCAACTGGGTCCAATTAAGAGATATCCGTTTTAATTCTAACAAAGAGCCTCTAACCCAGACAAGAGACAGACTATGCTGCAAAGCTCTTTTCATTCAACAGGAAAACAAGAAGCTTGCCAGTTTCATAATTTTCTGAGATGTAGACAAACTTTCTATCAATAGTTTTTGGTTGGTTTGTTTTTGGTGTTTTGTTTGTTTTGGTGTTTCTTTTTTTTAAGTTACATAGACATTTCCCTTACAGTCCCTCACGCCAAGAGCGGGCACACAAAGGGGACAAACACCTCCCAGTTTGGAAGCGTCTCTCCAGCCTCCGGGGGGATTTTGTCCTTCGCCTGGCAGAGTGCGGGAATATCCAACAATATCGGCCACCGCAGAGCGCGCTGCTCCCGCTGGATGCTGCCGGTATCGGGAACGCTTCCCGTTAACACGGCATGGCCCATTATCTCCGTACCCCGCGCACTCTGTCTCAGGGCGATGAGCTGCCAAGGGCTCTCCGAGAGACAGCGCTTGGAGATAGAGAGGCCACGATGCCCAGCGCCGGCTGCCCCCTCGGGAAGGGCGTCCCCGTGCTGAAACACCTCCCGGTGCGGGGGGACCCGAGGAACGCCTGGCGCACCGGGGCGGAGGGGTCCCTTCGCTGCCCGCCCCTGCCAGGGGGTTCTGCTCCCGCTGCCCCTCCGCAGGACATGCTGCTGCCGGAGGGGATGGATGTGCCGGCAGCGCCCGCATCCCTGCCCGCATCCCCGTCCCGGGCAGGGGCCGCGCACTCACCACCGCGTGCTGTCGTGGTAGTGCTGCAGCACCGAGTACCCGAAGAAGGAGCCGTTGGGACCCTGGAAAACCACGGGCCGACCCACGTCCACGTTGTAGCCACGCACCAGGGCCGCCCACAGCAGCGGCCACAGCACCCGCGCCCCGCGCCGCGCCGCCGGCATCCTGCGAGCCCCGAGCCGGCCGCCTGTCCGTCCCGGCGCCTCTGCGAGCGACGACCACGGCCTGCACAGCCCGCGCTGTCACAGCACAGCCCAGCTCAGCCCAGCCCAGCTCGCCCCGGCGCTTTTGTGCCCGCCCCGTCCCGTCCCGTCCGGTCCGGAGCGGTCCCGTCCCCGCCGCGCCCCGCGGGCACTGCGCGCCCCGCGCCGCTCCCCCTGCCGGCCCCCGCGGCCATCCGCCCATCCCCGTCCTCCGCCAGCCGCACATTCCTGTCCTCGCGCTCCCCCGCACGGCCCCTGCGGGGAGGAGAGGGAAATCACAAAGCGGTGCTGGGAGGAACCGGTGCTGCATCCCGGCATTTGTTTGAGAATGTCAGCCCTGCCTGGAGAGGAGCGCTTCGTGGCCAGGTGACAGAAGAAAGGTCTGATTTGCGTCATGCACTGGAGATTTTCTTGGGAAAAATGAGGCCATGAGGAGAGCCAGAGTCTTTTTTCAGGGCAACAGGAATGAAAGTACTTTTGGGAGAAAAATCAGACCTGTGTTTTCTGATGAAAGTACTTCAGGTCTGAGAAAGAAGCAGCAACCTCCATGGCTAAGGAAAAGCTGAAAACAATTGCTCTAATACTTCAATAGTTTGACTATTTGAGAGCAAAAATAATCAGTGAAACATGCAATAAAAAAGGAGCAGGACCAAAGGCAACAAGATAGGCTACCCCAGAGATTAAGACACGGGTGAACATCACCCTGAAGGAGAAGCAGAGGGGAGTTATGTGAGAGAAAACCCTGGGCCCACAAAGCCCATCCTTTTATCAAAGTAAAAAGCAATACATTTTAGTGCTCATGATTCATGAGAGACCGTATTTAGATCCTTGTTAAGGATCAAGCCCAGAATCTCAGAGAAGAAACATTCTCACAGGTGACTTTCATTTGTTGTTGTTGTGTTGGTTCTGGCTGTTTAGTCCCATGTACACCCCTCATCCATGACGAGGTACACCAGGAGAAGCAGAGTAAATCCTGGTAACAGAGGGGCCAGGAACTCGGATACAACAGGAACTGCTGCTTTTGGCAGCCACTGGAGATCAGCAAGCCAAGACCAGTACTTTTTGCATACACACATGGGGAATTTGCTTGTGATGCTTGGATAGTGACCTCCAGGGAAGTCTGCTGGATACTGGGGCTGTTGGAAAGCTGGTGTGGGAAAACACTCTTGCACGTCAAATCTTCTTGCAGTGAAGGAAGTTCTTGGTGAAAGTGTACTCATTTTCTGCAAAGGATCTGCACCAGGACTTGTGTTCAGCAAGGAGGGAATTTTGTGGAAAACTGTTTCATGCTGCCTATATGGCTCTTTCAATAGCATAGCCTGTTTTTGTAAGGGAGCATCCTCATCAGGAAGAAGATTGATCACGATCATTGCTGTTGAGCATTATCCTCAGAGCAAGTACTCTGCTGCCCCTTGTTTGTTGGTAGGGGAAAGGAAAATTCCGCCTGCTTCTAAAAGAAAACTATAACAAAGGGTTATGGAGAAGTGAAAATTCTCCAGTCTTAAGTGGCACAGTGCTCAATATCAAATAAAAACTTATTTTATCAGTAACTTCAGCCTTTAGTGTGTGATCAAACTGCAAGAACTGATGTGCTCATGAAAGCACCAAGTGAAAACAACAAGGCATTTACATTGTATTTGCAGGGAGATTTATAACATTAAATAAAAATATTTTCACAGGGATTTTATAACCATGCAATCAATATAAATAAAGGTAATTTGGTTTAGGCAGGAAGTCAATATACCATGATTAAGCATATCCCACTAATGACATTCAATCCCATTAGCACTACAAAGCCAAATCTCTGCCTTTTGAAGCAAGAAAGTGATAGGGCTTTCCAATTAATTACCTGGGCAGTGAGTGATGTTCAGGTAGCTGTCCAACAGAGTTAAAGGAAATGTGGGATGACATGCTGGAGAGAGCAATAGGTCCATCCATCTCCAGAGGAAGGAGGGAAGCAAAGCAGCTAGAGGAGGTGAGCAAAACACTTGTGTTTCACATTGTAGAGTGCTCCTGGGAGGACTTATTTCATCTAGAAGTGATACATATGAAACTGTGTCAAGTGCACAAAATCTTCAGCCCTCTATTCTTGGCAAGGAAGATTATCCAGGGAAAGGCCAGGAACATGGTACTTCCATCCTTTTCTTTCCTTTACTGCATGTCCAAATACCAAATTCATCTTACATTTAGTCCAAGGGATTTTGTCAGTCCAAACAGAAACTGCCTGTCTCAATGGTGTAGGTTTAGCTGGTAGAATTCTGGCACACCCTTTATGAAAGCAATTGGAAGCATCCAACTGCAGTGACAAGGATAATAATAATGTACAGTTAAATCAATATGATGGCAAAACTAAGGGCTGAGAACACAGAATAATACATTAAATTGTATGTCAATGCTTTGAGAAAGAACCATTCAAACCAGGAATAGCTACAATCTGTATTTCCCTGTTCTTCCTGCATGAACCTTGAAGTTTGCATCATCTGGGGAGGCTCCATACCTGTGCCTTAGGACTAATTTGTACTTCACACTCACCTATATTAATTAAACACTGTATTTTGGCAGGGTTCAATCTCCAGATTCGTTTTTAAATTAGAAAAGTTATCTGTAAATTGAGAATCATCAGTGAAACAGCACCCTTGACAATACTTTTTAATTAATAGTAGAGCTCAGGAAAAAAAAAGTCCAATACAATTATGTCCTGACTGCGTAAAGAAAAAGAAAAGAAATGCACCAAGTCTGTAGTGCTTAAAGATTCAGCTGTGTACAGACCAGGTTCATCAAGACTTGGTATTAACAGACAGGGTGCCCTCTTGGAGGCTTCTCCTGCCAAAATGCCACTTCACAGATGATTTAGATATGTGTTTGTATAAATACAAAATATAAATTTGTTCCTGCACTGCACATAGTGAACTCATTATTGTTTTCCTTATTTTAACGAATACCTTACTTAATTTGAAAACCCCACTTATCATTCACCTTTCCTTGCATTTGTATCAAAGTAGTGCTGTGACAAAGGTTTTGCCATATGTTTTAATCCAGTTTATATTCACAAGTAACTGCATTTTCTCTTCCCACAGGCACCCACGACTTACAAGTACAGTTGTTGTAAGCTTATTTGACCATCTTTTCTGAGCCCCATTTGTTTGGGTGCAGATTTCTCTACCCAGCTCCCTCTTGCTTGCTCTTAGCCACAGCTGGGGAGAGGATGTGTACCTATGTGGGGATGGGGTGACACCTCCTTCTCCCACCCTGGCATCCATTAACAGGGACATGCCAACAAAGCACAGGACCCCATGAACAGGCTACTGTCGCCGTTACTCATACATTTATGTCAGTACATGCTCAGTAGTAAGAATGTCTGAACTGAACTTGGGTTAAAAGTTTCCCATTGCAGTGGTGAAACTTGCTGATTCTTTGTGTTGTTCTCCATATTTCTCTGACAAGTGCTCAATACAAGGAGACCAGTAATTCTGTTTGTAAATTGGGTCCTAATGATAATACTGCTGTTTCTCTTCAGTTGGTTCCCATAGAACTCTGTGATGTAACTCACCTTCAGAGTCAGCTGTAAGGAGTTCAGGAGACCATATGTCTTCAGTCTTTCAGTGGATCAGAAGTTTTCCACTTTTTGTAGCTCTTCTGCCTACCAGGTGAAGAGCATCCTCTTCAATTCCTCTTCCACTATGGCTTCATTCTAAAGATAGATTATGGTTACTTCCCCCACTGAAGGAGGGAGAAAAGCACTGCCACCGTTCATGGCACATTTCCTTTCAAGCCCTCATCACTGTTGAAGCTGTCAAGAGAGAGGGGTGTTCCTTGGTAACAAATGCATAAAAGGAGTAACTGTAAAATACCAAAACATGTATCTTTACAAAATACTAAAATATTTATATTTATAAAATACAATATATATAACGTACTTGGATAAATAGGAAACTCCACAGCCACTTGCCTAGCAGTGAATGAGGTAGGAAATGGCTGAATGCACAGGAAGAGAGCTCTGTTCCTGGCAATTACTAAGCCACACTGAGAGAAGGTGACTACATTTCAACTTGTTCCATTTCAGCCTGTCAGACATCAAATCACAAAATCTAGACTTGGAGGCAAAGCCTAGACTGCTGTTGTCATGGTATAAACTGTATATTCCCATATTATTTCCATTAAATTAAGGAGATGTTGCCCTCAATTTCTGCAACAAATGCAAGATGAATTTCTTTTGCTTGGTAACATGTTCAGGATGAGAAGATACCAACCCCCACCTTGCTACAACCTCCTTTCAGGGAGTTGTAGAGAGCAATAAGGTCTCCCCTGAGTCTCCTCCTCTCCAGGCTTAACAACACCAGCTCCCTCAGCCTCTCACTGTAGGACTTGTGCTCCAGACCCTTCACCAGCCTTGTCCTCCTTCTCTGGACCTGCTCCAGCTCCTCTATATCCATCCTTAGTTGAGGGGCCCAGAACTGGACACAATATTCAAGGTGCGGCCACACCAGTGCCCAATACAGGGGACAATCACCTCCCTGGTCCTGCTGGCCACACAATTCCTGATCCAGGTCAGGATGCCATTTCCCTTTTTGCCCACCTGGGCACACACTGGCTCATGTTCAGCTGTCAACCAGCACCCCCAGGTCCTTTTCCACTGGGCTGCTTTCCAATCACTCTGTCCCCAGCCTGTTGCACTGCAGGGGGTTGTTGGGGCCAAAGTGCACTTGGTCACGTTGGACCTCATACCATTGGATTCAGCCCATCGATCCAGGTCCTTCTGCAGACACTTTCTATCCTCCAGCAGATCAACACTGCCCTTCAACTTGGTGTTTTCCACAAATTTACTGATGGTGGACTCAATCCCCTCCTCCACATCATCAGTAAAGATATTAAACAGAACTGGGTCAAGCACTGATCCCTGGGGGACACCACTAGTGACTGGACACCAACTGGATGAGCTGATACAAACTACAGGACATACAGAAGCTGATGACTTAAGAAAAAACTCAGCTTCTCATAATAATAGCTAGAATTTTCAGAGCCTCATATTAAAAAAAATAAATTGTCCCTTCTTAGATATTGAAGGGATTTCTTTTCTTAAATTGTACTGTTGCATCAACAATCCAGATTATTTAGTGATCCAGCCATTGTTCTATTCCCTTTAAAACTATGCATTAACATTGCACTTAAAGCATTTGCCCTGGGGCAAATCCCAATATTGGGATTTATTTCAGCCTGATTTATGGTCAATTTACACCCAAATGAAAATGCATCTTATAATGTAAAACATTTATCCTATGTTGGATACAAGTAACTGAAGGAACTTACCTGATCCAAATAAAAGAAAAAAAATCAGGTAATTTTTTCTTATTTGGCTTTTTTTTCCCCTTTCTTTACAACATCCTGATCTCTGCATTTTCACACTCATGTAAGAGACCTCTACTCAGCAGTCTCTATTCATCTACAGTATGTGCTTCATTAAGTACATGTTTAACTATGAGAGCATGCTTGTACTTCATTGACCTAAGGGGAACCGAACGGCAGACCTGAGGCCAAGTACGCGCTTGGAGTGAATGGGGTTTCAGGCTGCCCTTCATGTTGCCAGCTGAAAGTAGTTGTACATTCTGCACCTCTCGCTTCCTGACATATGTCAAACATTTGTTTACATGTGGTCAGAAATACACTCTTGCTGTATGTATTCACACACCGTATGTTTAAAAATGTACACACACGTTGCAAGGTGCACACAAAGGCTCCTTCTGAATTGCTTTCTGTTCATCAGCACTGGTCTCACTAGTGGTATTGTCAACTAAATGTTTTTATTTCATACTGACAACAGTGAGATCATCCTCACTCACTCAACCTGAACCTCACTACCACAGCCCAGGGATCAATACATTTTTTTTGTCCTTTTATCACTTTATCACAGCTTTTATCACCATAACAACAGGAGACACACTTTAATATGGCAATATACTGTAATTTCCTAGTTACAGCGGCCAGGACCATTTTATCACTATGTGGGTGCTAAAACTGTGTATTCTACACCCTCTGTGTGATGAACTGCTATAATGGATTGTTTGCAGCAGCTGCCCAGGGCACACGTGACCCCTCAGGCTACAAGCTGGGTGTTGGAGAACCCTGCGAGATAGGTATGTTCCTGTCTTCACACCAGTGACTCAGCTGTGATAACTCCCCTCTGGGGAGGCATCAGCACCTTCACCCCCAGCTTGAGGGGTCATGTCTGCTCATGGGCCATCAAAGATTCAAAAAACATCCCATAACTCACAGAGTGAATCACCCATTGTGAAACTCCTCGCTCTAGGGGAGGTACTGGGCATTCCCACCTAAGCCTAAGCATATATAATCTTGGGGTCTGGGGATTTTTGGTACCACTCGTGGGATCCAGAGGAGGAACAGAACCTCAGCAGGACTGCAACTATCATCCTCACCAACAAGTTTTCCTTTCCTTTTACTTTGCACTCAGAGGGCCCACGTTGTGCTCAGTACAGGAGCTGATGAACACAATTCTGTTCATGCCCCAGAGATGCTGGGCTGTACATCTGGGTTTTGTGGGTTAAAACCAATTTTTTTCTGTATCACTGTATTTATTGCAATCTTTTTAGTAAATTTTAACTCTGACTTGTAATCTCTCGAGTCAGGTTTATTTCTCCCAACAGTTTACCTTTAAACCAGCACCTGTAATCAAATCCTCTATGTGCTATTTCTTTCTTACATATCATAAGAAAGACCTGTGGATAAAAAAGTGTAAATCCAAAAAATAAGCCGTGTAGCAATATATTCCAAAAGTGCATGCAACATGTGTCAGTAGCTACCACTAAAATAGCCATGCCAGCCCTCTGAGGCCTCTCTTAAGCAAAATCATGAGGAAATTTTGTTTTCTTCATCTCCACTGACAGATGCCCAACACCCCTGAGGGGGGACATGTTACAAGACAGGCTACAAGAGCTGTGGTTAAGGAAAGGTCAAGTTCCACTTGTGGACAACTGAGAGCACCTGAAGCTGGGCTTTCAAGAGTGGTCAAGAGATAAAACCTCTGTCTCATCTGTGACTACACAGAAACTCCAGAAATACTGACCTTCCTACACCAAAGCTAGCCTCTGTAGTACCTCCTAAACAATCACTGGAATATAACCAAATGTATTATAGCTCTAAAACATAACTCAGGGTTGATATTCTTTTAGTGTCAGTGATAAGAGATCCTTTTCAACAGCCTGGACTAACACACAGAAAGTCATGGAGGAGATCACCTAAGATTTAATGGAGCAGGACTGGTTAGAATTTTTAAGCCAAATACAAATGGCTTTTGTTTCATTTTTCTCATTTGACAACATCAAAAGAAAAATCAAGTGGAAAACATGTAGAAGATACAAGAAAGTCATGGAATATTTGCCACATGGTGGATCCTGTGATCCACTATTTCTCTACGAGATACTGAATCTCATTGATTTTTATGTCTTTATCCATACTTTCCTATTTAGCCTCCACTTTTAAATCTGTAAGGCTGAGATCTTGGTCATAGAAGCTTTGACCACTTGTTGAAAGGTCCAGTTTCCAGCACAGCTTCCAAACATTCTACCTGGCATTCTTGGCACATCTGCTTTCTATTATTTAGCCACTCAATGTTTATTATTCCACATGCTAACTATCATACAGTCCTTGTGTGAAAAACTCATGTGAACGGTAACTTACCAACTTTGAGAGACCCAAACCTGTTCTCCAAACAGAAAAGACACTTTTTTGCAGTTATGTGTGTAAGCACTAAAAGCTTGAGCCCTTAACTAGACAATTTGGGATACATAGGATCCTTCTGCAACCCAGTTATTCCTAAATTCTCAATTATGATAAGGCTGATTTGTTGTGTACATACACAACACATACATATACACATACACAGGAGTTCATGAAAGTAAACTGTGGGACTCCACAAGACTTGTTAATGGCATGAGATATGCCAGAAGCAGTATAGTCTCCAGCTTAATAATGTGAAAAAAACTGAAAGTCAGCATCTGGATAGCAAGGAGGATGTTGTGTTGATGCCAGTGATTAAAAAACCCCAAACAATAAAAAAGAAAAAAAGCTGAACAAACCTCTCAAACCTCCCATGTTCTAGGACAGAATTTTTGGCAGGTATAATTCAATTTAAATCAGTGGAATTAAGGCAAGGAATTCGTAATCCCCAGAGTGACATTCACCACAAATAATGTAAAGAGAGAAGTACAGCAGTTGTAATAACACAGCAGGCTCTCTTGTTAATGAGCAACATTAGTGACACACCTCAGTGACTGACTCTGCTGTAAGAGAGATTCTGGAAAGAATTTGACAGTAATGACCCAGTCACACCATAGACCAGCAAGAATATGTGACAAATTTGGAGGCTGATGTGACAGTTCTGTGGTTTACTCGCTGATTTCTAATGAGTTGCTTACAGCATTGCTCTATTAAAACAAACTTACATGCTCCTGGACAGACCAGGTGGCACTAGCAATGTGAGAAAAGTCTTGGGATGTCTTCCAAAACAGAGACAGTAACTGTCAAGCCCAAGCTGTGAGGCTGGGGTTTTGGTAGAGGTTCTTCCATCAAAAATAAATAGTCCAAGCTCAGCCACAACTCCAATTTCAGAGGAAAGCAGAACCTTTGTTGAAAATCAAGAGTATGTTATGCTTCCCCACCCTCCTGGTGAGTGCTTAGAGACCTGCATGCTCCTGCCCTCAGCAACATCACCAACAAAACCGGAATGAGCCTGGCTGGGCTGGTAACACGGCAAATGAAATCAGGTGAGATGTTAATTACCCTGTCTTCCCAGACATATGATAAATCACTCCAGGCATCCCAGTGCAATACATTAAACAAACTGTGCTCACAATTAATTGCCAGCAGCAGTGACATAGGAGATACAGTGCATTTATTTGATTCTCTAACAATAGAATGCCATTATTGCAGCCAAAAAAACCATCAGGATCCTGCTGAAGGATGTCTGCAACAATATAGAAACTGATTTCTCTTTTTAGTCCATATGAGAGCTCATCTAAAGAAAATGTTAATTCCAGCTTCCCTATAGTCAGCATCCCTCCTAGAAATACATTCTTATTCTCAACCTAAACTGTTGACTTCATGCACTTGCCTCTCGCATTCAGACTCCCCACATTATATAGAGGAAACAGGATACACATGCTGTTTAGCAGCTCACTGAAAGTCACCCTTCATCTCCTGCCAGTTTAAAAACTTATTTTAAACCAGACCCTAATGCATAAGCCCTGGAAAGGGTCAGTGAACAGAAATGGAATAAAGTGTTTAACAAATAATTGAACATAAAAGAGGTGGTGAAGAGATTACCTGAACAATGCAAGGCTGGCTGTTGCCCAGCAGGTCTCTGGCCTGCAGTGCTCTTGCTTAGAGGAACCTGCTGGCTCTGCCAAAACTGATTGGCCCTGCCACTTTACTGAGGTGTCCACACGCACCCAGCCAGAAGATCAAGTCCAAGCAGAAGGCTCTCTCTAATCACAAAGATATTTTTTTAAAGGTTTCATATCACTGCAAATAACTAAGGCAGTTTAGGCCTATGCCTAAAAGCCTACACATAGCAAGCCCTATGCATGGCCACGAGCAGCACACTACAAAGCAACCACGCATCTCCTTGAAGAACCAACTCATGCTGGCCTTTGCCACTGGTGCATTCTGCCCTCTTTCTCCGTTGTTATATTGAGCAAGTCACACCTAAAAAAACTCCAGCCTTAAATCCCCCAAGGCATGTAGGATAGCTAGAACTATAGATAAAGGCACACCCAGGTTGACAGGGACTGATGCTGCAATTTTGTATTTATTCACTGGTTGAATAAGGAAAGCACTGTAAGACCACCTCAACTTTCATAGTATTTTTAGGCAGCATGTGAATATCCTCATCTTGAGGGAAAGTACACACAACCTGGATCTCTCCTGGTCAGCCTTTATCTATAAGCAACATTTCTATCAGTCCACTCTAGACATGAGGTCCCAACATAGCAGAACGTGCATAAAATACAGAGAAACTGTGCTTCATCTCAAACAGTTTAACATGCTGAGAGTCATTATGTCCTGAATGTGCTGTCCCTGAAGCTGAGAGAGGGAGGGAAAAATCCACATTTAACCAAGCCAGACACCTCTTGCACTGAATTTTTGGCTGGATTGAATTTTAATTGAGTAACAGCACTGGCATCTTGGGGCTGAAGCGTGGTGATAACACGGAGATAACACTCCCGGTGGCTGCAGGGTTTAAGGTGGGGACAGCTTCTTTCAATGTGGAAACATGGTCCAAGGAAGCTAAAGTTAGAATTCCATGCAGGCAAGCAAAACATTCACTCTGAATACAGCTCAGCCTAATTACCATTTTCTTCACCATGAAGTAAGACCCTAAATTTTCACCTTATCCTTCCTCCTTTTTCTTTCTCCTCTTAACCACCGTTCTAAAAGGGCCAACATAACTGAGATATACTCCGCATACACTCTGCAGTTCCTCCTTTTCCTTTGAGCAAAGTTAAATGATTACAGGAATGCTGGAGGTGCAAGCTGTCCAGATACAGCGAGAGGCAAGGTGGCAAAGGCGTCCCTGCCACAGGCAGACCTGCTTTGGCAGGAATACCCACGATCCCCTTCATCCTGGGCCTGACCAGCCCCCAGAGCCAGCAGGACTTGGTCTCCATTTGGACAAGTTACCTGGCAGATTGGTGGCTTTGGTTACAGCAACACGCCTGATCAGAAAACAGCTACCTTGTTCCTTTGCCCATTGGCCACCAAGTGCTCTGGGCTGCTCTAGAAGCTGCGAACAAGAGAAGCAAGTCGTGTCACAGCAGATTTCTACACCACCACCATCAGTTGGCATACCACGAAGTGGCACTGGGAAGAGGCTGCCCAGAGAAGTTGTGGATGCCCCATCCCTCAAAGGTTTCAAGTTGGATGGGGCCCTGAGCAACGTGTTCTAGTGGAAGGTGTTCCAGCCCAGCACTGGGGGGTTCAAACAAGATGATCTTTAAGATTCCTTCCAACCCAAACCATTCTGTGATTCTATGATAATTTAAAACTTATACAACTTTTATAAGCTTCCCCACTTGCTACATTCTCACATTAGCTTTCCAGCTCACTGTGTGTTTGTTCCACAGGTTGTGACCCCTGGAAAATTCAAGGGTCTCCACTGACATCTTATAGTTTAAGGTACTTGAGTAGCTTTTCCTATGAGAGTGATTTCAGCCTGGAAATGTCTCAGCTAAGGATGTCCCAAACAGGAATAAGAACAAAACTGGTGGATGCTTTCAAAAGAAAAATCATATAAAAGATGTTCCAAAATTATACAGTAAATAAATTTTATTTCATCTCAACTCTATTTAGATTAGTGCTGTCAACAGTCACAGATCAGCATATGATACAGTTATGTATTAACTATTTACAATTTACAGGAACATACCTTTTCTCCAGAAAATATAAGTACAAAAGCTAGGAGTAAACAAATGAGGTACTGCAATTTGGATTTACTGTAGGCAAAAGCATATAGAAGTGACCTTTAGCAAACAATCAAGATCAAATCAGGAGGGAAAAGTCAATAGGAGTGCCTAGTTTATCAGAAAAATTATCTCAACCACTACCCATTCAAAATGTATTGCACAATTCATTCAAAAATAAAAAAAAAAAAATAAATAGAAGAACGAACCCATTTATTTCAACTCTTAAAAAACACCCAGTAAAACCTGTATAGAGATACAGTAGTGGGCAATTCCTTCCTAGGATAAAGTCTTTTCTCTCCTTTAAAAAAATAAGCTTTAACACAAAATAGAAGACAGTATTCAATAGAAGAGAAAGATTCATCACCAAATAACCCCTGATTAGCGTTTCTGTCAAGGCAGTTTTAACGATATTCATGGTCCAAAGGTGGTGCTGAGTTTTGGTTCTTGCTGTTCCACTTGTGACCTTGAATAATAGCTTTTCTTCTTGTCCCTTCTCAAGGGACAACAACAGAGATAGAAACATATTTCTAAGCAGCAGTGTCATGAGACATTCTCATCACAAATTCTTCAAGATGGTCGTAGCCATGACTAGAAGAATGAAAAGTCAGAAGAAAGGAACAAATGTTACATTACTGAGAGCAACTTAGAAGATCTTAATATTAAAATAACGACATTGCTTATTGATATAAGTAAAAGATAGAAGAATTTCAGGTAAGTCAAACTGCCAAATTATTAACTGATTTTGAGCAAGCAATTCCATTCCAGTATCTGCAAAACAGTGGAGAAATTGATGAAAATTACATAAGCTGTAGCAAACAGTCAGAAGCCTCACTGGAAATAGTCTACCACATCTTGGCATATTAATCCAATGAAAAACAAGGTTGTCTTCTCTGCATAAGGGCCTATCATAAAAACTGAAATGGCAATGTAAAATCTTTGAGCTAGCAAAAAGCCTCCTCTACCAGGAACATACTGACTGCCTTCACAATTAAGTCAACACCACCTTATTTCTAAGGTATATACATGCAAGAATAAATGACAAAAATACTTGAGATGAAGTAAGCAACTACAATCCAGTAATGAGGTCTGAACAGTTTACAAATATACTAGCTTGAGTTACAAAAGTGTAACAGACAATTGCTGACACTAAGGTCAACACCAACAAGCCCTTCTGTGGTATGTTTCAAATGCAGCTGAGAACACCTGAAGTTTTTACACCAGCATTACAGACAGCATGACAAGAATGTAAGTTTCAAACATACCTTCTGCAACGGTGTTGTAAATAGCTTTGTTCTATCATTATCAACAATTCAATTCTTTTCAAGAGGGCTAGAAAAAACAGTTGCTGATTTTGTCAGAAGTGATCAAGACTAGCAGGCAAACAGTCCAAACTCTACTGCATTTTAAGTGCAATAAAGTCCATTCACTATTGTATTCAAAGGCTTAAAAGAACACAAAGTAGAAAGCAGGACTCTTAGCTAAGATGAACTTTTTTTTTTTTTTCCTTTGGAAGAGGTATTATTTTGTGCTGAAGGCTGTATGTGCATGACCGCAAGAGAGGAAGATAACCTGTCAGCTGCATGTGGGAACAGCCTCGGTTAATCCATTTTGCTCTGGCCAACAACTGCACTTCAGTCAAGAGACAGAAAATGCTTCACATGCACTTAATCAGTTCCTGGCAACTCTGCAAAGCTTTCAGTTGCAAAGGAGGAAAAGAAAAGTTCGGCTGACCATATCCTATAGAATTTACCTGCAGAGTTTATATGTCAAACACCACTAGTGACTCAAATTATAATCTTATCAGTCAGCACAGACAAGTTTTTTCCTGTGTACTTCCATATCCTACTCCTCTCTCTACCACTCTTGCTTGTGTGTTTCTTGTTTAGCTTGGCTAGTATGATGCAACCTGCATCTCCAGGCCTAAGTCAGCTGTTCTGTATCTGTGACACTACAATTAGCATTGCAGATTCATAAAGAAAATAGCTTGTAAACCTGAGAAAAGGCACAATAAACTGAGAGCACAAAGCTCCCCTAATTGTTCTCCCTCTGGTCTCTGCTTTAGCACCTCTTGATATCAAACCAAAACTGAGATTCAGAAAGGTACTTATGTTTAAGTGCAATCATATCCTAATCCCTCTACAGGGAGTATTTAATCAATCTTCTTTAGGATAACCCATTCCCATATTTAAAAGATGGAATAATTTGTTTCAAGCAGCACAGTACATCTCCCACAAATCTGACTTATTTGTCTATTCAAAAAAGTAACTCAGAAAGTGAATAAAGACAAAAAAAAGCCAAGTGCAATAAAATACAATATTACATATTAATTAAAAATCTGAATTTTTTCTATAGCTGAGATTTCTGTAGCTTATTCAGCATATGAAGTTATGCTTATAACTCAAAAAGATTAGTTTTGAATCAATATTTACCATTTTTAAAACACGATTAAGAGCAGAACAAAATTTATCATACACATGCAGAACAAACGTTTGACTTTTAACAAAGGAAAACAGGCAAGAAAAAAAATGCAGAAGAATGATTAACCTCATAATACAGGTTTCATCTTTAAATAAAACAAGTATGTATTAGACTTCACTCACCCACATGCTAACTAAGCAGAGACTGATGGGATACTCAAAAGATACCACTGCGAGGTGAGGCAAACTACAAAGCCAGGAAGAAAAGAGCTTATTGGACTATTTTGTTAACAGTGTTATAGTGTTAATAGATAAGAACTCTGTGGACATCTACAGTTTATGGATGAGATTGCTGCAGTTAGATCACAGTAACCATGTAGTAAAAAGTAAGATTAGTGAGGATGACACACTGATCTAGCATATGTTTATTGAATAGTAATGTTGTAAGTTTTCAGAAACCTCTTAAATATATGGCCACACACTCTAGTAGCAGAGTTAACAATTTACACATTAAAGTTAGTTAGAGATGTTCTGGCAGAAAATCAAAATACAAAGGAGCTTTATCTTGAAATGCACATTTATGTTGTAGTTCAGAAGCTCACGAGATCTAAACACTGGATATTTTCAAATACCAGCATCACTCCAATATTAAGTGTGGAGAAATACTACTGCCATGTTAGTAAATGGCAGTAAATAAAAACAAAAAAACCCAAGCATATTTCTTGACAGAATAATTTATAAAGATCCCTCTAACTATTTAGTTCTAAACAGACTATGAAAAGACTCACTGCCTAAAATAATTTGTGCTTCAGCAAAGAAACTTAGTTCACTTTGAAAGTGAAGAAAAAATCCCACTACTTTCTTCATAATATGCCCTAGTATTTGAGTATCCATTAGATGTCTAATTTAGTATCTTTGTGGATTTGGAAAGGAGAAAATTCATAGGCTAGATCTGAGCCGAGAAGGGACTGCTATGGCAATCCAAAAAGTTTTTCTTTTAATGATGATATCCTTAACAATCAAAGCACTTGCAGGCTGCAAAAAAACCCCTCACTGTATATTTTACCCAAAATTTAATAACAAGGATGAAAACTTGTTGGATGAACTCCAAGTTTTATTTCGTATCAGAGGTTGTGAATGTCTGTTGTAGGAAGAACACGTTTCAAGTATCAAAAAGCTGACGTGGCTGCAAAATAAGGTCCATCTCTGATCTCAAAATGTTTCCTAAATATTACTCTAGCTCGCCAAAACAAAAAAGGCCTCAGCTTTCTATTTGAACGCCAGAGAGGGAAAATCATGTTTGGGATACATGATACTTAATGGAGCTGCAGTATTATCAGTATGTATATCTTTCTAAAAGTACTTAAAATATTTAAGATGACAAGATGTTCTCAAACATAGTAAGTGTACAGGAAAATGTTGAAGTATTTAACACTTTGTTCAGATGTGATACTGCAGGCAGGTGAAAATAGAGATCTTTTTAAAATTTGTTTCAATGGATCAATGGGATTTTAATGTAATACTTCAAATGAAATGCAAAAATGTTCAAATTTTTATTTTATTCTGTTTTTTTGAAAGCGCTAAATAAATAAATATATGCAAGTCCAGTGAGAAAAGCAGAATGCAATTCTTCCTCTCTAAGTCCCGAATATTTCACTAAGTTGACCCACAAGGAAAAGGGATCACAGTATTCACTCCAGATACCATGTAGAGGAGACTATTACTGCAGTTTCAATTTTATTAAAAAGTAGCTCAAAATACATAAAACAATAACACTAATACCAAAGAAATGGCTTTTCAAACCAAATTTCATGTTTCTGGTGAATGTCACACAATAAGTGTATTGAAATTGGAGAATAAAACAACACCTAAGTGGTGAAGATTCTTATTTTTGACCTATCCTGACCCAGAGTGAACTGTCATATTTTCATGTTTTTCTAGTACAAAAAAAAAAAAAAAAAAATCACAAAAAAGTGACAATCGTGTTAGGATACCCACTTAAAATAAAAATGTACGTATCTCACTTCAAACACACATCCCAGGTGATTGAGCTAATCAGTTTTATATTCCACAAGCAAAATGCTTTTACAGGCTCTTGTTTGTGTCAGAAATTTCATCCCAGAGCTGAAAAAACACTTCTTGATTTATTTTTCATGAAAACTGGTATGACTTCCACAGAAACTCCGGAATTTAAGAAATACAAATTTTCTCTCAGATTACTTTTTTAATTAGAAAATTCATCCGCAGAATAGTAGTGATGATTGAACTTGTTTTGTTCTGTTGTACCCATCACTGTCAGAAATACGGCTTAACTGATAAGGAAAAATACCAGTAAAGAAAATATGCTTGTTTTTTTTCTCACTTGTTATAAGCTCAAATATAGAGCCAGAATTTGATATTTCACTGAAGAAAAGGGCAGGAGGAAGAAAAGGAATTCACGTGAACGTGGACACAGGTAAAAGGAGACTTACAAATAAATTTCTAAGTCCTTATTTTTGAAACCTAATCCTTGTGCATAACATTGGTTCACTTACATAACTTACCATTGGTCGAGCATCTTCCCGTTCCAGTATCTTCTGAGTCTGATCTGCAGGGAACTTTAGCACTGTTGTTATAACCTTGGCCATTGTCTAAAGAGATGTATGTTATCTGTAAGTAATTCCACATGCAAGAAAATGCTTTTTCATATTTAAAAATGCATTTCATCTAAGAATACTGTATACCATTTTAATAATGTCAATTGAAAACAGTGAAATCAGTAAGATATAACTTTGTTTCACATTGTATATGCATGACATACGTGAATTATATGAAAACAATTAAGGGTCATCATTTCACATTGTCACAAAGTTCAGCTGCTGCTACACAATAGGAGTTCTATGGTATCTATGTCAAACAATGGAGTCCATTAATAAGACAGCATACTGAACCAAGTGCATGCTCAGAAGAAGCTGGCAATCTCATTCACTATATCCTGCCAAGAAAGAGGTAAATAATAAAGTTGGACTGGAGGACAAGACAGTAAAGTCCCCCAGCAAAGACACATACACACCTTGATCAAGCAGTTTACAAAGAATGTGAGAGGTTACAGGACACCCATTATGACCGTAATTCCCAGTTCTTCAGTCGTATGAACCCTCCACATTCCTCGTGTGTCTCCAGCATTATAACCTACTGGTGCATTCACTAATGTCTTGACAGTATTCCAGGACCATTTACAAGGCTGCATAAATGGCAATCCATCCTAGATAATTTGCACAGATTCCTTTGAACTCCTTTCAGTAAAGGGGAAACATGTCCATAGATATCACCAATTCCACTACTCAACCACCCTTGAGACATGGCATATATATTTGCACTATAAAAGGTTATCCTGCACAGAGGAAAGCCACCAAATGATCTTACAAGAAAAAATTAGATTAAGAAAATGCCTTATGGTCCAAGAAAATAAAAGCTAAGAGAAAGTTATATTTGTACTGAGGAGATAAATCACAACAGATCTTTTAACTCAGGGACTGTGTTGGGGGGCAAAAAGGGATGTTAATACTTTACTAACATGCTTAAGACTGTGTTAACATATTTTATCAATTGCACCATCACTGCTCAGGGTTTTCCAGTCACTGTAGCAAGATGAAACCAGTTCTCAAGACACAGTTCCATAAATTTAAGAGGATACCATATAATCCTGATGAGAGCAGACACTAAGTTCAGTGTCTTCCAGTAACACATCTAATGACTGGAAGAAAACCAGCAGATGAAATCAGCTTGCAATTACTTTTTGAAGCAAAACTGGAGACTGAAAGAAACACAGAAGAGAGACCTAAAGACAATTTTCTTTAGCACTGATTGTAGTTTGTTGCTGTTATTGAAGAAATTTACTCCAAATTTCAGTATAACACTGCTAAAAAGGAAAAAGCCCGTAACAATTTATAGTCCAAAGTTCTGAGGCCTGTATAGCAATGCTTCGAAGACCAGTGACAAATTAGCCTCGATGAGTGAGAGGTTTCAGATTGAGTTTTCTTGAATGAAAATTTGTTGTGTGCATCAGCTATCTGCAATAGTTGTCTGAAGCTGTTTCAAGACTTGCCTTAAGCGAAAACGCTCCTGACAGATTTTTTTTTTTTAGCATTTTCACTTGTTTGACTCCTTCACAATTCAAAATCATAAAATCCACTGTAGGTATTTTTCTTTAATTATTTCATTGTTTGTGACTGAAGTAGGAGGGCTATCCAATGAGCCACAGGCTTGTGAACAGACAGTGACTAGTGTCTCTGGGGTTTTTTGATCAGGGATTTCTATTTTTAATAAAAAAAGAATTAATACGACAATGAAAATTGGGACAAAAAGAGAGAGAAAAAGGAATCCCATAAGGACAAGATGTCCTGCACAGTACAAGTTTTATACTGTACAGAGCACAATGAGAACTAAGCTAATTAACATAGAAACCTTCATAAAACTTCTTTACTTTAGAATAGTCTTTAGTTGAAAGTAGGACAACTGCAAAAGAACTCTAGGGAGGAGAAAAAAAACCAATACAGAAATTCATCCACATAGAATTTATCACCCAAGGAAAGTATTTGTGTTACAATGCAATTTTTTTTGAACCGAGTCAATCTCTAAGCACCACTATTGTAAGAAGCTAGCAAAATTCCAACTTAGGATTGATTTCACAAGCTTGCAGCATACAACAAGAATCCTCCTGTATAGCTTCTCACTATTTTTAAGAGTAAATTAATACTGCCTGAGGTATACAGATATAGGATCTATAAAACAGCTTTAAGCAACAACTGAAGAAATATTTCATTACTTTCAGAACTATCAATAATTATTTAATCCAACTGTTACCTGCTATGTTTGTGGCAAGATGACATCAAAAGACTACTTTTGATAATATGGTGCTGGTACATTAAGCCTGATTGACAATAGGACTTTTGCTAATAAAACTCTATCTACCCATAAAGGACTTTGTCTTCATAGGTACACTGGTGAGAGATGTGAAAAGCTTTACCCCTGCCACTCACCTTGGTATGCTGTCCAAGTTTTTAAGTTATGGATCATGCCTCTTTGGAAAACAAATGTGAAAGCCTATTGAACTGTGTGTCAGTAATAAACACCACATAACAAATCACAATCATCTATACAGCAGGGGTGTTAAACTGTACTCAAACCTGAATCACATGTCACCATATACAAATTGCCATACCTTTGTCTCACGACCCATCATATATTCAAAGAGCACTTTCCTCAAGTATTCAAACTCAGTAGGCTCCCCAAAGAGGGACACATCAGCATGGTGAAGGTTTCCATCTGTGTAAACAAAAATGAGACCTCATTCATACCAAGAGTCACTCATATGAATCTAAGTTTCATCAATGGCATGAAACCAAACAAGAACAAATGCTGGATTCTGCAGCTGGGACGG
The DNA here is from genome assembly GCA_013399695.1 of Formicarius rufipectus. Classification (NCBI taxonomy): domain Eukaryota; kingdom Metazoa; phylum Chordata; class Aves; order Passeriformes; family Formicariidae; genus Formicarius; species Formicarius rufipectus. The sequence continues at coordinate 158,943 of VXAU01005790.1, read as the reverse complement.
AGTAACTGTAGCCCTGCAGAAAGGCACTTGGGGCTGCTGGGTGGCAGGAGGTGCAACAGGAGTCAGCAGGGTGTGCCCTGGCAGCCAAGGGGGCAAACCACATCCTAGAGGGCATCAAACACAGCATCACCAGTCGGTCAGAAGAGGTGGTTATCCCACTGTACTTAGTGCTGGTGCAGCCTCACCCCCAGTACTGCATGCAATTCTGGGCCCCACCACTTAAAAGGATGGCAAAGCTACATGAATGAATCCAGAGGAGGGCACCCTGCTACTGGATAAGGTGCTGGAAAGCATGTCCTCTGAGGATCCTGGGTCTGTCTGGTTTGGAGAGGAGGAGGCTGAGGGGCAACCTCACTGCTCCCTACAGCTTCCTGAGAAGAAGAAGTTGAGAGGCAGGTGCTGAGCTCTTCTCGCTGGTACCCAGTGCCAGGACACATGGGAATGGCTGAAATCTCCATCCATCGGGGTAGTTTGGAGTAGACTGAAGGAAGCATTTATTTACTGAGAGGGTGGTCAAATCCTGGAAAAAGCTTAGTGGAGAGGCTGCTGATGCCCCATGTTTGTCAGCACTGAAGAGGCATTTGGAGTGCTCTTTAAAGCCACACTATAACTTTTGGTCTGCCCTGAAGCAGTCAGGCGACCGGACTATGTAATTGATGGTGGCCTCTTCCAATTGAACTATGCTACACTTCTTCCTACCTGTTTCTTTCCCAACCAATACACATTGAAGAAATCTCTCAGGACATTTCTTCCCAGCTCTGCACTAGCAGAAGGCAGTGAACACCCACAGCCATCTACCTGCCTTGGCTATGTCACCTTGTGGGAAGGAGGCAGAGACCTCCTGAGGCGGTGAGGGCTGAGGATCATCTGGAGATAATGGGACTGTCTGCATAAACTGGCAAAGAGTAAGTGTGACATGTTGGTTTTGAAAGTCTTCTGAGTTCTTCCAGCTGAGATGGGTTTCCACAGGATAGCAAAATTCTGCATCTCTGATACAAGCAAGGTTCAGTCCTGGAGCCCTCAGTCTCATGCAGGATGTGCTCCTCAACTAAGCAGTTACAAATCTTTTGGAGGTGAGCAATACCTCTTCATTTCCCTGTGGATTTTTCCATCTCATGTTAAAACAAGAGAGCCTGAGAAGAACCATACACTATCAGAGACAAGGTCCATTGGCCCATACTCTGTCTCCAAAATGGCCAACCACCAATATCTATGGGGGGCATGTGAGCAGTGCAAGTCCACCTCTGTCAGGGTCCTTGGGGTGCTCACAGTCCTCAGTGTCTGGGATCAGCCTCCTCTGGGACCCCCATGCCCACTGGCTCCTGCCAAAGGCCGAGGGGATGTGTCCCTGCTCAACCCTGCTTGAGCCATGCTGCAGGTGTGCCCCTCTCTGCCTCTACTGCCTGGGTGAACCTGGGACCTGCACTGCAGAGAGCTTGAAAACTCTGATATAGAGACCTCTTTTAATTGTATGACAGAAAGAACAAACAACAAACAAAATGCTGTGTGACTTGCTCATCTGAACTCACACACCAACTCTAGTATAACAGACAAGACAAAACAAGGATAAGATGTCACAGAAATGTTATATGAGTGTCTTAAGGATACTGCCATTTTAACAAATTGTCTAGAGCAAAGTGCATCTTTCAAAAAAAAGAAAAACTTCCCTGTGATGAAAACTGTGCTCACCTCTGTACGGTGTTCCAACTGATGTGACATACATATTCTTCTCATATTTTTTCAGCTGGTCTTCCAGTACATGAATCTAAACAAGAGTCAAAATGGTAAGTGGTGTTAACAAGCAGCTAAAATAAGCATCACCGAAACAGTTTTCAGCTAAACAACAGCTCCTATGAATGCAAAATACATTTGCTTTTTAAGGAAGGAAAACATTTTTAAAAAAAAAAACTACTTAAGGAAATGCATGTACAGGTGTATACACCTAAAAACATCTATAGCAGATGTGACGTATATATTATATATCCACATTTTTATTTTATATATATATGAGCATACATTAAAAAGCACACATGACAAAAACTGCCATTAAAAAGTATTATTTTGAAAAAAAATAAAATTCCAGACTTTACTAAAGTGTACTGGTACTTTCTTCAATGTGCAATTGCTTTGCTAACCAGTATCACAAGCATGTGGTATTTTCATTCTCAGGGGGATAAAGAAGTACTTTGGGAAGTACACAGATCTTCTGAGAGCAAGTATAAGTGAAAACTAATTTTTTTGCCTATTATTTTCATAGTATTTTTTGTAGAGATGTGCCATATCATCACTTGAAAAAAACCACCCTTATAATACTGTAAACACAGAGTATCAAACAAGAATACTTTTTACTTCTTCAACATCACCCTTACCTGTTCTTTCAATTCCTGCTCTTTAAGTTTTGAATCATTGACTAATGTTGTCTTCTGTGCAAGCTGAGCCTGAAAGAACAGTCACATAGGGAAATTAAGTGAAACTGTTGAAAATACATCATAAGTACTGCTGAAAAAAAATCCCTTTCTCCTTTTAACACACACAAACTTATAAGCAGCATTCACCTTTCAAACTGCTCTGAAATAGAAGTATTAGAGAGCAAAATAACATGTAGGACTTACCTTCAGTTCTGCTAATGTGACCTAGAAAAACAAAACAAAAACTTAACTAAAATGCATGAAAAATGCTGAGTATTTCAAGCACTGGAGAAAGAAATATCAATCATCTAGTTCTGATACAGTGTGCTAATTGCGGATGACAAAAGTTGTAAAGTGCTTATAAAATGCCTAGTCTTGAAAACAGTTTAACTTACTTCTACTGTCAATATGTAAAGCTTATATTTAAATTACCTCATCTGATTCTGTAAGACAGTTGTCACAAACATAACTTCAGGAACCTAGTGTTTCTAATCTTTACAAAATACACACTGGAGATGAATAATTGAATGAGTATGAAGTACGTCCCAAGGAGACAGTAACTACTAATACTATTTGTAATATTGCATCTTTTACCTTAATTCTTCAAGCCCCATTTGGAAATGTGAACATTTACCTGAAAACAGCTTCAGTTAAGAGCTTCATGAGCTGTGTATCTTGCAAATATGTTTAAGAAGTACAGAAAAAAATCTTATGCTGAAATTTCTATCTTTTGATGTTCCGACTCCAAGGAAAGCAATGTTTTACTAGCCTTGGGTATAAATCAAGGCTGTAAAAGCATTTCAACATCAAACATTTATGTGCGAATTTTTTTTTTAGGGTAACCTAAACCTTAACACAGAAGTAGCACATATTACTTTCTTTCTTCCCAAACCTCTTTGGAATGGTGTTGAAAAGGAAAGCTATTCCCCATCTCTGTATGTTGATAAAACCTGTGGGTTTTCCTACACTCCATAAACAGAAAGCAGGGGAAAATCATTCCTCTAAGTATCTCAAATATGCAATTCTTTAGACTGAAAAGCTCAGTCATCTGGTCAAACATTTATTTTCTCATATAGAGAGACAGTTCCTGATATTTTTAGATTCAAACAGTAACACTTAAGATTGTTGGTATTTTTCAATAGTTTATCACAGACAAATTCCATTCAAATATCTAACATCATGTCAAAGGGTACGTTATGTGTGATGTTTGGCCTAGGAAGACAAACTGATGATTTGGAAGTCTCTAACTTTAGACAACAAATGTATCAGCTGCCTGCAAAAAGCTGCTTCCAGTCAACAGTACACTGTTCAGCAATTTTACTACTAGTGCTGAAGGGAAAAAACACCCAACGCTAAAAGAGAAAGATGTTACAAAGCAACAAAATAAAAAAGAAATAAGGTGAGACAAAAAAATACCATGGCAAATATAAGACGGTAGAATTAATTTGAATGCACTGTAATGTCCAGATGTGGATTTGTGCAGTTCTGCTCTGGTATGCTGACAAGATCCACAGGCCCTGGCCAGTTCTCGTATCTAGCTCAGTAATGCTGCATATATATATTTGCATGTAATGCTGCTATTGCATCTGTTGCAAATACGTGCTATTGTACCAGGTAATAGCAAAGCTAGTTTTCTCCAGACATACCAAGGACAGGCAACACACAAATTAAGACAGGTAAGAATTAAAACCAAGAGGAACAAAAGAAAACCCTCTTGACCCAGCAACAGACAGTATAAAAGAGTAGGAATCTAATCCTGAAATACTGATAAAACAGGAACTGAAAGCCCAATTACACCACACTAAATATTTGACCTTTGACTGGACCAGAAAACATACTAGGAGTTATGTGCACATTCAACAGCATAACCTATTACAATTGTTGTTTTGAAATTAAATCACCATTCTGAATAGCATCAAATAAGATATTTACAGTCAATTAAATCAGCTATGCAAAAGAAAGCTTGTAAACAATTTGCAAAATTTAACTGGAATTCTCAAAATTACTCCAGAAAGATTGATGCCTGTATTCCAGAGAAACCATGGATATTTAACTGCATTACACTCACCAAAAAAACCCAAACTCATTCTTACTCTGCAAGCACTTGGAACCTTGATGCTTTAACTGTACCTAAGTATATTCACTTCACAACCTCCCCACCAAAACAAGACATCATTTATCCTTTAAACCTACGCTGTTTATCAGCAATGGAGTTCTCTGAACGGGTTTATACCCGCCACACATGCAACAACTCCTGTGAGTTTCTCCAAAATCTGCCATGGAAACTCCAAGGAGTGGAGAACTGTGCACAAGATTCCAAACACAGGCAAAATTAGCTGTTTACTGTAAGCAGATTCACTCTTACCTAGAGATATAATATTTGTGATATTCAAATATTTTACAGCTGTATGCTACCACTGCAAATCTATCTGATGCATTTCTGGGAAGAACTGAGGAACCAAAGAATCCCAGAATGCTAAGGGCTTGGAATGGACCCTAAAGACCATCTAGTCTCCACCCTCCCACTATTTAAAAATATCACACTAAAAATTGCTTAGTGTCATTTCATTTCCTTCTAAAGGGCTTTCAGTAAAATGAACATTAAGAAATACAGAGGGCAAAAAACTTGACCTTAATAACAACAAAACTGGACCAACATAAAAGGTAGGTATCAAATACTTCAGATTCTAAAGAGGTTCACTTTGTTTAAGAAAGTGAAGGCCAGATATATAAATAAAATCCAATTCAGAATAAACTACGGAATTTCATGAAGACCAAGAATTTCACAGCTAAAATATAAAAACAAATGTTAGTGCCAGCTCACTTTTTCATTATTCCAATGTTCCTCTTCTGCAATCCTTTGTCTGCATTCTCTTCGCAAGTCTTCCAGCTGTGCCTGCAACTCATGAACCTTTGCTGTCATCTCTTCTTCACGAGACTTCAAAACACAGGGGAAAAAATTACTTATACAGTTGATCATCTTACCACTTAAAACACCGTGTACAGTGAACACAAAGCAACCAACAGAAGCTACACTATACACAGAATGAAGATGCTTCAAATCTGGTATACAAGAGGACTACAGAACAGAACAAGAACAAACACAGGTGCTAAAAATTTTGTAGGCCTTCAACAATAAAGACCACATAGTTAGCATTACGGTTAGTTTTACAAAAACTACAGCAAAAATTTATTTCTATTTGGCACTAAAACAGCATTCAAGTATAACCCAGTAAGGGCGTGAAGGTCCTAATCTTGTAAGGGGTAGATGATGACACACAGTTAATTCCTACACTGTGGAAGTGACAAGGACTTAAATCCTTTCCTCAGTCACTCTCACAAAGCATGGTACTGGAGCAGTTTTAAGCATCTTTTCAGAAACAATGACCAGTAATTTCCCATTCACAAGGGTTTGTAAGGCACTATGCAGTGTGGAGGAAAGAAGCAGTGGCAAGAATTATAGGGAGGAAGTGAACTTTTTCTGTGGAAGAGAAAAATACTATGACCTAAATCCTATCAAGTTAATCTACTCACATGGCACTTTGCAAAAACAAGTATTTTTTAAAACTGTGTCCCCTCTGGTCTTTTTGTGATATCACATGTTAGGGATCTTATAGAACAGCACTCTAATTCCAACTGTGTCTCCACTGGTGAATGAAAATAAACCTCATGGTAATGCCGATCACATGGGGAAGTCAGCTGACTGCTCTGCTACACAGTAGCACTTCAAATTAATAAAATTAATCAACTGAAAACAAGCGCAGAACAGATGATGGAAACTTTGTTCTATTCGAAAATCTCAGAAGTACAAATTACAAGGATACAGAACATTCACTGGAAAAGTAAGTGTAGAACTAAAATGCTTATCCAGATTAGATTAACGGTATGTCATTACTAAAAAACTAATTATTTCCCTGTAAGGCTAATTTTTATGTTCCTTGCAACCAGAATAAGAAGAAAAACACCCTTCCCCTGCAGCCCCTCAGGTAAAAAGCATACCAAAAAGAAACAAAGCAAACCTGCCCCAAAAAGCTAGTGAATGGAAAGTCACAGTATCTGAGCAATTTGTTAAAATTGCTGTAAAGCCTTAAAATTCTAATATCCATCTTCAAGACAAACCTTGCTCAAATATCATGACCTCCAAACGATGATAGCTTCTTTTCATTCACATGATTTTTCTATGCCCTCAGAAGTACATCAACAATTGTTTTAAACATTTTTTTTCTTATATATGGTTATACTCCTCCTGTTAAAAATCCTCAATACCTGGCATATTCAGTGATGGTGGTGGTTGTTTTGGTTTTTGGGGATTTTGTATATTTTTTTCCATCAAGAATCTAAAAAGTCTTACAATTTCTAGACTACTATTTAAATAATCACAATTGCATGCACATCATTCTTAGTTACAAAAGGTAGTTCAAAGGCTGAAAAGAAACTCAACTCAAAATGATGAATGACACTGCTGTAAAAGGGGCACTTTAATTTGTAATTTGAAATAATTAGAGATCAACTGGGGTTCCAATATTCTATTGATCTGTATTTACAGCAAGAACTTACTACTCTATACAGCATCTGGCATACTCTGAAAATAAACTGCATGCTATTGGCATTTAATTAGTTATAGACTAAGACTTCAATAAAGTTATAAGTTCCCAAATCTTAACCCCACAACCCATCCTGTACTCACATGGAAGGCATTATGACAAATGAAAGGATACGTACCTCAAGTTAGGTATTTTCATTTTAACTCATAGATAGGCTTGAAATAAGCTAGCTGGAACACAACATTTATTTCTCCTCTAACTGTATACTTTAGCTGAAGAAAAAATAATTAGGCCCCCAGCTACGCTGATTTACAAATCCTTTAATTAGGGAAATTTCAATGAAATGTTATGTGACAGAACTTTTCATGAAAGATAAGAAAACACAACAAAACAAAAGTGGAGCACTTCACAAGTAAATCACGTGAAGCTTAACAAACTGAGTGACTCCTGCTTGTCTTTAAGGATACATACTCAAATCAAGTTAGCCTAATTTTTAGCATCATCGACCATGTTTAAAATGCCACAGAGTTACATGAGCAAGATTCATTCTTGCAATTGGCTTTATTTTTGCTTCATCTTCTTACCATTTGTGGCAGAGACAGTACTTTTTGCATAAATGTCTTGATGTGAAATGTTTTAAACCAATCATGAGCCAAGTCAAGTAGGTAATACCTGGTAACCTTAGGCTAAATTTTCTGATGCATATGCTCCTATTTCTACCAGAGACCTCAATGAACACGACATACACTCAATTTAACGTATTTCTCAGCATTTGAGATGTTTGCAATATTTTTTCAGGAAAAAAGGTTAAAAAAAAATCTCAAAACTTCTTTTTTTCCATTTCCTAAAATAACAGGAACACAACACTTGCACTTATACCTATAAAGAAACACGTATTCTGAAATTTAAAATACCAAACTACAGTTTATTGCAGTTCTAGGCAACTGTCATTACCATCATTATTACCAATGAGATGCAAAAAATTACAGTGGTCACATGCCTTCCAATTGCACAGAAGTCAAATCAGCCTAAACCTTCAAGATTTTACAATGACTACAGCATGTGTGTTTCTGACCTAAGTATGGACTGAAAGTATCAGAAAACAGAGAGGAATTACACCTGCATGACTTCAAATCATGTATCTATTTGGGGCAATAAATCAAGGACCTGAATGGCAAAACACTGCACAGGGAAGTAGGAGAAATCTAAATCCTCCAGAAATGTAGAATTTAGACCTACGTTTAAAAAAAAAGTCTTAATTTTTGTATATCATACAATTTTTCTAAATTAAGAAACGAAAGGGACTCTAAATTTAAAACCCTGTTAACTCCATTCAACCTGTTGGAAGTTCAAAAATCAGAGGGGAACACACCAACCTGCTTACGTGTTTGAAATTTTGAGTGTGAAACATTCAGTCATGTTCAGTACATAGAACTTTGGACTGGACACTGAGCATAAACAAACAAAAGTTCACTTATGTTCATTACTGCTGGCTCTATTCATGGCACATTCTCTTTTATTACATCATTTTTGCAAATAGGACTAAGATAAACAAAGTTAAAGCCAGCATGCCAGTATGATGTAGAGTGTACCACTGAAAACTACTTAACCTTTTGGTGCCACACATGGGACTGGCTCAATTTTCTTGCCTAAAACAGGAGCTGTCCTTGGTAAAGTATCCTTGTACTGAAAGTGGCTGCTAACTTCTTATTTAATGCTACTAGGGCTAAACTATGTTTATCTGCAAAAAAACAGTTAAATAAAAGTAAAAAAATAAATCTTTACTAATATAAAACCCATTCAAACAGACTGCACCCTGAAGAGAACAGTGCCTTACTTTAAGGGCTATGACTCCAGCCTTGACAGGAGACAGAGTGAGACTGACTCACAAACACGGTCTTTATAGCCATTCAAAGAACAGCACACCACCACCACAACTCTAGAAAAGCTTAAATGTCACTCACTTTCCTCATTCCAACTTGGCACACGAACTGCTCAAGGACATAAGGATACAGTTAGTATAGTTTTTGTTCAATGACTAGAGCTAGGGCTTAATTTCTGGTATGTCCATAAAACACAACCACAAACATTTTCACTGCAAATTAGGTCACCAGACATAGCAAGTGTAATTCAGGTAGTAAGATCTTTACTAGAATGAACTCCAGTTTTTCTGTCTAGTTGTGCAATCAAAGAGTTATTTTGAAATGTATGTAGTCATATCACTTTTTGAAAAGATACCTCAAGGATTTCTTCATATTTTTTCACAGTTCTTTTTAAATCATCATCTTTTTCAAGAATTTTTTTATGCAACTGTGTTGTCTCTATGTGATGATTTTCTATCAATTCATTTTCTACCTCCTGGGCTTTACCTATTAAAAAAAAAAAAAAAGGCAACATTAAAATGCATTCTTAAAAAAGTCGTAACAGTATTTAAAAAAAGCTTAAAGACAAGGGTGAAAAGCAACTCTATGGAAAACTTGCCAGGAAAATTAATTTTTCCACACTGTCAGTAACTATTATGTCACTTGATCCTAATATGCATGAAGTTTGTTGTCTGCAGTTTGGTATCTGAAGCAGTTTCTTTGACCTGAAACTTTTCTCTAGAAGTTAAGATGACAACTAATATTTATCAACTAATTCTATCTCCTACTCTATCTCGAGAATTGACTTAAAAATCTACAGATCTTCAGAAATTCCTCACCTGTAGGGGTACTTCTAGAAACTGTGAAAACATACTTTTTGTTCATGTCTCTGATCTCCAAAGTACACTACAGTGGTAAAAGATGGACAGTGAAGCCAAAATATGCTGTACTCTAGTCACAACCATATGGTATGGCAATGAGACACCATATCCAGTTGGTACCTGCTAGTTGTTACAGTGAATAAAATGTGCAGGATGCAGCTAAGAAAATGCAATTCTGATTCTTAGATTGATCTAAATTTCACTAAAAGGCACCCTGCGGTGCCTTCATATTCAACAATGGAGTGTTAAAGATTGTACTACTGAAGACAATTAGCACTGCAATGAAAACTTACCAGTGTGCTTTCACATTCAAAGTCTTACTCTCATTTTTTTCCTTTATAGGTATGAGAAAAAGATAGGCATCTGTGGCTATAACAGGTAACTCCTGCCATGGCAGATGTGAACAGAGCCCTGCAGCAAAGATCAAGCCTGCAGGGTGAGTATAAACAGCTACATACTCATTTTCTAAATTGTATTAAAATTAGTATTTATGTGTTATGTCCTGAGCAAGGGAAGTTCCTCCCCTGGGTTCTCCAAGCATTCATAAAGTGTTCATAAAACATAAGTGTTTATCACAGTTCCAGGTAAAATTGCTTTCCCAAACCAAAAAAGATTCAGTTTTCTGACCATTTTACTACTGTTACATTTGTACTTCACTTACTGATTGTCTCTTTTACTGCTGCTTCCAATTCCCTCTCTTTTTGAGCCAGCTGAGTATTAAACTCTCTCATTAACTGCTTTAAGGTGGAGTTGTGCTTTAACTCAATGTCTTCTTGTTCACATCTGTATAAAAATGTCAAAAAAAGAGCAAGGAAATAAAATGTTTAATGAGTGTGCCAGAACAGTTTAGAAAAGTCAGAGACATGGGAGTTTCTTCAAAACTACTTTAGAATGGGATGGTTTCAAATTATATGAATTCTGTGAGATTCAAGGCATCTTTTTGTTCCCCTCCTATTTAGTTCACCTGGAAGGCGTAGGTGTTTCATTTAAAAACAACACAGAATTGAACCCTTTCAGAAGACATGGAGTTTTTGCTGAAGAAGCTGAAGACCTGGAAGTAAAGAATGTGCCATAAAAAGCACAATTTTTAGGGAATTCATTACTTGAGAAACTACAAAGAGTGCTGAGCATTGCACCACATTTTGTGCAGTACATATGAACAATTCGTAATAACATCTGAACGTGAAGCTCTCAGTACTAGGCTTTAAACCTCATTTCCTGTTTGAGAAAAACAGAATTATATTTAATACTTTTGCAATGACCATCACTGAAATAGATCAGAAGTGGTCTCTTTTTCTTTCTGTTTCGCTATTTAGAAAAAAGACAGGAAATTACCAGCCATTATTTCCTCATTAGAAAATGAGCTTTAGAAAAGTATTCTTGAGGTTTTAGTGATTAAAGTACAGAAATGGTAACACAAACAGGGACAAAGAGTTTACCTGATTTTCTGCTCCATTTCTTCCAAGGACTCCTTCTTTACTATGTCAAGCTCTTGCTGATGCTCTTTTCGCAGAGTACGCAAGTCTTTCTGCAGATTATTCACCTCTTTCCGCAGTTTCTGTTTCTCCCTTTCAGTCTCTTCCAGTTTAGTCTGCAAGTCCTTCTGCTGGTTCTGCATATCACCTAGTAAATTCTGCAGTTCCAAAACAGATTTAGCCCTTTCTTCTGTATTTTCCTCAAAAGCTTTCAGACCATCATTTCTTTCATCCCACTGTTGCTGTGAACAGTTTAGCTTTTCTTCGTATCTTAAACTTGTATCTTCCATCTCAATCTTATGCACTTCATTTTTCTTCACTAGATTATTTTGTAACTCTTTTATCTTCTGTTCCAGAGACTGATTGACTGCCTCCTTTTCCTGCAATTTTTTCTGGAAATCTCCAATCATATTTTCCATATCAAGATGTTTTTGTTCTTCACCTTTCAGCTCTTCCCTACTGCTTGCTAAATCACCGCCACAACGAGCATGCTCATCTGCCAACAAAGAGTACTTTTTGGTTTGCTCCTCAAGTTCTTTCCTGAGGCTCTCAGTCCTACTTTGCTCTTCCTGATGGCTCTTCTCAACACATTCTAGCTTTTTAAGGAGTTCTTCCTGTTTGTTTTGCAGTCCTAGGTAAGAGTCATTACTCTCTCGTCGTTCCTTCTCATACTTCTGCAATAACTCATCTTTTTCAGCTAAGCCCTTCTGTAACACGTCCATTTTCTCTTTGTATGACTGTTGGACACTCTCAAGCATGTTATTTTTCTCTTGTTCTACAGCAGCTTTTAAACTGTCTAATTTTTCCAGCATTTCCTTCTCTGCAGACTCTCTTGTTGACTTAATTTTTTCCTCTAAGGACTCAATCTTGGCTTCTTTCTCCTGCATTTTCTTTTCCAACTCTTTTAACTGATCCTCTCTATCTTGCTTAAATTTCTGTTCCTTTTCTTCCATCTGAGACATTAATTGCTTTCTAATAGAACCTATTTTTTGCTCTGCCTTCTTTTTCAGATCTGCCAGCTTAGTGCTGTTCTCTGCATTCAGTCTCTCCTCTAATTCTTTCAGTTCTTCGTCTTTGTTTTTAAGCAACACTGACTTCATTTGATCAAACTCCCTCTCCTTTGCTTCAAAATCAGATTTCAGTGAATCTATTTGTTTCTCAAGATTAAGCACTTTTTCTTCAGCCTTCTTAAATATACTGTCCTTTTCAAAACCCACCTTCTCTGCCTGCTGGAGTTGCCAAGCTATCGCTTTTTTCTCTGCGTCTTTCTGTTCATTACACTTTTTAAGTTCCTCCACCAAGGCATCATTTTCTGAAGTTTTCTGAGCAATGTGTTTTTCTAGTTCAGCAATTTTTGCTGCTTGTTTTTTTAACTTTGAGGTTAACTCACTTTCTTGCTTTTCCCTCCTGTTTTGCTTTTGTTCCAATTCACTTTTTAAACTATCAAGATCCTTGCTTTGTTTAGCCAGCTGCTCCTTCAGTTTATTTAGCTCTTCATCTTTTTTATTGGTTTCAGTATTGCTTAATTCAAGTTTGCTCTGCAAATCTTTAATAGTATCATCATTTTGTGTCAGGCTGGTTTGTGCTTTCATCTTCCACTCTGACAGCTGGGCCATGTAATGATCTACCTGATCAAGGGCTGATGCTTTTTCTTGACTCAGTGTCTCAACTCTGGAGGATAACTCTTGTACTTGGTTTAGCAACTGCAACTGATCCTCTTGATGTTGCTTGCTTAACAGAGCCATGGCTGCTTCCTTCTCTGTTAAACTCACTGTGCTTTCAAGTCTAACATTAAGGTCATTAATTGTTTTGCTGAGAGCAGATACTTCAGATTGTTTTTCCTGGAGCTCCTCCCTCATTGATGTAACAGCATTGATATTTTCAGACAACTCTTTCCTCAGCTGTGTTATGCAAGTTTCTTTCTCTGATGCTGCTTGCTGCTGATGCCCTCCCTCCTTTTGCAGTTGTTCCTTTTCTCTTACAAGGCCTTCAATCTCGGTTCTCATGGACATAATTAAATTGTCCTTCTCTTGCAGCACTTGCATTGACTTTTCCAAAGAAGTAGTAGCAGCAGAATGATGCTCTATTATTTCTCTAAGTTGAGCTTCTAGTTCAGTTATCTTACTTGTTTTGACTAATACTGCTTCTTTAACTTTTGCAGTTTGGTGCTCACAGTCTGCAATTTTGCCTGTTATTATGCCAATTTTTTCATTACATTTTTCAATTAATTCATTGCCTTTTGTTTGCAGTGAAGCTTCAATATTCTTCCAACAAGAATCTAACTGGGCTGCAAGTTCTCCTGACAATCTTTTGAACTCAGTTTCTTTTAGCTGAATTGCCTCTAATTTTTTCTCATAATTTTTATGATCTTTATCCTGAGAAGATTGCACAGTTTGGAGTTTCTCTTCAAGAGTTTTCAGTGTATCAGCAAGCTCAGTAATTCTGGCTTTGTCCTTCTCTTCAGCTGTTTTCTGTTTACTGAGCTGTTCCTGCAGTTCTGTCTGCTCTTTCAAGGACTGTTCAAGATCACTTTCCAATCTTTTCACCTGTGTTTTCAGGTCACTTTCTATATCTGACAAAGCATTCACCGTCGCCACTGATTGCCTTAGCTGCTCTTGCACTTCCTTCAGGCACTCCTCCCTTTTAACTTGCTCTTCCTTCAGTTGGGTTATTTCTATTTTGGAGTTCTCCTTTTCAGCACTGAAGGTGGCAAGCTTCTGTTTCAGGTCTCCAACTTCCTGCTCCTTCTCTTGCATCTCCATATCATGTTTTTCCTGGAGCTCTTCAACCTGCTGATTAAGTTTCTTTTCCCAACTTTGGATAATTTCTTCCAAATTCCTCCTATGATCCTCAGCAAGACTCTTTAATTGCTCTTTCTGATTAGATTCCAATTTTGACACAGCTTCATTGATTCCAGCTGAGCTGGCATGTGCCATTTCCAACATTTTGGCGTTGAATTCGCTCTCTTTCTGACTGAACTCCAACTGCTTCTTTTCAAGCTCATCTTTTAGTTTAGCTTCCTGCTCAGTTAGTTTCTTTTTGAAAGTTTCCTGCATATCTTTTGATTTCTGCTTCATTTTTTCCATTTTCTTTTCCTGACATTTCAGTTTACTTTCAGACTCTCCTTGTAAAGCACTAATCTTCTCCTCTGTGGCTAACAGCTTCTGTTTAAGCTCTTCCACTTGCTTGTTCTGTAACCTCTTCATGTGCTCAATTTCATTTTCCTTGTCAGTTAGACTTCTCTTTGTCTCATCAGCCTTTCTTTGTAGATCCTCCAGCTGACATTCATACTGCTTTGTTAGAGAGGTTATTTTTTCATTGCTTTGTTCCTCTAACTTTGCAGACACTTGGACAAGTTCAGCTTCAGATCTTTCTGCAGATTCCTTTAGTTTCTGTTCATGTGCTTTTAATTCCTCCAAATGTCTGTCCTTCTCCTCCAGTGATTGCTTGAGCTTGTTGAGTTCCTCTTTGAGTACCTTCTCAACACCCTGAATAGACATTTCGTGCTCTTTTAACATTTTTTCAATCACTTCATTGTGCTGTTTCCTCTCTTCTTCCAACTTTGCTTCCAATTCCTGCTTTGCTCCACACACTTTACTATTCAATTCTGAGAGCTCCTGTTCTAAATTGTGACGTATTTTTAGGGCTTCTGATAGCTCAGAAGACAGTGCTTCTAATTCTGTTTGCTTCACATCAAGTTTTTCTAATGTTTTTTCATTCATCTCTTCTATGTGTGCATAGAAAACTGCTTCTTTCTCTTTCAAAATGGTATCTATCTCCTGCTGTTGTTTCTCTCTTATATCTTCTATTTCAGTTTTTTGTTGTTGCTTTAAAATTTCAAGTTTTTCCCTCCAAAGACTTTCCTGCTGCTGTTTCACGTTTTCCAGTTCTTTACTGTGTTTTTCAACCATATCGTTGATTTCCTTAGTGTGTTGCTTTTTTTCAGACTCTATGAGAGTACTTAATTCCTCTGACTGTTTTCTGTCATCTTGTGAATACTTTGCAAGAGTGCTCTCCAGTTCAAGAATCCTCTGTTAAAGAATACAGGTTTAAAAGAATATGAATATTCAAAAGGTAACAAATTTTTAAAAACCTTACTAGGCTGACATAACTGTAAGTCAACTATTCCATTATTTTTACTGAATAGCAACTTTTTCTACAAGCCTTTAATTAATCTAGTTTGTTCTCACCTTTGTTTCTATTATGAATAGTTATTTAATAAAAAACTTCCTATTTCACCGCAGTGGAAATAATCACAATAAAAATTTTAAAAGAATGTAACTAATTCAAATAAAATAAGTCACATGATAGCTATGAGAGATATGTTTGCATTTTCTTCTTAAGCTGAAGTACCAACAAATAGGATGAAAGATATTGGGAATCTTATGGCAGTATTACAGAGTTTTGTACCTCTCTACTGATTTATCTGAATTCCACCTCTCATGGAAATGCTGCTATGAGGTTTAAATGCTTCTATAGGCAAAACTTCCAAACTAGTATCTGGGAGTAGTGGAATAATGTACAAACCTGCATTAGCAGATAATACAATCTTATCCATTACAAAAAGCAGAGGACACTTGAAAAATGTAAGCAAAATTTTTACTCACTAAAGTATCCTTGTAAGTGTTTGTAATGTAGCAATATCCAAAAATCAAACAAAAATTATGCAGATGGATACAAATTCCTATCTCATACCATGATACAAAGTGAACTTTTTTGTATATTTTGCCATATAATCTTGTAAAACCCCTGGGAGCTGCAGCATACCATAGCAGTTGGGGATTGCAATGGGAAGCACTGAGGGGATTAAAATGACCCAGCCACAACAAACCCACCCTATTTGTAAACCTGTCAGTTAAGCACATACTGAAATGCCTGCTTGTAAATGTGGAATCTTTACTCACAGTTCTAAAAGTCTCTACTTCTTGATGCATCTTCTGAATTTTTTTGTCACACTCAGACTGTATGGCTTTCTTCTGCAGCTCTAATTCTTCTAAGGCTAGGGATTCTTGCTGCTCTTGCTCTTGAAGGGTTTTTAAGCACTCAGTCTGATTTTTTTCCTGTATGAAGAAGTACAAGTAAAATAGTAAAATATAAAAAGTCATTACACCTTCAAAAATACTATGATTGCATATTTTCAAATCAGTTAATAGGAGTCATACACTAATCACCTTTATTTTCTACACACACAGAGTTTGTATTTCATCTGTGAAAACAAAATTGTATAAATCACTTCCATTTTCTCTTACTGGGAATCACTTGTCTTTTACTTCTCTTTGCATTAAAAACATAATGAAACCCAGCCTTTCATTTTGGCTTTTTAACCACTATTAATTGAGAACAACATCTTTAGAGCAGTAAAGGTCTGTTCTCCTTTAACTCTATGTTAATGCAATTTCAAGTTTCTCTTCCATGTAATTAAGAAAGTAACATGAGAAACAGGTAGAAAATATAGTCAGGAAAGGACTGTGGAAGTGCCTCAGTCCCAGTCACTATCCATCATGGAGTGGCATAAAAATCAACCTAATACTTGTTAGGTAAAATTACATGATGACATGAAGCAGATTATAGCTCATGTAAAAGAGCATAAGACTTCCAATGACTCCTCCCAGCCTTATGTAGAAGAAATTTCTTTTTCTAAAGTCAAACAATTAACCCTGTTCACATAACACAACACAATCAGACATAGTCATACTAACACTTCTCAAATAACAGCCTCATTCTTTGTACTTTTTTTACTCTAGGATGCTGTGGCTAATTGCCAGTGATCCAGAGAAGAAATTAAAAAAAAAACACAGCTCTGAATAAGATTTTCAAAAAAGGAAACCATTCCCAAAAGATGCAGCTGTGAGCATTGGTAGTGATAAATTGTCACTACTCAGTCTGGATCACTGCAGCTGCTTTCTTTTCACACTGTTGAAGTCTCTGAGCTATTTGACTTTTGGAGAACACTCCTATCTTTGAGCGCACAAGGACTCTCACTATGGAGTAGTGTCAGATCAAGACTTCTAATCCAAATTTTCACTTGGTGAAACGTCTTTCTATGCATTTTAGGTGTACTTACAAGAGTTGCCTTCATCTTCTCCTGGAATGCCTTTTCTTGCACCTCTAATCTCTCATTTAGCTCCTGATCTTTGGCAGCCATTTCTTTTTTATGGATTTTCTCGAGTTCAGCAACCCGTTCCTCTGAAGACTTCTGTTAATCAAAGCAAAAAAAAAAAACCATTTCAAAATATTAAGTAACAAAACACTTTGTATTATTTCTTAATAAAGAAAGTAGTGCAACAGTGAGAAGAAACCAGAACCATCTCTTTGTTCCTTTCGACTAAGTAACAATCAGTTTATATGATGCACTGACGACTCTTACTTTCAAGCTTGAAGTTGCCCACCTTCTCTCTCAAGTTTTTCACAGTTCTACAAACAGGAACGCCACATTTTCTAAAGACTCTTCTACCAAAGCAAATGTAGCATTTTTAATTCAAATGTGGTAATACATGGGACAAAGAACTTCTTTCTGTAGCTTTCCCTGTACTCTTGTGAGTTTGTAAGCCACAAAGTCAAGGGGTGACACTCTTTGTAGACAGTCACCTACAACATACATATGTGCTTTATTTAAGAATGCAAAGCACAGCAATCACTCCCCCTAAACCATCAGAGTACTCTCTCAGAAAAATTAATACCATTACAAATTTGAACACAAGAACAGCAATTTAAAGATGTTCAAATTTCCAGCAATGCATGTGCAATACTCATGTAATTCCTACCTGAATACACCAGTTAAAGCAAACTTTAGCAATTCTTAACCAGTACACACTTTGACAACGAGTTCTTAAAACTTTTACACATATTCAGCTAGGATAACAATTAAAAGGTCCTGGTATTAAAACAAAATCCTGGTGGAGATGCATGGGCTTACTGCCATTAATCTCTTCTTGCTGACTCCATTTACAGTCTTAAGTGCACTTCTAATAAATAATTTTACTAAATACTGTGAAACAAAGAGTAATACTGTTCTTTTTCACATGTCACTAATGTACTGATTTTAAATTGTTAGAGGAAAAAAACATGAATTTTCTATTTTAAGAAAATCATTAATCACAGAAAATAATTTTTATTAAATTGCAAAATTAAACCAAAGTTCTGATGTATTTTACAACTATTGCTTAATTGTAATTAAGCTTTTACCTTCATAATCTCAACCACTTCTTGTTTCACTCTGGTTAATTCCCGTTGAAGATTTAACCTCTCTTCCTCACTTGCCTTTTCTACTGCTTTAATTTTTTCATCCATTTCTGTCTGCAGTTTTTTCCGGGCTTCCTCTGTCTTTTGGGCAACACTTAGAGCCTTCTCAAGCTCTTCAAAAGCTGCCAAGAAAAAAAAAAACGTGTATGATAGTCAAGAAATATCCGAGTCCTCTGACAGAGGAATTACGTAAGTAAGAAGAATGAATTTAGGAATCCATCAAGAATTCACATGTGTTTATTATCTAGAAAGGAAAGTGAACTGAGAAATAGTTGTCAATGTCTTCCAATACATCCTGCAGCTTCTATTTCTTCCCCTAAAATCACTATAAAACACACAAACCATATAAGTGAGCAAACTGTGGCTCCTCTTCTGCCTCTACTTGCTGAGTAACTTTGAAAAAGAGAAAAACAGCTGCACAAAGAAAAGGCAATTCACAAGTTGTTCTTCCACTAAATCAAGCAGAGACATAACCCAAGAACGACTACTGTGCAAGTCAGTTTCTAATGAATCATGAAAGAGTTCTTCCTGAATAGAATACTGAAACATAATACTTTATTTACTTAAGAGGTGTTAACTATAAACTGTAAAACCTAGAGAATCCCCTCTTTAAACTGTGGGTTTCACAGAGTCGGCTTTGCCAATTTCATTTTTTTCACTACTTACATTTAATGTGCACTACTATGAGTGCAATTCAGAGACACTGGAAAATGCCTGACTCTCCTGCACTTCTAAACATCACAAAGAAAATGCAATTGAAATAAAAAATTGATCCCAGAACACTTTAATAGCTCTAAGATGTTTCAAAGAACACTAAAACTGCAGTGATGAAATTTATTTATACCTGTGTCAGATGCACAAATCCACTGAAACGTATTTTAATTTACAAATTGGAAACAGTAATTCCCCATCTTCCTCCCATTCTAAGGAGATATATCCTAACATACTTCATTCATTTCACAGATAATAATTTAGATATAAAAAGAAGGAAAATAAATTCCTCTACTGTGAGCTGGTTTACTACTATTATACAATACTGATACTGGTGTTCCTCACTAAAACTGATGTCAGAAGCCATAAAGAAATACACAAGACTAGAGTTTGATCCCTATTAGGGAAATCTCTTCTCCTGAATGGATCACAAGTATGGAAACCCTCCACTGAATGTAAGAAAAATTTAGTCTCAGAACATTCCACTATATGGTTAATACTTGGTATAACAGAATTTTGGCAAAACACCTCTATAAAATCCAAAATCACAGTGCAAATATCAAGACTGCAATTTATCAGAGCACAACCCTCTAAAGGACATTCTTCTACTATACCCTGGATTGCTTGGATTCTATTTTGGGAGGAGACAGAACAAAATAATTTTTGAAGTGTTATTTAGTATGATAAGCTTTCTTCCACTTACTTCTGTCCTCAAAAGAAAATCGTAACTGCCATGCCCATCTCTGGTTTCTTTGGTTCACTGTTACTTAGTAGGCATTCATAGCAATTCCTGCAATCCTTGCTTTTTTGAAATTATATTTAATACCATTCAGGCATGAGTTTGAGAAGTGGATAATAATTTCCATTCCACATCTTTTGATAACATTTAAGACTGAAGATTTTAACCACAATCTATACTTTAGAGGCAATGCTGCAAATTATGTTTTCAAGTAACTTAATTTCTTAAAACTGCATTCACCCAATTTCTGACCTTTTCCAGAATTTTCTTCTGTTTTCTAAGGCAGTCTTTTTCTGACTACTCTAGGCAGCTATCATGCTTTAGGGCAAAAGAGGGCTGTTACTGACTGGCAATACCAAAGCACACCATTGTATCCACTTTTTCACTTCTGGTTCTGCTTAAATACAAAAACGACTAAAAAAATTCAGAGCACTAGAAATTATTTCAAACAGTGAAACAATCTAAAATACAACACAATCATGCACAAGGTTTATAGCTCCTTATATTGCACAGTTCTTCACATCCCCCTTCAAGGCATTTGTCACCTGCAACCCACAGGGCTCAAGTCCTCCCCTCCCTGCCACCCTGGGTACAACTTGGTTATGAACACAGCCTGCAGAACTGTGCTTGGAGAATGCTACTGCCTTCCTTGACACTCCTCTCAGTCCTAACAAAAGCAGGCACAACCAAGAAAAGCTTGACAAGTCCTTCAGTATTACAGCATCACAGATGTCCTTTTTAAAACAAACAGAAAAAACAAGCCACCCTACGAATCTTTACAAAGTACAGCTTGAAACTAAAGCCTCCAAGTACAAAATTATTTCACTTTTCCATACACATTTTCTGATTCTTTTTTGTTCTTTATTTCCATTTGAGAAACTATTACTTCTGCAAAAGGAAAGAGAATGCATTTTCCATAGCCCACAAATCTGCCAAAGAGAAGATCAAGGTTCACACTAGGATTGACTACTGATATGGAACTGCTGAGAAACATGCAGAATAGCAGCTGCATCACCATAATCACAAGCAGGATGCCAATACAAAAGCTAGACAGAAGCTGATGGATAAAAAGCCAAGAGGGTATGAAAGCATAAAGAAGCAACACTTCACAGAAACACAAAGCACTCTAAAAGTTGAATTATATGCATCTCAGGCACTTCTGGCACTTAAGCAAAACAAAATATTTTTATTAGAAGTAGTTAATTCTAGTGTAGCCTGACATAACCAAGTTTCAAATCAGCAGAGGGCTAAATTATCATCAAGCAGACAGAATATGGTCTCTATTATTGCTATTTTTCATCTGTGGGAGATTTTAATTCTACCATGTGTATGGTATAAATATGGAATAAAGTCCATGTTTTCATTTAAAGACATCTATTCTGAATGCAGAGAATAAAGGCACTGCCTTTATTCCTCTCCAACGTGCAGAGCTTTGTTGAGGGAAGGTCTTTCAACCACGGTGCTGGCTGAATCGAATCTCACAAGGGCATAGGAGCAAATCAGAAACAGTAACAAGCACACCAATAGAGTGTCAGGTGAGTCTTCCAAAACCCCATTCCCTGACCATGCCAGACAAACTGGAAACCATCCTGTGCAGTGTGCAAATCCCAAAAAATTGAGCATGAGTGGAGTTTAAGGTTGCAAAACTGATTCCTATAAAACATGTGCTGGAGAACTGAGTGCTTTACCCACACCACTCCCAAGTACCAGTCTCTGTTCTCTATGCCCTGGCTCTCCTAGCCAGTGAGACCCCAGTCCGTGCTGCAAAGCCTCCTCTCCGCCTCGCCCGGCACCGCAGACCTTTCACCTTCGCCTGCAGCGCCATCCAGTGCCAAACACTGTGATGGGAGCACTGAACAGGTTGGCAAAGGGCTCAGGCACTTGTCCAAATCTCGAGAAACAAAGGTCGAATTAATTTTCTACAGCTGATTTGTGCAGCTAAGCAGGATTTTAAACACAGTCCAAGTTTTCTTCCCCTGCAGAAAGTTGCAAGGCATATGTTAATTAAGCTTACAAAACAAAAGTTGCTTACAAAGAATAGATTTTGCTTTCTAAAGACTTTTTTGGTTTACTGAAATAGAAGACAAATAAGCCCATAATCTGCATCCTGAGAAATCAGAAAGGATTTATGCCAGGTAGTCTCAGGAGAAACAGACTTCAGTTCACTAGTCAATTTACAATTGCCAAAAGAGTTTTGTTAAAGTAAAATGTAAATNAAAAAAGGAGTTGCAGTTCCTTCAAGTAGAAATGCCTGAGAAGCACAGAATTTACTTTTCAGAGCACATGTCAAGCACTTCAGTGTGTGATGTAAGAAAACAGAGCCCTTACCCCAGTCCTGTTCATACAAGGCTTGGGAAAGGCACCATGATTCACTTATTGGCATGTGTGGATGCACAAAAAACAAGATGCTCTGTGAGATTTTAACATAATGTACCTCTAACTACAAAAAATGAACTTCAACTGGGGAGAACCAAGTTACAGTTTACACAAGACACCAAAAAGTAAGCATACTTTTCACTATTTCATTACATAAAAATGCATTCACATTCAATCAAACACTGGAACAATTTACTGAAGTCACTGAATTACAAGTTAATATGCCAGACTCATAACATCAAGCAAATTAAAAAGATGATGTGGAAAACTACACCACTTTTTAGTCTCCAATATCAAATTTAAATTTCAAGTATAAGTGTATTATGCTTACCCTTATATTGCTATAACATGAATTAAATTAACATTTCTACTTCATTCCATGAAATTAATTCTTCACTAAATTATCATATCAGAATGGAAGTCTAGAATCTAAGTCTTGGACACAATCCTGTGCCATGTCCTCCCAGGCTACCCACTGTGGTCCCTTCCAACTCAGCCACTCTGTAATTCTGTGAAAGTCATCTCAGATGAACTAGCCAAAACCCAGAACTTTAAATGCTAACCTCAAATACATGAAATTGCCAAATTCACAAAACCAGTACAACACACAGGTTGAGACCTAGAAGCAATTTCAGGCTCTCCTGATATGCATGGTGGTTTTCTAAAATTCCTGAACAATTTATTTCAGCTGGAGTGAACCACACTCTCACTGTATATCACAACATTTTTGGAATGCATTACACCAAGGATGTAATAGAAGAACCTAAAAAAAGGACACCTTACAATTTTGTCTGTCTTAGAAGGAGTGTTAATGGATTCCCAAGGGTTCCTACATTTATATATGCATAACAGAGTACAAAAATAAATGAACTCAAAAATGAAGATGATACTTATACACCATCAAAACTACCAGAAGTACTTCAAAATTTTATTTAAAAAAGAGCCTATTTAACAACAAATCTCCCCCTAGAAAAATGTAGTGTACTCCACTAGTCACTAAAACAGGCCAGATTTCCAGGTGTGTCCAAAGCATCATCTCAAAGCCAATTTCAGCTTCTGGCTAGGCAAATCTTAAAAAACTACTGTATTAAGCAGAGGGTGTACATATTACTTCATAATCAAGAAGCTTCTACTGCCTCAAAACCCAGTGTATTTCAAACAACTATGATAATAACTTCATAACTACAAAAGTATTAAAAGATTCTTCAGCTTCTTTTTTTAATCATGAAGAAGAGCTTTCTAGTCTCCAAGTACAAAACAAAATACAACTTTAGCAAGACTGACTGACTTTGAATTAGGAATTTTCAGAGCTAGAAAGATACACAAAATCTAAAATGGTAGGAGAGGAAGGCACCTGATGAAAATGTTGGTTACTTACACAAGACGGATGTTCAAGCTGCTTTTCTGTATTACAGCAGAATGATCCATACAAACTAGTCTTTAAAACTGCAAGTTCTGATCTAAATCTATGTAATTTAAAATAAACCACTACAAATTGTATTGTTTGAACTTCTCATCACTTTTTAGAGAAAAATATGCATAACATTTTATGCAAACCTACACTCAAGCTTCTGCCAAGAGGGATCGCCTTTACACGCCTATGAGATCAAATTAAATTATTCTAAAAGAACTTCAATAGATACAGTACAAAAATATTTCACTGCTTAAAAAACAAAGGTTTAACTTCATTTCAAGCAAAAGGAAAACTGCAAGCACACATAATTAATGTTAGCTAATTTCCATTAAAAGCAAACTACAGTATGTTACAGTTATATAAATGCTATAAATCAATAGGAATCATCACAGCCATTTCACTAGATATCAGAAATGCTTCCATTAAAATTATTGAAAGAAAACGCTTATTATAGTTATAACACTTGTTTCTACTTCTTCAAAAACTCTTGTGCACTGTCATATTTTCTATCTAAAATACTGGTGGCATTATATGACAATTTATGGGCAGTTGCAAGTTTCTCTTCTGAAATAACACCAGCATAAAACGATCAATCTTTTCTCCTACAAACAGAAAAGTACAGCTGCCCTTCAGCAGTTTCCTTCCAAATTCCAGTTTTATTATTAACTGAGACAAACCAGTCAAAAACACCCCTAAATTCTGCTGACCAGCAGTGAAGGTAGCAATGATGCTAGCAGGAGTGATATGCAGAACATTAGGAAAAAGAGCATCTCTCTATATCCATTCTGAACAACAAATGATGGAAGAGTACTAAAAAAAGCATGCTGAAGCTTTCTAATTTTAAATGTGAAAGCTAATAATCTCCAGAATTTCTTACCAGCTCTTTCAGATTTTTCTTTCTGTTCTTTTAATTCCTCGCCTTTTGTAGTTATCTGTTTGATCCGAGCACGCAGCTGGGCTACCTCCTCCTCCTTCATTTCCAATGTTTCATGCATTTGGCGCTTTGTCTCTGCAATTACCATGCCCTATGGAAAAGGTCCTTGTGATAAAAAGCTAGCAAATAAATAAAACATACAGCTGAAACAATTTCAAGCCAGGACACAATCCTTGTCAGGAATAAACTGTAGTCTATTACTGCAAGAGATCACGGTATCTTTCTATGTCAGGAAACAGAAAACGCTAACCAAAAAAAAGATAAGAATAGGGATTATTTTTAAGACTATCTAAAATTCATCTAGTGGTGAGAAGAACTCCAGCAATCACAGATCATCAAAAAACTTCCTCATTCTGATAGAGATACTTTTCTTTCAAACACGCATTGTGGAAACAAGCCCAAATTAAAAGCACTGTAGAGTGTGTGCTTCTCCTTAGAGAACATGCACACCCAGTGTCAGTCACATCCCTTACTACACCACTAGATGTTACTCCAAGTACCAAAATTGCGATTAAACAAAAGAACTTTTAAGGAGCAAAAACCAGACAAACTCTTCATTTCTGTAGAAATTCCAGTTATTTTTTCTTCACTGCCATTTTTAATTCATTTAATTGTATCACATCTTCATTTGTGTTTGGGTTTTTGTTTTAAAGCCAACATCCAGAAGTGTATTCAGTAGAATTGCTTCATCCTAAATAGTATCATCTTGCAGTATTGAGTATAACCTAACAGACAAATCCCCTGTGGTATTTATGTAATATAAAATTCACAGGTAGCTTAAACTATTTGTTTATTAAAACATAAACCAGACCATCACACCACTAAGAACAGCTTCTAACACCAACAAGCCAGGTATTTTGCATTCTAAAATATCTTCCTAAAAAACTAGTTTTGTTTACCTTGTCTTGCTCTAGCTGTTCAATCAAATTCTTCGCGTCACGCAGCTGCGTGATCAGTTTAGTCTTCTCAGCCATGTGGAGGTCCTAAAAAAACGACCCCAATCAGAAGTTGGTTGACAAATAGCTCAGGTTCGGCTCTTACCCTGCACTGTGTCTTGAAGGAAGAACGCAGAACAAAATCAGGGAACTTAAAGTAGGCAGCTTTAAATTACTATTATATCTCCCTGTGCTAGGCTGCCTCATAGCTTCTATAATAATTCACATATCTGAAGGCTTTGTTATAGTCTTTACACATGGAGGTCTGAGCCACTACAGTATAAACAAGAAACATGCCCAAGGCCCCTGCCCTGTTACCTGCATGCTGGTTCACAAGAGGATGTCAGCAATGCAACATAAATGATCATTACTGGCCATGTTCAGGACAAGGCCCTTAAAATGCTTAACTGTTTCAAGAGCGTTTTCAAACCAGGCTAGTGATCAGGAATAAAGACAGAGATGGGAATCGGATCTCTGTGACTAAAGTTGAGCACAGCTATACTTAGCACATTTTCATGTTTCCATTACTATCAACCACCTTACTTTTACTCCACACTCAACTAATGGCCTTAAAAGGAAAACTGAGCAAAAATACTGATTTATTAGCTTTAGGACTGCACTTATGTTATGTACACTATATAGTGATCTCCACTGCCCTGCCTTTATGTTTTTTCTGTTAATTTACATAAATGATGCCTCTTTCACTATGACTTAAAGGTTTAGCTCTTTAGTTCCAATTTTGCCACTTTACCTTCTGCCTTGTGTGCTAAGACAGTCACTTTCTCACCCCAATTTCTCACAACTACTTAATTCTGATATCATTCTGAGGCTTATTCACACAGTAAGGTTTCATACTCTATGCCACAGCTCTCAAGTAATAGCTCAGCACAGTAATTTCAGGTGGGTGCACCTCCAAAATAATACAGGGACAGTTAGTTTAACACTCTGCCCTACTAATAAATTCTGGAATTACTGGGAGTTCTTACTATATTTTCATAGCTACACATAAAGTTCAGGCCATTTTCCACACCTTCATTTTTTCCAGCTCCTGAAGCCTCTCTTCTAACTGTTCTTGAAGTGCCTCTTTCTCGTTGGTTAATTGGGCACAGCGCTCCTTATGTGAACGAATCAGCTCCTTACAACGCTGCAGCAAGTTCTCCTGGCGCTTCACCCTCTGACTCAGAGTTTCCAGTGTTTTAACAGAATCTTCATTACTCTCTACAAGACAACAGAACAACATTACCATATGTACACCATTTCCAAAATGTAGACCTGCATTCTGTATGGGCCATTCACTTAAGAGTTGCACTTGATGATCCTTGTGGGCCCTTTCTGACTCAGAACACTGTGTGATTCTGTGATGCATCATTCACAATGCAGGTGACTCATGGCTCTCTGAAGAAAGTTGTGTCAAGTCTGCAAAACTTCCTAGTTCCTACTGTAACTGCCAGAAACGTGCTACACATACACAGAACAGTAAATAGACTTTCACACCAAATTAATTTACAAAACCCAAGTTACTTTATTAGACTTCAAACTCAAACTATTAGTCAAAAAGGTTTTTTATGCAATTAAAAAGCCATCATGATTTATAAACCTGCCTGCTACTAACAGAATCTGCACATGCAGGAAAAAATGCAAAGCAAAGCAAATGACATCTCTCAAGACCAAAGGACACAAAATCCTACTTTCCCAGGGCTGGGTATGATGTTAGTTCTAAAATACACAGGTTGGCAATACCACAATTGGCAGGAAAAACATTATGCTTAGTGTCTTTCTGAGCTGTATTCTCAGAATCACTGAATTGTTTGAGTTGGAAGGGATCTTAAAGATTATCTCGTTCCAATCTCTCCACCACTGGCAGGGACACCTTACACTAGACCAGCTTGCTCAGAGCTCCACCCAGAACAGCCTTGAACATTCCAGGGATGGGGCATCTACAACTTCTCCATTCCAGTGCCCTACCACCCTCACCCTTATATATTTTGCCTAATATATAATCTAAACCTACTCTCCTCCAGTCTGAATCTCTCTGTATAACTAACAGACTTGGGTAATATTTTACTGTATGTTTCTGCTCTGATGTTCTGGAAGCTGCAAGAGCATTTGACATGAAAACAGGATCAGACCAATTCAGAGGTTCAGTCCATAACCATAAGTCTTACACACTATAGTCCAGAAGCAGACTCCAGCACAGACTCATGATTCTTACATTATTTACTGAGCACTAAAAAAACATGGCCTAGACAAGAACATCTCTCATCTACCCCTTCAAATCAACCATACATTCAGATTTTTGCTGAATGTAGCTGAACAAATATAATTTCAAGATGCATGTTCACCTCTGTCTGAACCTTATCCTTTTATGAAGAGTACCAATGAATGACACTTTTATTATATATCAGCATTATAATGTCCCTTGCTCAGTCATCAAATATACATGATGCTGGGAGTCCCATTAACTTAAATAACCTCCTGATGTGGGGAACACTTAGGAATATCCAAATTGGACTTTGCTTTTACTTTTTACTTATAGAGCCAATGGAAAAACCCCAAACAAACAAAGCTAAACTCAAAAACAACAGACAGCGACTTTTGGCAAATAGTCTCCTCTCTAAACTCCAGGGATGGCACCTTGCTTATGTAGGACAGAATCTCTTTAATATGATTAATCGGGGGTAGTAAGAACACCTGCCAAAAAAGCCACAATTACAGTGTTATTATCAATATTGACAAAGACATATCAGAATTGAATTCTTAATGAAAATCTAATATCCTCTAGCTGCCACATGGTTTTCAAAACAATTGCCTCCGCCTAGAAAATAGATCCTAAGGCATGTTCATCTCCATGGGAGGCTGCAAAAGTTTTGTGTGGGAACTATTGAGAATCTAAATAAAAGCAAACTACCTGGGCAAATGTGTAGCCTGACACCCAGCATTTTCACAAGCACTAAATATTGTCACTTCATCATAAATAACAGCAAGTTTATTCCCCAGAATTCAAGCTCTTGAAAAAGCCACAATACCTACCATTGCTTCCTGGTTCCACAATATTTTCTTCACTGACTTCTTTTGTTGGACTTTGAACTTGTGGTTCTGATTGCATATTTTGATCAAGCAATTCAGTGCCTATTTGACCATTCTGTAACCTTTGTTTCAGCAACGATACCTAAACAAAATGTTCTTTTTGTTAAACAAAATCCCAAAGATTCTGAACAGATCATGTGTTAATCTTCAAAACTAAAGAGTTAAATAAAATTGACAGTAGCAAGTAGAAAAAGAAGAAAATCTGAGGTTTTTTAATCATTTTTTTAAAAAATCAGAATTATGCTTCAAATTAACAAAAATACTATCATTATGAGTAGATAAACAAAGACGAATTAAGCAAAACACATACATTTTACCAAAGCAATTTTAGCTCAGACAGGTGCTAATGTTGATGCCTTGATAACAAGGATATTACAAAGGTATTTAAGTGCAAATCAATCAGTCAATCATATTTAACATGAGTGAGATTTTACACAGGTATTCTCTATCAAAAAGACGTACCTGATTTCTAGACAATCATAAATTCTCAAGAAGCTTTACAACTTCATAATAATTATAATAATACATGGATATGCTTTACATAGCTAAATACACAGCTAAACAGAGAAAGTAAGAAGAGCACTTTTTAAGAACACCTGTTTGGTAAAGTATCTTACCTGAGTTTGCAGCACACTAATAAGTTGATCCTTTTCTTCTAAAGAAGCATCAAATTCCTCTTGAAGATGTTTCTTAGCTTGCTGATCCATCTGGAGCTCCTGCAAATAAACACATCTCAAATGAAAATTGAAACGTGAATTCAAAGACTTAACAAAATATTATGAAATAATATTTAAAATACCTCTTCATAGCTGGCACCCCAAAATACAGTACATATTTCTTTTACTACACAGCATACCACACAGCATAATAAGAATATCCTATTAAAACATCAACATTACAACTGCAACAGTCTAGATATGATGCAAAATTATCAAGGATTTTTTCTTCCTAAAAGAAAGTTTGTATAGGAATCATTTCAAGCCCACTCCTGAAAAACTACTTTCCATGCAAACATTTCTCCTGGAAGCTGAAGACCGCACTTCAGTAGATTCTTCACTTAAGCCACCAGATTAAACCAACATAAACAGCAGAAATGTAAAATTCATTATGCGCATTAAATATGCTGGCATTTTAATATGAAAAGTGCCACGTACAAGAGAAAAAAGCTGGCCTTTTTATTCCACAAATGTGTCTCAAATGACAAAGGCAGAGAATACCAAATAATTTAACTATGTGACTTTACTTGATACTTACGTACAATTGTTTAGCTGAACACCCTTAGAAACTTCTAGATGCTGCCTAAATGCATTAGTAGGATCTAGGCAGTCTTATATTTCCTGAGGGAGGTTTCTCCTATTTAATTCCTACACTTTCGAGTTTAAATATTAAAATTTCTTTAAATAATTATCATTTTAATAATAAATAAATATACTTACATGAATTCACATCTAACTGCTTATTGAGGACCACATACATTTCATGCATGCACTGTAAATACCTTCCAAAACGGGCATTTTAATTTTTATTTGTATATTTACTTCATCCACATATCTCTTCCCAGTGATTTAACCCAGGAAAAGAATCCTTCTATGACCATTATTCTGCAAAGATCGCTTGAATATAAGCAATAACCACACATAAATATGAGTTCCATTACCCAGGCAAAGACAGAGGATAGTAGAAAAAGAAAGAATGAAAAATCAAACGAGACAAAACACAGGGCACTACATGCTTCCTGTCCTGCTTTACTCCAACTCTAAAATCTTGGTTTTATGCTCTCTTGCTGTCTATCCCTTACTTCCAACAGCGAGTCCCCTGCCACAGCTGAGCCCGATACCAGTTCTGAGAACCAGAGATGTGTCAGCGGAGCCTGCCCAGTCAGGCACAGGCAGGGCAGTGACGGAAAGGTGTCACTGCAAAAACCATTCCTCTCTTCCCAACCATATCCACTTATTAACACTGCACTGCCTCAGCAACTACTGACCACACTTCTGCCTTGTGCTTCTGAGCTGCAGAAACCATTCCTTCCAAACCAAGCAAAGCAGGTCAGTGTGAGAAAACGGCCAAAGAGATTTACTGAAACCAACACAGAAATGGTCCTTGATAGATACCAAAGTCCCTTCTGATCCTTTTCTGAGAAGGAAAACACTGAAGACTGATTGAAGACTGCTTTTGAGGAATTACTCCTAACAGGAGAAAAGTAAGGTAAGCAAAAGACACACGGATTTCTAGGGACTATTTCACACTGTCAACTTGGCCTCAAAGGAGATAGTTTATTCTTACATGGCCTTCTCAGAAGAAACTTGTTTGATTCAACATGCTTATGGGGAAAATAGACTGTATGATGAAGAAAACGATTTTTAAAATTAATTTCTGATAACCAATTATTACATCAATGAATGAACTACTCTGAATTTTAGCTTCCACAATGGAAACTTACCATTTTAATTGTGACTTTTCTTTTGTGTCTGTTTTACCTAACGCTGCAACACTTAGGTTTCCAAAAGACCAGAAAAACATACTTTGAAGTTTATCAATTAATGAAAAATAATTTCAGTGTTAGATTTCAAGGACTCTTTAAATCTGCCATATTTACTAGAATGAAATTAAATTTTACACCAAATACATATATACAAATATATATGTATAAATCAGAAATATATTTGTAACTTATTTATAGATATGAATCACAAAGACTATCACAGAAGGGAAAACCAAAACTGTACATGTCCAACTCTTTGTCATAAACAAAAGGGTTAACTCTGGTATATATATGCCTTCCTGACTTTATCAAGTAGCATTAAGCTGGAAAACTAATCCCATAGGAGCATGCGGATATGGACTTAGCACAGAATGAGCTTCTTTCATTTGACTTTGTAGTGATCTGGAAGAGAAACAACATTGGCAAGTCACTTCTGTCAGTAATGCTGTGGTCCTTCCCTTCCTACGGCCTGACAGTTTAGCTCAAGACGTGCTGACAGCCCAGACACAGGGCACCCATTGCTCTAGTCCACTGCTGTCACTGCTGGGGCAGGGGAGCAGCAGCAGCACAGACCTGAACCCAAATGCTACCCCAGTGGCACACACAGTTCACAGCCTGCTTACCTGGATCACTGCCAGCGACCTCCTCGGGAATGAGAGGTTGCCTGACCTGGCACAGGGGCAGCTCCCTGGGTGGGCACAAGCCCCCTGCACGCACATGAGGGATGCTCAGCCACCACCCCTCACCCCCTCGGAGACAAGTCTTGGGTCCCTGTCTGTGGGCAGGACACCCAACTGCCTGCACGGAGTTTGCCTTCAGGTAAAGGCAGGACATCACCACAGTCTAATGGCTCCTACAGCCTCCACACCAGGCTCAGCATGGGGCAGGCCAAAAGCACTGCAAGGCAAAGCCTGTGTCTCTGGGCAAACTGGTACCCAGCTCTCCAGCAAGGTAAGAGCATAGACAGAGAGGTCCACACACATCTCCAAACCTGATGCTGCACTGGCTCTTGCAGCAATAAAATGGTTTCAGATTCACATTGTCTAACAATATGGCTTTTGTGAACTTGCCCTTTTAATTTGTTCTGTCTGATCATCTGTACATTTTTTTTAAAATAAGTCCAATGCTTTTATTCTCAATACCAAATATACTGACGTTTCTCCTTTTAATTTCACTATAACCTAAAGAAACAATAACACAACCTACCTGGATTTTATGATTGAAAGCAAACTATACTTTCAATAGTATAGTTTGCTATTGATATTGATATTGATATATTGATAAATATTATCATCATGATAGAGATGAGTATTTTTAAAAATGTTATCCTATTTTTTTGATAGTCACTGAAATCTTTAGTAAAATTTGCCTATTACTTGCATTTACCTAACATTAAGATTTGTCAATAATAGAAAAGTAACAAATTGCACAGGGCCCAACAATACTGCAAGAACCACACACACTTCTACATATTTCACAATGAACAAAAACATAAGAGTACAATTGGTAATGCACTGCTCTGACTTAAGAGTATAGTAATAAGCTGCAGAATGGAAAACAAGCCAGAGGAGTAACACTATGTCAAAAAAAAAGAAAATAAGCAGTAAAAAAGCATGCTATACAGTAGAAAACAGTTTGTGAACAAAAAAATCAAAAGCTAGGCAAAAAAAGATCCTACGTAGGTGTCCTACAAAGTAAACATGCAGTGAGTAAAGGAAATTATTACCTCTCTGAGTTCTCCAATTCTCCGAAGTGCTTTATCCTGACTTTGACTCAGAATGCCCTTAAGAAAAAGGAAGAATAAACCCCAGTGTATTAAATGTAACTTTGAAACATATAAAGTTCACAGAATTGTATTTCAGTAGAAGACGTAATGATTTGTATTTCTCTTTCAAGTCATGCTTGCTGTGCAAGTATTATAAACTGCCAACCATGGGTTGGAAATTTATCACCTGAACTCGGCTAACGCAAAAGAAAGGCTGGAGTACAACAGTTTCACAGTTATTTTGACAAATCAATATTAGCTTGGCTTCCTTAGAAATCCTAGCTAATAAAGAGTCTTTTGTTACACACACAATGCACTAAAAATTAAATCTGTGTTTGCACTACACATTTTAAGTTTCAAAAATGCATTCAGCTAAGAGAGGTTGAAAAGTAATACTTACCTGTAGCTTCTTCTTTTCCCTCTGGACAGCTTGATAAGCAGACACTAGCTAAAACACAGAAATCGAGTATAGTGACTATAATGTATTCACTTATAGCTGGCAAAATAATTTTCTTAGTTGTATCACTTCCTGTATTTCCAAACCCTCCACTTCACTTGAGAACACTCTGCTGACAGAAATGCACTTAAATTTTCTCAGTGTTTCCTTTTTCTATCTATAAAATATCTCCAATATGTTAAAAAAAAGCCTACATGACAAAATAATGTTACTCAGCATTCGTGCACATTTTTCCCTTTGCTGAGAAGCCAGACCATGCTTCAACACATGGGATTAAAACCCAACAGTATCAGAAAGTTACAACCCAGACAGCTACCCCACAGGGATGTCCATCAGTAAGCTCCCAGGGAGCTTAAGCAAAAGGAATTTTACCAAGAGTATTCATTAAAAAACACATTTACAAACTTAGCAAAAAAAAAGGTCTGTGTAATGTTCTTATTCCGTGTGCTTTGCATATATCCAGCAGACAAATACAGACTGAAAGTAAGAATTTCTCATTGTAAGCTGACAAAGGACTTAACAAGTTAAGTGCACCATTTAGTTTAATTCAAAATTGGATTACAATTGCCAAAGCTGAAGTAGCATAATGACACTTGGAACTCGAATATTCTGTTTACAAATTGATGAAAAAATAAAGGAAAACACACCCAAAACACCCAAACCAGAAATCAGCAAGTTAAAAGACAATGTCAAATTCTTAAAATACTTTTCAAAATCCAAAATTACTTTTAATTTCAAAGTCATATTTATTTTACTCTTAAAAAGAAAACTAAAATGCTACAGAAGTTTACCTTGCATCTGACTTTGAGAGAAAAAATATTTGTTTTAATTACTCGTTATATATTGAAAATACTTTCTTTCAAGCTCCAGCAAAATAATTCCTTCCAACTAACTAAAGAAACAGAAAAAAAAGTCTTTTTGACAGAGAATATTAAGACTTGCTAAACAGACTACAGTAATACAAAATTAAAAACAAACCAAAAAACCCCAAACACCGAAACAAACCCACAAACTATAGAATTTTAATTCTAGCAACTACTGTTTTACATAAACTTTAAAAAGATATCTATTATAGTATCTGGAAGAGAAGCAAAACTTAATGGGAGACAACTGTTTTCTCAGCCATATGCTAAATACTGCAATTGCTATACCCATATTTTGGATTCCAAGGATTTTGACACTGGTAGACAAAAGTCCGCACAAGGCAGCAAACATTAGAAGAATTGTAGAAAACCAGTGCAAACATCTAGTTTTAAATACAACACACAACCCTCTCAAAAAACAACAAATAAAAACCCAACACAAATAAAAAGCCCAATCCCAAAACACCACCATCACTGAGACAGCTTTATTTTCCCTGATAATTTGGGAAATGAGTAGCAAAACTATTTGTATCATTGGTGTTCACTAAAATAGCAAAAGAAATGGTCCTTGAATTAATTTCTTCCAGGAAATATCTGGAAATTACGGAGAATAGAACTTAGTTCTTGAAAAGAAAATACTTGCCTGTTGCACATGCATCGATTATACACTGTGGACCTCCAGAAAAAGTTTCAGAACAAAAGTAAATTTGTTGTCTGCTGAGTACAAGTCATGCTCAGCTCTGTACTGAACTCCACACCCTGTCACAGACTTTCAGCTGAAACCTTAGTAGGCCTACTTTCTGTGAGTAACCACTAATTAACCTCTGCTGCTTACATGAGGAAATTATTCACAATTAAGAGAAGAAAAGGATTTCCACATTTTAGCACCAGAAAAACACCTGACCTTTCTAGGCTGAAAATAACTAGACTTAGAATAGTAATTTAACTTCCATGTTAGCCGTAAGTTGAACCATCTGCTCTGAATGGGAAAACAAAGAATAACCATTCCTGCAGTCCCTGTCAGGCTCAGCTTTTCCCCCCTCTTTGCCCCGCTAAATCAGTCACAGCGCTGCCTACCTCCGAGTATTTTCCCCTATAGTTGCCCAAACTGCGTTCCATTCTGCGCAGTCGCTGCAGCAACTGCTCCTTGCTGAGGCTGTCCATGTTTCCAGGAGGCTCTTCTGTTTCACTTTCAATGTCGGAAGGTGAGTCAAAGGTGAGACTGAGGGCATCCACATCCAGTCGATTCAGTGAGTCCCTTGAAGAACTTCGTATCAGGGACTCCTTAGAAGAAGAGCGGAACAGGGTCTCTCTTACTGGGCTTCGAAACAAAGATTCCATGGAGGGAACTCGGAGCTGAAGCCTCTGGGCAAAAGACTGAGTGTCACTTTGCTGCAAAAATTCAAAGCAAGCAATTATTTCTACACTGCATTTTTGGCAGACAGACACATTAAATCCCAGGAAAGAGAGGCTTGAACTGGGCAAACAAATGACTTGCCTAACACATGTATGACACCAAACAGTTGCCCCTCCCTTGAAAGAATCACCTCCTTGTGCAGAAAAATCAAGCATGCAACTATCAGATGTGGGCAATTTCAGAATGCAACTAAATCCAATACACTACAGCTCTGATTTAAATTTTAAAAGAATGTATTTCTGCGTAATCCCTTTTAAAACTGAAGAATATGTAATTAATGTAAATAGTTGCATTTGCTGTTGTCTCAAATCTAAAAAATGTAATAGACCCACTTCTTGATGTATAACATAGACGACAGTATTGATCACAAAGACAAAAACATATTTTCCTATAATGAACACATTTATTGTAAACGTTCTTGTACGATAGTTCCAGCATACCAGCCTGAACAGTCCTTTTCTTATTTTTATTTTACATGGCTTTCTGATTTTTACATAAAATCAAATTATTAATTTATGCAGCTATAATTCTGTGCTATGGTATCATACACTGATGGTATTACAGAAGTGATTTGAAAGTGTTGCTGCACAATGTTGTCCCTACAACCAAATGCTGGAATGCACATGCCAGCAGACACAGCAAATTCCATTTCAGCAAGCTAACGTTTTCCCTGATATATATGAAAGAATGACCTACACATTTATCACTAATGACAATATTTTTAAGTCTCTCAATTCTTTTCCTTCAGCTGGAATAAGCTTTCCAGTCATGCGATATGCCCTCTACCTTTAAAGTGATGTTAACGCTCTGCATCCTGTGATGGCTGTGCAACAAGATGAACCTCAATGCAGCCAGTCTGCTAACCTGCCCTTAAGAAAAAACCAAGCTCCACACATCAGTGACAACACTTAATTCCAACTAAATGGATTACATACAAACAAATTATCCTATTATCTTGACAGGCAAGGATTTATCATCCTTACTCCTGCAGGAAGATACATCCCAGGCGTTTAAGCCAGTGTAACACAAAGACAACACAGCAGGGAAGGAGGAAACAAACCCCCATACCCTCCACATACCTGTGGGGAGGCTGGTTCACTTCCATTATTTTCTGTGGATCCAGGAAGAGGTTGTTTAGTTAAGTTCTACAGTAGGAAAAACAAACATTAGAAGGAACAGAGTACAAGGACTGTAATTCACTTATTCCTAGAAACAGGATTTGTGCTTTTACCTTGTGTGTGGTTTTAGTACTTTCTTTACAATGTTTATTAAGATGTCTTCATGCAAACAAACTAGAATGTTAAAGTCAGAACAGACTGCTGCAATATACAGAACTACAAAGCAGCTA
The DNA here is from genome assembly GCA_013399695.1 of Formicarius rufipectus. Classification (NCBI taxonomy): domain Eukaryota; kingdom Metazoa; phylum Chordata; class Aves; order Passeriformes; family Formicariidae; genus Formicarius; species Formicarius rufipectus. The sequence continues at coordinate 122,003 of VXAU01005790.1, read as the reverse complement.
TATATACATGGATTAGTACGAGACATCTGCAAATGCTGACATCTCCAATTAAGTTATTCAGAGCAATTATTTTTATAACATTTATGCACAAAACAAAGAAACAGCAAAAAGGCAAAATGATAGCAGGAAAAATCTAATTGATCACTAGTGTTTACAGCCATCATGAGTAACAGTGGGCTGTTACACCGTCTTTTTCTGTTTAAATGCACTACGGGGTGGAAACTACCTGGAAAGAGTGCTGCTGACAACCTGTTTAAAACTTCAAATACAGGAAGAAAATCACACTTTCAGAGAAAACATCCTGCACAAAATTTCATGTCTACATTCCTCTGCTCTCCAAAGAAATAAAAACAAAACACACATATAAAAACCCCCACCCAAAACAACAAAACCAACACAGCAGAAAACAGTAGTTCTGAGTTTGTGGTTTGTTTTTTCGTTTTTTGGGGTTTTTTTTGTTGTTTTGGTTTTCTTCTTTTTTTTCTTCTATATTTTTAATTTTTTTTTTATATAGTTCAAACATTTCTGCTCACTGCCTGTCTATCCTGTTTTTCCTATACCCTATGTTAAGTGTTCTCTAACAAAGTCCCACTTGATTGGAAGTTGGATAATGTCCCAATTTTCAGGAAGGATGACCCTGGAAACTACAGGCCTATTACAGTCACTGGTAAAGTTCTGGAGAAAATTCTTCTGGGAGTTACTGAAAAACACCTGAAAGACAATGCAGTCATTGGATAGTCAGGTTCACAAGAGGACAGTCCAGCTTGTCAAACTCAATTTCCTCTTATGATTATCCACGGAGCTGACCAAGGAAAACCACTTGTTATAATCACGTTGGATTTCAGTAAAGCTTTTGGTCCTGTCTCTCACAGGATCCTTCTGGATAAACTGCCCATCTGGATAAAGACATCATGCGGTGGGTGAGCAACTGGTTCATGCATCAGGCACAAGGAGTTATAGTGACTGGGGTGACATCAGACTGGTCACCTGTCACTAGTGGGTTCCACAGGGCTTCATCCTTTGTCCTGTGCTGTTGAATAGCTTCATAAAAAGCTTGGATGCAGGACAGGAAGGTACACTTACTAAGTTCAACAATGACAGGACATTGGGAGGAGCTGTTGAGACCCTCCAAGGCAGGGAGGCCTTGCAGAGACCTGGACAGATCAGAGAGCTGGCAATCACTTGTTGTTGTTGTTGTTGTTGTTGTTGGCTGGACTTCGGGAACGAANCAGACAGACTGGGGAATGAGAGGCTGGAAAGCAGTGCCATGTAAAGGGACCAGAGGGTACTGGTTGGTGGCCAGCTGGTCACGAGTCAGCAGTGCCCTGGAGCCAGGAGGGACATCCCTGTCCTGGGGGATATCAGGTGAGGGAGGCGATTGTCCCACTCTGTCCTGCACTGGGGCAGCCCCACCTGCAACACTGGGGCAGTTTGGGGCACCACGATATGAGGAAGATATTGAGCCATTAGAGAGTGTCCAAAGGAGGGCAACGAAGATGAGGAAGAGCCTGCAGGGGAAGCATGTGAGGACACTGAGGGCACTTGACATGTTCAGCTGGAGGAGACTGAGGGGAGACCTCACTGCAGGTACAACTTGCTCGGGAGGGGCAGGAACTGATCTCCCTGGTGACCAGTGACAGGACCCAAAGGAATGGCATGAAGGTCTGTCAGGGGAAGTTTAAGCTGGATATCAGAGAAGGCTCTTCATCCTGAGGGTGGTGGGCACTGAACAGGCTCCTCAGGGCAGTGGTCACAGCACCAATGCTGACAGAGCTCAAGAAGTGTTTGGACAACACTCCTAGGCACTTGGTCTTGGGGCTGTCCTGTGCAGGGCTAGGAATTGGAGTTTGGTGATTCCTGTGGGTCCCTTCCAACTCAGGATATTCTATGATTCTAAGCTATAAAAATGCAGATGGTTTTATGCTGTTTAAACTCAGACCAACTGAATTAGTAAAACATGCCAGAAAACATCCTGAAAATTAATTTTTCCATGAGAAGCAAGCACTGAGGCATATCAAACAAAATACAGGTAAATTCACCTAAAAGTAGTTTAACTCTATTTTAAATCAAGTTGTATCCTGAAAGTTACATGCAAACTGAAAAATTTGAGGTGTGCATATAACTGAAAGCTCATTCATAATCCTCCTTGTGGGTATCTGCTACAGTATTACATTCACAGCTTCTACTCTGGAGACACAGATAAGCGTCCCTAAACGTCAGTGTGGCAGAGGAATAATACAGTGTAAAAGGGCTTCAAAAAGGGCTTAAGGAAGTACAAAAATACCATAGAACAAAGAGAAATCCAGATAGTTACGGCAACCAGAGAACTGAGCAGTCACCCACAGAGAAAACAAAATGAGCAATAACTGGCCATACCAGGAGTCTGGATTTGGAAATTTCACTTCACCTGGCTTGAAGAAAACGTGCACTCTGCTCCAGAACACTATCCTGTGGTGGAGGAGTTATCCCGAGTGGATTAACAGTTTTTACTGGATTTTAAACTACAGCACTTCCACACTTTATTCTGGGTTCCCTTACCTGTTCTTTTTAATTTCCTAACTGGAAAGTTAATAAGAAGGTAATCCGAATAAAACATTACCTTCTGCTTCACAGTAAGAGAGGAAGAAAAATACTTTACCAAAAATTACAAACTAACTACATATGCTTCTTTCAAAAATTGTATATTCTGATACACATAAAAAGGAATTAAAGGAAACTATGGAGTGTTTGCACATATAATTAATAACAAAAATATAATATTTAACTTCCACTTTAAAACACAACATTAAGTAGATTTTTTAGATTTAATAAGGTGTTTATGAATATAAAACCCATGGATGTTATTCCTTTCTGTAAAGATGCCTTAAAAGCTGCTGTTTAGGGATTTATAAAGATGCTTAAAAATGTAATTTCAAAACTAAACTAATGCCATCACTTTTCAAGATTACCTACTTTCCACCGAAGGAACAATTATGCTGGTGTTTTGTATATATTCTGTGTGAACAAATGCAGAAACTATACTTCCACCACAGGCATTTAGCCACTGCAAGTCTATGTCACTGTGCAAAGGGCTGTATTCAGGTGTCCACACACCGAAAGGTAACTTTGCAATGGGAGCTGTTATACGTACGTATAGATTTAAGAGGCTTTGAAGAGCTTTAAAGCCCTAGTTTTCCATAAGCCTCATGAGAGTTTCCAGCAAAATTTGAATCACAGAGCACAGGCAGGCATATTGAACATCTTAAAACCATCAGCTACATCAGGGTTTCTGGAAACCAATAGAAGTCTTTCCTCCACAAACTCAATGAAGATACACATCCACATCTTTATCCAAAGACAGCTATACTTACAATCTCTACTAAAAATGTTTCATTACGAAGATGTGAAAATCAGAGCTCAGGTTTAAGGAGAGCACATGAGGGTGTTCTAGTGACATTTGTGCTGCCTTACTTCTCTATTTCTGAAATGCAACCTGATTAATCTTACTTACTTCTCAAAGGTACAAGTAGATTAGTAAGCCTGAAAAGTGAAAGCTTAAATGTCTACATTTAAAAACATTTTACTGTTCTCCCTTCTCCTCAGGTATTACAAAACTCAGTAAATTATGGAGGGAGAAAGGAAAGATTAGTAGACATTTTCTTCCCTTGTTTTAATTTTGCTTTAAAAAAACTCCACTGTATCCAAGAATACTTTGAAGTTTTTCTTCATGCAACAAAACCTATGCAGTTTACTGAGTAAAGAGTTTATACTGACTTCATCTATGACAAAAAAAACCACAATTACAGTCACTTTTCTGTGACACTCCCTCTGTTAGATCACATATTACTTGCCTACACACTGTTAAGATACTGGTTTGTTTTAGCAGAATTAATATGCTCTTGTGTGTGGTCATGAAACTTTCCCTTTCTTGCATCTTTAGCTTATCTAGGTTTCCCAAACATACATAATATAGGGTGTTTTTTAATATGATTTATAATCAGACATCCTGTTCTCTATTCTCACTGTTTTTTCCACATCCCAATCCCTACCATGAAAGTACTGATCTACAGTTTCCAAAAAATCCAGAGAACAAAATCAGTTTTACATGTAACACATTATTAATACATATTGGTACACATTAACAATAACACACACATAATAATTATTTGCTATGTATGCCATCTGATATATAAATATGCAAGCCAGTAAATGTGCCACTAAAGTACATACTAAAAGATCATATAAACACAACATCTGAGCAATCACACAAATACATAATTTGAAATGAAACTGTTTTAGAGATATTCTATAGTGTAGCAAAACACAGAAAAGCTGAATTAAATTTGCAGTGAATCTTTAAGTAGCAATTGCTGGACCTTGAGTATGGTCAAAATACCTAGAACTGAAAAAAATTAAAATATTTAGGAACTACCTTGAAACCACAGATTTACAGCATGTCCTCTATGGTCCCTGACGAAAGGCTCAGTCTTGAAAACATGACTGAAGCTGTAATTAATCTGTGTTTTAAGGGCATACTCTAAAAAAAGCATAACCATTTGCAACAAATTAAGACTTTCCATGGATCACCATTTTAAACACTAATCATCATTTCTGTGCAATCTTGCTTAGCCTGAAAGAGACAAGTCCAACATGGTGTGTTGTGCTATGTCCACCTCCTTCCAAAATTTCTATCCTGTTATTCAGTGACTTACCATTTTCAGCCCCTGCATGACCAGTAATAAAGCACTTAATACACTGGAAAAAATAAAGTAATCATGAAGTATCAGGGATTAGTTGGGACTCTAAAAAATATTGTGCCCTGACTATGGACTCAGGAACACCATGCCATGCCTCTGAAGCATGTGAAAGATGCCATTCAAGTCCTGTGACAATAATAAGAATAGAGCTTTGAATGTGCCTATGTTAAAAAGCAGAAGACTGCTTTCCTCCCTATGCCTGTTTCTTTTTCTTCACTTCTTGTCTCTTCTCACTGAGCTTCTCCACTTATATATGATGAAAACAATGTTTCCAGGCAAAGAAATATGTATTTAAAATAAACCCCAATTATTATTAAAAAAAAACAACTAGTTATCCTCCCAATAATTGCTGCAAGGTTGCCAACTAGAAGTAGATTAATTTCAGTGTCTATGTGAAATAATTATTTCCTGCTACCATTAGTAGTAAGTGACACACTATCTTTCTCTACACACAGCAAAAAGCATGTAAATTCTACACAAAACCAGTCCCAATGTCTATCCTATGCATTTATTTTGAAATACAGGCATACACAAATATGAAGTGAAAGATTCTATGCAACAAACATACAAACTTGTGCAACAATTATTTAAAAGTTATGTAGAGTATGGTTGCCCGTATGAGAGAAAACTTGTTAATTTTTTGTATGTTACAATAAACTCACATCATACAGCACACCAGCCAGGAGCCATCAGGTACTACCTCCGTGAAATTTAGTGCAGGGTTAGCAACACGGTAGTTAAGATAGATGTCTCTGTGAGAACAAGCCACAAGCAACACTAGGTTTGCCTTCTAGTACATTGCTCTCCTCCACCTGCTAAAGGCATCTCTAAGAGGGGCGGGGAGGACTCACCACACCGTCCCTCTGTGGCTTAGGTTGCTTGGTGGGATCCAAAGCAAAGATAGTATACTCAGAGAGAAAAGCAGGTTCTGCTATCATTCCGGCTAACAGCTGTCATTCAATGCAAAAAGGAGGAAAATGAAAATAAATGAAGCAATAATAAACACTGCACAATTTTACTCAATTTTGCCATGCTATTAAAAACATAATAAAACAATACAGCAGTTTATGAGACAGCAGATATTGATAAAGGCAGGATATAACCAGAAAATATGGGTGAGACCATTTCAGAACAGCCAAAACACAGTTTTTATCATTTACAAGTAAAGAAGCACACAATTTAAAATGTAGATACTAGTTTAGCCAAAGAAAAAGACAATGTTTCAGGCATTGATACTGTAATTTTTTTAAATTTCTGTGGATGAGTTATCTTCATATACCACTGAGCCCTATTCACCTCAGTTATTCATAAACAACTCGTTATTCTACAAATTCTTTCAGTATTTCAGTTACATACAATATAAATTGCCTCCATTTGACTATTTATGATGTAGTGCTCTTATACACTGGAATTCTAAATACATTTTTAAAAAAATCTTTATTTTTTTTAAACTACCAGAAGACTATTTTGTAGAAATACCACAAGCTGGATTAACCATTTTATCAAGTCAGTATCTAAGAAGAGATTTAAACTCCTTAAGATGAATACATGAAGAGACTGGAATTTGAATTCAAACTGGATATATGCATGTAATGTAATGAAAACTAATGCTGTTAGGATGTGTAACAGATTGCAAAAAAATACTCCTCTCATGATTATACTCACATATATCAGTTCAAGGTTCAACTTTTTTTACAGCCTGAGAAATCAGAACCGTGCTGTCTGCTGATTGAACCAAAACATAAAGCAAAATTTTTCTGAAATAATGAGAAAAAACCCTCTATCAAGTTACTAAACAGTATTTTTATGAATCAAATATATTACAATGTAAGTTAAGAGTTTGATTTACTTTTTCTGTTACATTGACTCTAGTGCTCTAGTGGCTTAATTACGTTAATTCATATGGAGAGAGGAAAAATATTTCCATGTGTAAGATCTGGAACACTACATGGATCTCAATTTATGTTCACAAAACCCTTTCAGAAGATGTAAAAAGTGGTAAATGGTCCGTGACAGCCACACACAACAGCTTTGGATTTGCCAGTAACTGGCTGGGTCTGAGAAACTCCGCTGGAACGTCTCACTTTTAAGTTGCTACAAAGACGAGCTGCTAATAAATGAGAGGGTCACATTTCTCCTGCTCCCAATCCTCCTCACCCCTCCAACCCTAACACACTTGCCCTGTGCACTCACTATGGTTGCAAACACTTACTGAGTTTGGCGGGACTGAACATCAGCCCTCCTCTCTCTGCCTCTTACAAGTGTAACACTTCCAGAGTAAGCGGCCTTAAAACTCCTGCTATGTAAGTGTAAATCCTGCTGAAGTTTCTTTCCTCATCTGAGCTTTCAGACAAAACAAAAATAAAGAAGTTGACAAGCAGTAATGATTCCAGAAAATCTTCCTCCAGTGCTGATGGCTGTAGGAGCTTATAGCCTTGGCCCTATGTGTTTTGCATGTTCCTCTTATTGAAAGGAAATATGCAAAAAAAAAAAAAGGCAAGTATTATGTATACACAAGTGTACAAACACACAGCAAGTACTACAGTACTACAAGCAAGCCTGATGGCTTTATGAATTAGAAACAGGCAAATTCTCCACCAAAAAATTATTAAATGCTTTCAGATAAAAATTACTTTGTATGTTTGAAGATCAGTTAGGAACATAAAACACAGTTTGCAAAGCACTGATAAATGGATTGTGGCAGATATTACTATTATTAATATTATGAAACATTTATGAACATGTGAAAATATTATGAATATTTTCAACATGTAACATATAACATCTTCAGTTTAGTTAAGTCACCTTAACAACATGACCATCAAGAACTTCGGGAATCACAGATGATTTAAATAATCTCTTCATTACTTTGCTTAATCCTAATTCCATTATTTAGTACACCAAACAATTTGAATTAAAAATAATTCCTATTTGATCACTAACAGTTCACAAAAAAAAGAAAGGAAAAAAAAAAAAAATACAGACTATCAGTTCACTCAGCATCTAGGAGTTGTTATATTTTCAGTCATCCCTGGAAATCTATGACCATGCTACTGTAGCCAAATTCTAACAGGAAGCCTAAACATTACTTCTTCCACAAAACATTAATTACAAAACCCAAAATTTACAGGTAACATGAAAAAGACCTTTAAATAGAGGCATGAGCTAATTTCAAAAATTCACTCAAACCACCTGGTAGAATGATACAGAGTTTATGCAACTACTGTTTAGTAAGATGAGAAGATAAAGGCTATCCACTGCCCAAAATATGCCAACCCATATTATAACTATGATTTTGAGAAAAAGAAAGAAGAAAACTTATGAATATAAATTTATGCAGCACTGCTTGAGTTTGCAGACATACAACTCCAGGGTCTCTATCTATTTAATAGTTTACACAAACAGTAGAATGCAATTAGAAATTCTGTTCAGTTTCACAGATGTTGATCAGATTCAAGAACATTTCTAAATCACCTCAGCTTCACCATACTGTTGACTGAGTAAAGGCAAGCACAGAAGGGAAGAAGTCAATCCTACAAATATAGAAGGGCAGAATACAATACTGAGGCAGACCAGTAATCACTGTATCAAAATGAAATTCCAAAGACAAGGGTTTCACACTTCAAACAGCTACCAAAGACAGAATACACTCAGCCATGGTCCAAGAGTGTTATTTCTTTAACATATTTAGAACTGGTTGTGTCTACCCATGAGTAAGTTTATCCTGCATTCTTGGATGTTGCGTGTCCAACAACAAAAATATTTAAGGACTGGCTCACAGTACTGCTGTTACTTTCATAGCTATGTTTTTGCAATTAAATTATAGGCAGAGCTCTCTAGTGAGTCCTATATGATTACACTACTTAGTGCTTTCCAATATACACCTTTTTATCTGCATTTTTTATTTTTTTAATCATCTATTCCATATGGCTTCAGGAATTAGCTACCTAGTCAACTTAGGGGCAGAAATGTTAGGATTAAAGGAACTATGTATTACTCACATAAGCCTGGAAAACAGGCAGGAAACAATCTGTTAGTCAGACAAAATTAAACAGTTGTTACCACATGGGATTCTCATGCCTAAGGATTTGTCCTAAAACCCACTGTGAATTATCTCAGTAGCTTCACAAACATTGAAGACATCTGGTGCTATAGCGTCTGCTGTATCACTAGCACTGTATTAGCACTAGGCCAGGACTATGATCAATAAAACTAGACGAGCAGGGAATCCAACTGGGATGAAGCATATCAGAAATAGAACATGCAAAGATGTAATTTTTTTAACTAACCTTCTCTAATCCTCTGAATGCCATCATATCAAACATGAAACTTGCTACAGAAATCCTGCTAAGATCTTCCAACTCTGTGTTTCAAATATATACTGGAGGGAGTGGTTGATACACCTGGAGGCTGTGTTGACATTCAGCAGGACCTTGATAGGCTGGGGAGTTGGGCAAAGAGAAAACTAATGGAGTTCAATAAAGGCAAGTGTGGAGCACTGCACCTGGGGAAGAATAACCGCAGGTACCAGTTCGGGTTTGGAACTGACCACCTAGAGGGCAGCTCTGCAGAGAAGCTGGGTAAGAAGCTGATTATGAGCTGGCAGTGTGCTCTTGCAGTCAGAAAGACCAGTGGGATCCTGAGGACCATCAGGAAGAGTGTGGCCAGCAGGTCGAGGGAGGTGATCCTCCCCCTCTACTCAGCCTTAGTGAGGCCACGTCTGGAGTGCCGTATCCAGTTCTGGACTCCTCAGTACAAGAAAGACAAGCAGCTTCTGGAGAGGGCCCAGTGGAGGGCCACAAAGATGATCAGGGGTCTGGAGCACCCCTCTTATGAGGAGACTGAAAGAGATAGGCCTGTTTATTCTGAAGAAGACAGACAAGCGATTTAATCAATACATAAAAAAACCTCAAAGAAAGTTGTCAAGAAGATGGTACCAGATTCTTTCCAGTGGTACTCAGTCACAGGATGAGGAACAGTGTCCATAAATGAAAATACAGAAAGTTCCACCTCAACATGAGAAAGAACTTCTTTTCATTGAGGGTGGCAGAGCATAGGATCAGGCTGCCCAGAGAGGTCACGGAGTTTCGCCTCTCTGACAACATTCCAACTCACCTGGACACATTCCTGTGCCACCTCCTCTAGGTGGCCCTGCCTTGACAGGAGGTTGGCCTAGGTGATCTCCAGAGGTCCTTTCCAACCTTAACAATTCAGCGATTCTGCGATACTCCAGGGTAAATGATCTCCCTAACCCACACTGACCTTAATCTCAGGCACCCAATTTACAGGCTGAAGGCTATTGAGGTAGTCTAGTGCAGGTAGCTCAGTGTAGAGCTGCATTGCAAGCTGCAGGTTGTGCCCTGGGTGGGCGACATGGCTGGGACACCCAACAATGAGCCGACTGCCCAGTGAAGGGCATGGGGCCTGTCATGCTGGCTGGATGGTGGCTCGTCACCCAGAGACTCCACAGAACCCAATGAAGAGTGAGAAGATTCCAGACCAAATATGACCATTGGAACAGGCACACAGACTTGAAAGCCCAGGTATTCCTTCGTTCAGGGTCCCTATTTTGAGGCACTCAGCTTGATCTGTCACTACGTTGCTGCACCTTGATAAAATTACTTAAAAGAACCAGAAGTCTGAGACTCTGTTATGAGAAACTTTGGGTCAAGCCAGTGAGGGAAACTTACCTGACAATGTGAGTGTGTGTGGGGAGTCAAAAAGGTCACCCATCTGCTTGCTGGAGCCACCTGTGGCAAAGGGGCTTAAGTCTCTGCAGCAAAAGCCTGGGGTGGTGTGAGTGTGACTGCCTGAGTGGCTCCTGGATGGTCACACAGGAAAAGTTTCCTTAACAGGCTGTGATATGGCTGATCTTTTGTCACAATATTAAACTCTCATTCTGGCTTCTTTTTTGCAAGGAATTTCTTACTAACCAACAAACATTTCTACCTTGGAAAGTTGCAGATGACATAAGCTAGGTGATGAAGCTAAACACCAGATGATTTTATGTTTCCTTCAGTACTATCAAAGAACACAAAGTTACTTTTTAAAAAATCTTTGTATTTCCAACACTCTGAACAGTTTTTGTAGCCCACAAGTCTGGCCTACATTAAGCAGACTTACTTCATCTTTAAGGACTTTCTGAACTCCAAAAACTACTGTGTCCTTATTATTCTTACTGTTCTTCCTCCCTCTGAAGAACTACCATGCTCAAATCTTTCTTTGCTATGATTCTGATGAGCAAGGAGCAAAGGTCAAAATATATGTGATCCCTAGGTCAAAGGGCTTCCTTAATGCACCGTGAAATTAAAAACAGAATTTAACAGGGATTTTGACCCCAGTCTCATTGCTCTGGAGACAGAAGTGGTCAAATGTTACAAACATAAAATATGTCTGATTGCCAAAGGCAATAATTATTCTCTTTCAGAAAAAGAAGAGAATCAGTAGTTCCAAATTGCATATTAACCAGTTAGGAAGCAAATTCGAAAAATCATGCAAGGTATATGTGTTATATGTAGTATGTTAACACTTAAAAGCTTCTATAATTGTATGTGGACACTTTTGCTATGTTATAGACCAGTGCAACAAGACAGAGAGAAGGGGACCAGACTCTACAAAACTTGTGTAAGAGACAGGCCAGTATTTGCTCATCTAGTTCAAGGAGCTGGCAGATGTCACCTATCAGCTAAAGGTTAGAGCTCCAATTCTTACTGGTAGGTAAATCATTGCCCAGTTTGTCCAAGCTGAGGAATGCCAGGAAAAAAAAGTTGTGAATAATTCAGTAATTTTTCTCTTACAAAATATTTATTTATAAAAGATTTGTGCAATTTGCAACATAAATATTTTACGCCTCATCCATACTGCGATCAGGGAATAGGAAAAACTCAAGAGCTGAAAGTTCAAGGTTTCTCCCTGCAACTAAAAGAGCCACAGAAACTAAGAGAGCAGAATTGCATTTTCAGAAAGAGGCAGTACAGAAATCATATACAAGGCCTTTTCTGGTTTGCTTTTTATTCTGATGAGCAATCTAAACATCTTGGTGCAAGAATCAGGAGTTGTAAAATCCAAATTTAGATACAAACCAGGTTATACAGCCTACAAAGATTAGTCTCAAATTTGCATGTCAGAAAGGAAAAAAAATACAGATATACCTTTCCCTCTACCACCTTTGCATGGTAACATCTGTTTAGAAGCATTTCAAATTAAGCGAATACAGGAAAGATTCAGGATTAACAGAAGTACTGAAAGAATCCTACTTCAGCTTGACTTATTGTGCTTTATTAATAGTCAAGGTTAGAAAAATATTTCAATTAATTTAAGAACAGTTTTAAAAGTCATTTTATAGCACTAAAGTAAGACTGAAAAGTATCTTAGCCAGTTTTTCTTTAGCTGTAAGAAGAGTTATATATATTGTGCTCTGCTGTCACTTCCATAACACTCAAGAGGATGTGAGTGATATTTGGATATGCATGACTGGTAGGTCATCCACAGAAAGCTCTCAGCTGTTTGCTGTCAGCTCACAGCAAAATAGCTTTGTTATCTTCTGCAGGTGGGCCTGACTCCTGAGTGTAAATCAAAAATTTCATGTGCAATGCTTGCATCTTTAATACTAAAGAAGTAAAAATCCAAACACATAATCTATGATAGACATACTAAAACAAAGCCCACAAGGACAGAAAACATACAAGACAATGATGAAACACTAATTTTGCTTAGCTTTCAGTACTAGAAGGGTTAGCAATTATTCATGTACTACAAGAATGTTTTAGCATGTAATACTCTTCAACCAAATGTTTTCATTGTATTAAACATTGCAAAAAAAAAAAAACCCTCCAAAAGACATAACACACCTATATAATCAGGGCATATATTTTCAGAGATACTATATAATATCTGCATATTTTTTAAGCATAGTAATACTGCTCCTGAACTGAATTTTATGAAAATCTAATCCAACAAACAAATTTCAAAGACCACTTGATTTTAATCATACTGTCAACATTTATGAGAAATATTTGGAGTCATGAAATGTCATGTCTTAATGATTTAACCTTAGTTTTAGTAATATCTCCCACTTGATATAAAATCAGTCCTTACAAAAAAGTATGAGGGTTTAATCCCTTAGCACCTTCGTACTTTCTGAATTTCTAATTAAAAGATATGATTCACGAGTAAAATTGCCATGGCACCCTAAGTCCAAGGATAACTGTAGATCTGAGGACATTTTAGTACTCTGCTTCTAGTCTTAATCTTCTTTCTCCTTCTGTCTCTCTGATTATTCCAGTCTAACACTGCATTTAGAGATTAAAGTTCTTTCAATGTAATTTGGCATGTCCTGTGGGGAATCCTTTGCTTCTCCTGTTTGTCTGTAGATCAGTTCAGAAATTTGTTTGCTGAGGACAACACATATCTAATAAAATAAACGTAGTTCTCCACAGAAATGACAAACACTTCATAAAGCATTATACATAAAGATGACATATCAGAAGCACCCAATAAAATTTGGAAATGTATTTATCTTTTAAATATGTTACCCAATTTGTGAAGAGAACTATTATCTTTTACTAAATCAAGTGATTAAACTGAAGAAGATAAGCCTTCAGGATCACACATCTTCTTGTCATCTGGAATAAAAGAAAACACCTTCAAAAATAAACACAAGTTAAAGAAAAGTATCCTGCTTTTCAATCAATCAGTAAGTTACCAAATTTGAGCAGAAAAGCAGTTTGCATTAGTACAATTAAAGGATGAGGAGTGTTACCACTCAATCTTTTCTTCCATTTGCAGAAGCAGCACCAAGTCAATGACAGACAAAGACCAGTGAATGGTCACAGAGAGGAAACAGCCTCATGGCTTCAACACCTCACATTCGACTAAGCTTTTGCTGCTTAAAGAGTCTGTAAACCTCTGCCAAATATGTTCTTTAACCTCCTGCATATTACACAATGAATACATACAATAAAACACATTTTGAAAAGGCACAGAATCTTTTATGTTTACACTGGTCACCAGTGTAACCAACTCTTAGCACCAACTCACTCCCTCCAGGCCACAGTGGTAGCTCTCATGTGGCAAAATGCTACTTCTGTACCCTTCATTAAGAACAGAAATTCCTGAAAAACAGTAATTTATCCTTGGTGACACCACCTGATGACATTCTGGAGCACCAGTTAACAGAGGGAAGTCACTACAGACAGAGGTATGTATACACACACAGACACACATGCACATATATATATATATATATATATATATGAAAACTCAATACTGAATTTCATAAACACAAAACAAAATCAAGATGTATTTTCCTTTCATTCCTATTACTGAAGGAAGCAAACTGCTAAGATGTAATCACTGGCAGTGTTCGTAACAGAATCTAATACAAATTTTAGTTATAGCTCATTAGCTCATGAAGAAAACATAGTGTTAAAAATTAAAGTCGATTGTCCCACCACAAGCAAACATATCGCTTTTTGTGGTAAAATCCAGCAACTGAATTCTCTGAATAGGAACTCAATATCTTCTCTAAACAAATTCACAGAATCATTCTGCTTTATGCTACCAGCCTGTTTCCATGCTCACTAAGTCAGGGAATTTTTTTGTTTGTTTGTATTTGTTGGGTTTTTTAATCAAGACACTTCAAACGAGCCATAGTACTCAAGAGGAAAAAAAGATGAGCATGGATTATCTTCTGTGATTGCTTTATTATGCAAGCCAAGGTGATTCATTATCCTGAAAGTGATTTTAATGATATTTTATGACTAATAATTTAGATTCAGTTTGGTGTGATGCTTGGTTTTTTTGAAAGGTGACAAGAGCTGGTTGGGGTTTTTTTGCTGCAGAAAGAATTTACCTAACTTTTCAACCGAAAGAGGTATAAAAAAACAAAGTTAATCTCTGAATGTAACGTCTCTCCCACTACCTGAGTTCAATTCAAGGGTAAGATTTATAAGACCTGAAGACTTAAAAAGTTTCCTAGTCTAGAATTAATCGCTGCAGCTTAAAAGGTCTGTTTTATTAATACTAAACACTTCAGTACTTAAGCTAAAAATTAGACTATTCACAGTTATAAATACACAGAAAATAGTGAGACTGACGAAATTCAAGAAAAAACGCAATCAAGGACATAAAGTTAGATTTTCTTTTCTAAGTTGAAAAACAGAAAGAAACAGTTCTCAACTGACCTCTTTGTCTGGTGTTGAAGTGCCTTCATCATTCTGTTCTGAAAATGAAGATGTCCTACTTCTGTTGTCAGTTGACGGAGGAGACTTGGAAAGGACCTACACAGAGATCATGCATATCAATAAGTAATACTATAAAGTCTAGAACTAATTATTCTGTATCATCATTTACTTCAACAATTACTAACTATAACATTTCAGTAACTTTAAATAGGTCTAGACTTTTTAAAGGAAACAATTGCCTGTGACAAGTTCTACCTCACCACAAAGTCTCCAGAGCAGAATGTGTCATGAATCAGCCTCAAGACCATGCTACAAAATAGGTTATTTTGATAATTTCTGATTATCGTTCTCTTAGACCATATTTGAAACAAAAGCAACACAGTACAGCTGCTTAAGGCTTAAAAGTTTTGTGATCTGAAAGGGATTCAAGCATTTACAAGTAGAATAACATCTGATTACTTAAGCAATTAACAACAAAAAATTACAAAATAAGAAAAATTTATAAAAATTAATGTACTAAAAATTAAATGAAACTGAATCAAAACAATGAAAAAGGGCAGAAAAAATGCCTGATTTTAGGATGTCAATGTGTACTTGTTGTTCCTATTAGAACTGAACATCTACTCCCAGAAATTTTACTTCACATAGAATGAGGTTCCATTAGGTCACACCAACCCAACCCAAACGTAGCTTGCCAGTCTTGTAATTCAAACTTCAAATATAAAATTTCAGTATAAATATCATGAGCATTAACATATCAACAAGCATATCTATTAAAAAAAACCTGACTAGCAAAATCTCTCATTAGGTATATTCCAAAATATAACCAGAACGAACAAAAAAACCCACCAAACCAACACACCACAAATATTTTAACAACTTGTTGCAGCACCACTGCTGAGGTTGCATACATAAATTCTGCCTTGCAAAATGCTTGCCTCATGAGACAGAGTTGGATGTTCAAAAAGGCGAGAAAGTATCAGACCACAGAAAAAATATAACCAAAGCACACAGCTTTTAGGATAATTACACATGCCTTATAGCCTAAATCTATTGGTACTTTCTTCTAAAATTTAGATACTAATGAATTAATGCCAATAGAATCCAAATTATTCCAGGACCAGTCACAGTTATAGGTCTGACCAAGTAGACTCAATGTCCCTACCTGAAAATACTACTGAAAATCCAACACCTTACCTAGTATCAAACAGCTACTCACCATAAAAGTGTTATGTCCTGAAAAATTTCACACTAAAAGTATTCATGGGATTTGAAAACAACTCATGCCAACAGCCTACCCTCCTGTTATTCCTATGCCCTAACCTACTTCCAGGGTTTTAAAGCAGATTGGTTCTGGCCCTCACAACACCAAAGGAAACTGATTTCCAAATGCTCATGAGCACTTGATCACTGTTGAGCAGCAGTATGAACATAATACTGCACTCTGCCCTTAATGGTTCTACAATTTGCACTGCTGCATTCACATTTCTTATCAGTTTAGTAATTGCAGTGGCACTGAAGCTTCAAAGCACAAACACACACTGATCTTATCCAAGGAACAGAAAGATTATGTCATTATGCCACTGAAGATGGCTAGACCAGCAGAGAAGAAACAGGATAGCACAGTTAAGTTGGAAGGGACTAACTGCCTGACCACTTCAAGGCTAACCAAAGTTAAAGCATGGCTTTAAGGAGACTGTCCAAATGCCTCTACTACACAGACAGGTATGGGACATTGAACACTTCTCCAGGAAACCTGTTACAGGTTTTGATCAGCTTCTGCATAAAGAAGTGCTTCCTCACAGAAAGTCCAAACTACCCCTGACAGACACAGCTTCTCCACTCCTGCTCCTCAGGAAGCTGTGGGGAGCAGGGAGGTCACTCTTCAGCCTCCTCCTCTCCAAACCACACAGACAGTGCTCTCAAGCTGCTCCTCAGAGCACACTCCTGCCAGCCCCTTCTCCACCTTCGGTGCCCTTCTCAGGACACCTTCAAGTACCTTCCCATCCCTTTGCAATGATGGAGCCCAAAGCTGCACACAGTGCTCAAGCACTAAACATAGTGGGACAGCCTCCTCTCTTGGCTGGCTGGTGATGCTCCATGCACCCCCAGGACATGGTTTGGCCCCCTTGGCTGCCAGGGCACACCCTGTTCACTCCTGCTAACCAGCACTCCCAGAGGCTTTTCTGCAGGGCTGCTCTCCAGCCACTCCTCTCACAGGTTAGACTCATGTCTGGAATTACTCCATCCCAAACACAGAACCTGGCGTTGTTCTTACTCATTTTCACGTCACTGCTGATTGCCCAATGATATCCAGATCCACCTGCAAGGCTTCATGTCCCATGACAGAGTCAACAGCACCTCACAGTTCAGTATCATCACCAAACTTACTACCCGTGCATTCAACTGCATCCTCCAGATCACTGATAAAACGCTTGAACAGAACTGGCTCTAAATTGAGCCCAGAGGAACACCAATGGTCACCAGCCAGATGACGCCCTGTTCACTGTAACCCTTGGAACCCTGCCCTTCAGCCAGTTCTTCACGCAGTGCACTGTGTACCTGCTCATCCCACTGACGGACAACTTGTCTGGAAGGATGCTGGGAAGAACAGTTATCAAAAGCCTTTCTAAAACACAGAAAAACTGCATCTGCCACCTTCCCTTGACCTGGTCACCAGGCAGGTGACCATATTGCAGAAAGTTATTATATCAGACTTCCCCTTTGTGAAAATATTTTAATTGTGTCTTTTAACAGTATCCAGTATGATCTTTTCCACAATTTTTCCAGGTCCTGAGGTTAGGTCTGTAGTTTCTTGGGTCTTCCTTCATGCCCTTCTTGTAATCTGGAATAATGCTGGCTAACTCCCAGTCAGCAGAGACCTGTCCATATTCCCAAAATGACTGAGAGAGGTCCTACTGTAACATCTGCTAGCCCCCTTACCACTCTGTGATGAGCCCCATCAGACACCATGAAGGTAAGAACATTCAACTGAGACAACTGATCCCATACAACCTCGGTGCTCACCAATAGAAAGTCAATGTTCCCACAGTCACAGTCACCTGACTCCGGGGCCAGACAGTCCACGGTCTGTCAGTACTATTAAAGATTGATGCAACAAGAGCATTGACTGCCTCCAATTTTTCTTTTTCCCAATTTGTCAGGTGTTAACAGTAACAGTCCAAGACACCTGTAATTACAATAGCAATTTTTTTTTCTGTCAGTGATTAGAAACAGGTGTACTCCTCAGCATGTGGGGGGCAGAGAGCAGGTACTCTCAGTCTGACAGATGACATCAGTTACTCAACCAATCATTTGAAAGAGGAAGGCCTACAAACACCGCTTCAGAAAAAGTGTTACACTTGAGAAATTTTACCTCCAGATATAACCAGTCTTAGGTTAGTAAATTTAGTCTTGTACACAACAAACCAAAGTACAAATGTCAAGTCTACGTCTCCAAGCAGGAGATATGAATAGAGCAGAGAGGGTGTAGTGAGAGAAACCTCTCTACAATAGAGTATAGGAAAGAGCAAAAATTAATGCAAACAGAAATTTCATAAAATCAAGAAGTGGTGTTAGGTAAATTTGGGTTGAAAATGTTTTGACAGAAAGCAATGTATTTTAAGGACCTGAATTAATAAAAGCAAAGTAACAAAACCATATCCCACACTTTGTAAGACTCCTGTACATTACAGCACTGAAGACTTTCTCATTCCTTCCTCTACAAAATCTGTTTTCAAATGACATATGAGAAGACTAACCTATTTAATTACTAAGATTAAAGTGAAGTATAATTTCCCCCTAGTGTTACTTGAGAGCAACTGAAGAATAAGAAATAGTGTAAGACAACTGTATTACAAAAAAACCCAAACTGTTGTAATTTTAAGTTTCTGCCTTTCTATTCATATCAGTTCCTGAATTATGTGATCTGCTCTGTCCACAGTACAGCAGATCAGGTGTATAGACTGGGTATAATTTATCATATGTTCTTGTATCAGGTTTCAGGAAATTTGTCAATGTTCATTTCCACAGCCAGATAAAAACTGCAATATCCTATGCTGTTGGGTGCATGTATGCACTTAGGCCCACATTCAATTACTAGGCTGATTTTCAGCAAGTACCAACCCTTGAACACATGCACTGAGTATTATGAACTAAGTGGATTACGACACTGTGTGCAAGGTATCATAATTCAGATGCTGTTTAGTGCAAAGAGTAAACTCTGCAGCTGCACTGCACTGAAAGTTCATCACATATGCCAATTCAGGACAGCACTCTAAACTGCAGCTACCAAAAATACACTTAATTTCACTAACTAGAGAATACACAGAGTCAATAGCTGTGAAAGGCCTTAAAATAAGACTCAACAAGCCACATAAAACTTCACAGTAAATCCACTTCCAAAAATACTACCTCTGTTTGACAAACAAGTGATTTAAAAAATACAACATAGCTGAATGTCAGCAGTTTTGAAACCATGTTCTAATACTGAGACTATGCAGTGTCAGATCTCCCCGCGGCTCCAATTACACTCAATCAAGCCGAGACAACTCATCATGTTTGTCAACTTAACCAAACTACCTGCCTATAGTTTAACATTCACAGGATACAGTTTGTATCAGCTTTATTCTTTTAGATTCCAAGCTGCAAAGGATACTTAACCCAGCAATGAGACAGACAAACGTTATCAGCACAGACTGCCAATACAAAGTTAAGTTGCTGAAGCTTTTCTACCCAAAATTTGATTAAGAGAAAATTTACTCTGTTTTGACACATGTATGAAATCATCACAACATTTTTCTGGCCACCGTCACTTACAGAGATACTATCCACCCACGCCACGACTAATATGCATTATTAGAATTGAAAAATGGTAGTTTCTAGAATCCAACACTTACATTCATTTCCTGAAAGTACATTTAAGGGAAAAATGGTCAATCAAGTTATGATTGAAAAAAATAAGTAAATGCCTTGCTCTCAGATTTATATTATATTCTCAATTCTTCTACAGTGAAAAAAAACGCAAGAATAAGGTTGAGGTATGCAAACCAGCTCTGTGAACGACAGGAACAGAAGAAACTTATGGTACTGAAAGAACAAACATTAAGATGAGTGGAGAGGATGACTAGGGATGTCAATGCCGGATTGTTATTCAGTGCACATAAAAGTGTTATGACTTTAAATGCTTAAGAGGAGTCCCATTCGTGTTCGATGTTCAAGCAAGAGTCGACTTTCACGTTCCTCCACAAGACTACCCTTGTAGAGCAGCCAAAAGCAGCACGGCGTCAGAAGTCAAGGAGGCCTGCAGGGCAGGAGGCAGATGGACGACACCAGTTCGAGTGTCGAAGTTCAGCGGAGCCGAGGCTCGCTGACAGCACCGCGAACGCTGCGCGGTGGGGCCACTCCGAGTGGCCCACAGTCCGCCCGGGCCCCCCGAGCGAGGCGAGGCGCGGCCCTGCCCAGCCGTGCCGTGCCCAGCTCTGCCGTGCGAAAGGCCCCTCAGCGCCCGCAGCCGACCCGTCCCCCCGGCCCGGCCCGGCCCGGCCCGGCCCTACCTGAGGCGGGACGGGGCCCGCGCGTCCCCCTGCCCCGCGCGGCGGCGTCTGCTCCTCGCTGATCTTCTGCTTCAGCTTCTTGAACATGGTGGCGGGGGCAGAGGAGGGAGCAGGCTCGGCTCCCGAGTGGACGCCGCGGTGGCGAGCGGCGCCCGGGAGGGCAGGACCGAGAAGCGCCCGGCCCGGCCCGG